>JARUPZ010000014.1:5239774-5613073 GCA_031213475.1 Nereocystis luetkeana | reverse complement strand
GGCGCCGTCCAGGCCGCGGCAGCAATCCTTGCCCTTGCCTTCGGTGTTCGGAACTTTCGGCGGCGGTGGGGGCCCTGCTGGCGAGGTGGCTCTCAGCCACTAGCATTTTTTTTTTTTTTTTTTTTTTTGGGGGGGGGGTATTAGTACCCGATAGGATGCATGTTCTGAATGTTATCATCCCCGGGTATGTGGCCGGATGTGACCCAGCACCCGAGACAATCAACCAGCTCCCTGGGTATGGCCAACAGGACCAGCACTACGAATACGACGATAGTAGAGCTTTTCTCTTTTCCCTTTTTTTGTTTTTTTGTTTTCTCTCGTTTTTTTTGTTCTTTTTGTTCCGTTTTTATCGCGAGCACTCACGGGGGGAGATTCTGATTGGATTGGGAGACCATGGTGGGTTTGATTGATCCCAATGGTGCTGCTTGTTTCCATCTGCTGGGTTTGTTTCCAGGGGAGGTGTGGTTCCATGTGAGAGGGTCCGGGTCCATGGGATAGTTTTCGTCCAGATGGTGGGCGTGATTACATGGAGAGGTTTAGGTCAGTGGGATGGATCGTTCCATGGGATGGTTATTTACTTTAATTGGTTTGGTTCGGTGGGGGGGTTGTCTCCATGGGATGGTTAAAGCCCATGGTTTTTGTTCGATAGGGCGGATAGGTCCAAGGGGTGGCTTGGGTCCCCCCGCTGTTGGGGTTTTGTTCAATAGGAGGCGTAGGTAATGGGGTCCCACGGTAGGTTTGGTTTCAACGGGATGGTTTGATCCTGTTATTGTGGTTCGGGTCCATGGTTGGGGGGGGTTGGTTCCGTCCAGGAGAATTTGATGTCGGCGGGGGAGTTGGTTCTGTCGAGGGTTTCTGTACGATGAGGGATTCGGCTCCAACGGGGGGTTGTTGAGTACATACACAAGCAGCATACGCAGGTATAGATGTTTCAATCATGTTAGAACCGCAATCCCGTCATGGGGACAAAACCACTCAAACAAAGTCCAAGTAGGTTACCCCCAAAACGGGACTGCAGTCCTAATCGAACGGGTTAAGTTGTGGCGATACGGTGTATAGAAGAATCCCCCTTGCCACCCTACTCGTTTTTTTCTTTTTCTTTTCTTGTCTTCTTTTGGTATCGGCGCCGGCTGACTCGTACCGGTATTATGCGGTATGTACACCATGGGCGTGAATGTAGGAACCGGTTGGTATTCATATTAATGTATGTACGGTTCTTCTATTTCCGTGCGGAGTGGGAGATTGGTTTTTACTCTGCTTCTTGGTTTTTTGCCGGAAAAAGTGAGAAGGGCCCACTTTTTGGAAATGTGTGTGTGTGTTGTTTTGTGCTGTTGAAAATCGTGTCAAATGTTTTCGATAGTGATAGGAAATCGTCAGTGCGATATACGACATATTTCGGAAATCGTCGAAGTTCGATGTGTCGGATGTTAACGAGCCGAGAAACGAAAAGCGTGCGATTTTGGATCGGACGTTTCGATAATTTCAAGATGAGGATAAATATTCACTTCGAAAACGAGCAAAAATAAATAAATATCAAGGCCCCACATCGCGTCATTTCTTTTGCTGGGCGTAGCGTTTTCTTTTTTGCGGCGTAACCCCTCAAAATCCGTGTTTGTTACCTTTCGTAATAAAACATATAGCGACTATTTATAGGCTTGTGATTGGCCAGGTTTTTCGACAGCGCAAGCGTGCTGGTGTTTGTCCCTCTTCCGGGTTGACCCATGGTATGTGCTAAGTCGTTGTACAGTACACTGGTCGAAGTAGTTGGCTCGATAACCAGAAGCGACAGAAGGGGTCAGGGGGGAGGGGTGTACTCATTCTCAGGAATGGCCGTAGTCGTATGAGGACAGCACCCTCGCATCCCTACAATGCCGGGACGGAGCACGTCGGGGTTTTCACCTATTAATACCAGGCAGACATTGCTTGCACCAAGCGGGGGGGGGGCGAGGGGGGGGGGGGGTATTCTGAAACGTCCCCTGTCATGTACGCCTGCATGGGTCGTTCCGGAGACGTGAATGCTTGACGTACTCGTATACGCCTGCGTTTGTTTCTCGTGGTGTTCGCGGTGTTTGTTTTTACGATGGTGCCGCTAGGCCGATTGGAATCCTAGGTTTCCGTTTGATTTCGCACGTTCGATATATGCTGTCGGTAATTTAGCAATGGTCTCGCCGTGAAGGCGTGGCGTTCTTCGTTCGAGGAAGGCTTTTATCGAATGACCTAACGGGAGGGGGGGGGGGGAGGAGGTATGGGTATATAGAGAGGGTGGGGGGGGAGCGAGCGTGCAGCATCTAAGCATTGCCACAAGTTTTGTTTTTTTGTGAAACTTAAAACTCCCGTGCTAGTTGCCCGTGAGGTATGCGCTTGCCTCCCTGCTGTTCCCGATAAATGACGGGTATGAAAGGTTACGTACAGCAAGTAAGTGTCGTGCGGCGGCACACATCGTCGTTGAGTTTTATTGTATGGTGCTCGTACATACTGCCGTATACCTGGTATGTGTTGAGGAAAGAGTGACAAACAAGAATAATCCGAGAAAAATCTCGGAAAATTACTCCCCCCTTGCTTTTCGCGCGCCCGTACATGTACATACGGTCACGCATTGCGTGAGGGAAAAAATAGGGGGTGGGTTTTGGTACAAGCAGTATCATACAGATTAAGGACCCCCCTCCCCCCCCCCCCCCCCGCGCGCCTTTGCTCCCGTTGTTAATTGTATGTCGATGGCGGCCGGTGGGGGGGTTCCATTGTGTGAGCCGGCTTGGGGGGGCAGGGGGGGGGTACGAGCCGACTCCGGGGCGGGGGGGGGGGGGGGGGGGAGAGACAGCGCTGCGGCTACTCCAGCGCGTTTATTTTTCGAAAAATCGTTTATTTCTTTTACAAATTTGTACCGAATTGTTCTTGTGATGACGGCGTACTATACACTATTATTATCGATATTGCCCAGGTTGCCCCGCTGCAATATAAATTACTAAGGTACATACGAAGGCCTTTTTTTTTGTCTTTAATCTTCTTGCGGCGATCGCGTCCATCTCGCACATATTCCGCGAGGCTTCCCCCCCCCCCCCCCCCCCCCGGGGCTTGTTTTTATCTGTTACCCCCGTCCTTCTTCTGCATCGTCGTCAGTCGTCATGTATGTGACTGCG
Source organism: Nereocystis luetkeana (assembly GCA_031213475.1). Taxonomy (NCBI): domain Eukaryota; class Phaeophyceae; order Laminariales; family Laminariaceae; genus Nereocystis; species Nereocystis luetkeana. Next base: position 5,609,936 of record JARUPZ010000014.1, on the reverse strand, counting down.
AAACGAGGAGTGAGGAGAAGAAAAAGTGATGTAAGAGAGGCTAGATGAATGATCGATTGATCACTCTGCTTTTTTATCTTTTGGCCTCTTCTGGCCCTCCTTGTCGCCGCTTTCCTGAAGAAAATGGAGTTGTTGTCTCAGGAAAATACTCTTATAATAAAACAACAACCCTGTCATATATACGAAGGAAATTTATCGTCCACTACTTGGCAATAATGGCTGTGCTTGTGACATATATTATGATGTTATACCTTGTAGATGGGATGCGTGCAACGGTTGAGGGGGGGTTATACCTTGTAGATGGGATGCGTGCAACGGTTGAGGGGGGGGGGGGTGTTGTGTTGGGCGCGGGGGGGGGGGGGGGGGGTTCTTCACAGCATGCAGTGGATGGCAAAGGGGCGAATTATATCCCAATATTTTTGGTACAGCCGGTATCATACAGTAGTATAGTCCATGGTATTTTAATTCATTTCCCTCTGACAGCAAGCAGTGTATCGTATACCAGGTATATATACTTCGAAGTATATATATATATACCGTTCCGGCTTGAATCGAACATCTTCTATGTGAATACGACCGCTATTCGTAAGTACGGGCAACGTAGTATCTATGTGGGGTAGCTTTGTGACCACATAACTTGTACCAGGTATCTCTTTTATTAATAAGTTTGAAGAATCGGCACGGACACTGTTGATAGCTGTGCTGGACATGTCGACGGGTAGAAAGAAAGGTTTAATGTGAAGAACACACACACACACACGAGCAGTCTTCTCTTCTTTTTCACCCCTCCGAACCAACTGATACGTCGTGCCTGTCGTATCCAGTACGATGAGCATGACATTTCGCAGTCTATTCTGCCTAACTCTTGCAGCATTACAATTGAGCGTTGGTAGTATCTCCGTGTCGTGGTAGTTTTTAGGGGCGCGCCTATTTTGTAAGACATGTACTAAGACATGTCTCGCACGCCTTGACAAATCTTCCAAAGGCGATCGATCTAGAATTAACCCCTTTAAGGACCGCAGTCCCGTTTTGGGGACAGCTCACTCGAATTTCAAGTAGTTTGTCCCCAGAACGGGACTACGGTCCTAAAAGGGATAATACTGCTGACCCTCGCCCTGACAACAACCCTGTGACCTTTTATGCCCGTATACCTGTATACCCGACCCGCGAAAGGGCCATCCACACACACGGCTTCGCCGCGCGACGGGCTGTTTTTGTCCGACCATTTTCGAAAAAACGTGGAGGAGGTGGTGGTCTCTTGTGGGTGAAAAACAAGTATTACGGGGGGCCATAGTAAATAGCACCAAATATTGTTAGTAAAAATAGGTAAATACATAGGTGTTTGTGTATACCATAGGTCCTATGAACTATAGTCCCCTGTAATACTACTATTATACTACTGCTGTAAATGGAGAAAACCACGTATTATCCCTTTTAGGACCGCAGTCCCGTTTTGGGGACAATCCCCTTGGAATTAGAGACTGGTGTGTCCCCAAATAGGTTATAATAGTCTAGTCAGTCCGAAACATCTATAATAAAATAGATTGGGGTGTGATCTTCCGACCCAATTTGCACAGCAATATATGGGCTGCGCATACATATTATATAACGAGATGGGCGAACGTCGCAGAAACCTTGACAAAGGAGGAGCAAGGACAAACTTTTACTTGGGTTTCAAACCGTAAAATCAATTGGCGATGGCAACAACAGAGGAAATGATTCGGCACTAATCATGGAAGAACTAGGTGTACCATCAGAATCGTCTTGAATTTGTATTGTGGAGTGGTCGCCCACGATCACTCGTCAGTTTCGTTCCCGAAACCTCGTGAGCAGAGGTGGGCACGAAACTATATATATACCCCGGATAAGGGAGGGTAACAAGAGGTATTTTATTATTATGTGTCCCTTGCCACCCGGCAATGTGCAGCATGATCTTCAACATTGATCACTCATCACTTTCCTGAAAGAAGAAAAAAAACTCGGATTTTTTTTTTTCCGAATTCGGGGAGACGAAATAGGGCCAAACTACGGTAGCCAACCGGACACATGCATGCCTGTTGGTTTAGGCATGTGCGACATGTCTTACAAACAAATATAGGCGCTGTCAATTTTTAGACCGCAGAGCTTGTGTCATCTCGTCGTGGGGTACAGCAGTGGGCGCCCGCAGTTAAAAAACATTTTCTTGAGAGAAAAACTGAAGCACAATAACGCCACAAATTGCGTCTACCATGAATAAAATGAGACCTTGTGGGGAATGGAAATTGGGAGACGGCCGGCAGAGAAGCGTATGAGAGATACTGCTGATATACGGAAGGGTGGAAGGATACTCGGTTTATATGGGAACAGAGCATCTACGCTATTACATTGTCGGAAGGCAAAAACATAATTATACTATTAATATTACTATTAATACTACTACTACTACTACTACTACTACTACTACTACTACTACTACTAATAATGAGGTAGACGGGACCGCTCCTCGGTTGCCAGAAGAGGCAGCTCCAGGGTCTCAAGATGCCCGTCGGGCAGAGGACTAGAAGGAGACAACTGGAAAGATCGTGGCGGTCAGCGATTTCGCAGGATGAGGACGTCGTGAACCCAGCTCAGACCCAACAGGCAGAAGGGAGGGAGAGAGAGGAGGAAGACGCAGAGTGCACGTACTGCGGACAGGCTCTGGAAGACTCGGCAGAGGCGTCGAGGGGCATTCACAGGCAAGTACCCGTCCCGTGCTCCCACGGGGGGCTTGTGCACGCCAGTTGCATGCTGGAACGAGCAGACCGCCTCGCGAGAGGGCATACAGACCCGAGGTCCTGCGTCACATGCCGCCACGAGGGGGGCGGGGGAAGACGACCCCCCCACCCGGCAGAGCTTGCTAGTGGCTTACCAATGGAGGAGTCGGGGGGAAGATGGGCAACGTTAAGGAGCACCATGCAGTTCGCCAACCTCCTTCAACGGGACGCCCCAGGACCGGGGCCGGCTAGTTACCTGACAACCGGCGTATACAGCTCATTCGAGCACATGGTACGTGCCCACGGGAGGAGCCCAACCTCTTCGTTCCTCTTGTGCTCCCTGTTCAGCGATGCTCTGGGCCTGCCTCAAGCGGCCTACCTTGATTTCCCACGCTCGAGGGAATGGGAAGTGGCCGTCGGCCGCTACCGTACGCGGTTCGCCGCGCTCGGGATTCGATCGCAGGATGTCCTGCTTCGATTAACTAACCGGAGGCTCTACATTGGGCCCCATGTTCAAGAGTTCAAGAATACTTAGCGGGCCTCGACGCTGAGTGGGACGAACGCTTGACGAGATGGACTGTCGGCGTTCAAAACGCGCTGGCGGAACGCAGCGCGCTCCCTCCCTTTCCGGTGGAGGCGGCGCCCTGGGGCCGGCGCTAGACAGAGATCCGATGAGGAGAGGGCAGCTGGAGCAAGAACGCGCAGCTCCGAGTATCTCAGAGAGCCACCGAAACGAGGGAAGCCGGGATACCACGCCAACAGAACAACCCAGGACACCTTGGACAAGGTCCGAGGTAGCGTCGACAACCCCCGGACCGACAGCGCCAACCAACGTGAGGGAGGGGGGAGCGATCGCAAGGGGTAGAGGAGGCCGATCGAGAGGTTCTGGGAGGGGTCCACGAGGAAGCAGTGCAGGGAGAGGGGCCGACGCGAGTACGGGGCGAAACGCCAGGCGGGGGGGCAGTGCGCCACCCTCTTCAGCAGACAGGACGGGGGAGGGGGGAGAGGGGGAGGGAGCGGGGGGAGCGGAGGGAGAAGGGGAAGCGTGGGGACCGGGGGGGACAGAGGGATCGGGGGGAGCGGGGGGTGAAGGGGGAACCGAGGGAGCGGGGGGAGCGGGAGGAGCGGGGGAAGCGAGGGGAGCGGAGGGAGTGGAGGGAGTGGGGGGGGCGGGGGGAGCGGGGGGAACGGAGGGAGCGGAGGGAGCGGGGGGATCGGGAGCAGCGAGGGGAGCGGGAGGAGCGGGGGGAGCGATGAGAGCGGGGAGAGGGAGTAGTGCGCCACCTTCGTCAGCAGGCAGGGGGTGGGAGGGAGGAGCGGGGGCGGGGGGGGGGGCGAGAGAAGCGAGGGGACAGGGGGGGGGGCGGGGTGGAGGGAGGGAGGGAGGCGGGGGAAGCGGAGGGAGTGGGGAGGGGTACCAGGAGCGAACCTACCAGAGAGGAGAGAGATAGTGAGGGTAGAGGAGTACCGGAAACGGGAGGGCCGCGGAATGGGGGGGGGAGAGAAGGGAGAGAGACGGGCCAAAGAAGTGGAGGGAGAGGAGCCGCAATGGAAGACAGGGGGTCCGGGATGCCAAACGACGACGGTCCAACCGGAGGATCTCCCAGGGCGTCGGGGAGGAGACCCGGGAAAGGGACGCGCCCCAGGGCCTTCCTTGGCGACACCACAGGGGAAGTGACGTGCGGGGTCTGCGGTGTAACGCTACAACTAGGGCACCGGGCGGTACGCTTTCCATGTGGACAAGGGCGCCACGTGCTTCACGCCCGTTGTGTGGTGGAGGCCCTTGCGAGAGGCACCGGCACCTCTCCGCTGCCCAGCAACCAACTGCGGGGCACAACATCCAAGACGGGAAGCACTGCAGGCAGCGGTCCAAGCGGATCCGGGGCTTCGTAATAGGGCCGCGAGGATGGGAGGGGGGACCATAGGTGACGAGGACCTCCACAGCCGGGGCTTTGGTACGGGTGGGACCAGAACAGCTTGGGTATAGGGCCACCACTTGATGCCGTTTCCTTGGATGACCTGGGCCAACGTTTCTCAACCGGGAAAACTGTGCAACCGCAGTTGGCTGGCGCACACGCGCGCATTAGCATTCACGTGCTCGGCATCCTCAACCACGCTATGGGTGAGCACAGGCCGAACCGAGAGTCGGTGACGCCGAACTCGCTCCTACGGGCGATCAAGCTATGGTACCTCATGCCAGCCCTGCTCCACTCACCGGACGGCCGAATCAAGAGGCGACAGAGGTTCGCGTTGGTGGAGAGCGGGGATATAGTACTCCTGCTCCCATGGCTGATAGCATTCACCAGGGGAGGGGACCTGAGGCGACGGGATGCCGCCCTAGAAGATTCGGATGAGACGAAGCTTGAACGGGCGTCGTCGGCGTGTCGCCACCCAGGAGGGGTCAAAGTGGCAGCTCGGAACCTGCTAGCAGAGCCACGATCAGCTGGAAACGAAACGACGTGGAGCACACTGGTGGCCAAGTTCCCCTCCGAAGATTGCGCCGCAGTGTCCGCGGCGGCGGCGGCTGCGGTGTTGGCGACCGCCACCGAGGTGGAAGACGGAAACGCCCCTCCGTGGCGCCCTGACGATGAGTACGCCTCCGAGGTGCTCTTCGACGTCATCAGCTCCCGCAGTGCCCTTTCAGGCCCCGGAAACGATGGTCAACGCTTTGCGCACCTGCAATCCATCATCCACACCGACATCGGGCGGGAAGAGTTCGGAAAGGGCATGACAGCCTTCTGGCGGAGAATCGTCGACGAGCCGGACGCGTTCCCGCCAGAATTCTGGCAGCTCTTCTTGCAGTCGAGCCTCACTGCCTTGGGGGAAAAGTGCCGGCCGGTTTGCGTGGGCATGACATGGAGGCGGCTCATCACCGCGGGGGCTATGCGACAGTGGCGGCCGCGGTTGGAGGAGGTCGACCGAGAGGTGAGGCAGTTTGGGGTCGCCGTACCCGGAGGAGTGGAGCATGTGGGACTGAGGGCTAGGACGTTACACGAGACGGGCAACTGGGTCGTCCTAACGGACTGCCAACGCCTTCAACACGGTTAAATGGACGGCGGTGCTTGAAGAGGCGGCCAACTGGCTTTCCAGCGCTCACGCCGTTTGTGGCGAAGTGCTACGGCACAAGACCCGCCGACGTGTATTTCCGGATGGACTCAGGGGAGACCAGGACGATCGCCTGCTCCAGCGGTGTCCAGCAAGGGGACCCCATGGGGCCAGCAATGTTCTGTCTGGCGTTGAGACCAGGGCTGAAGCGTTTCCGACAGGAGTTCGAAGGAGAAGGAGTGGAAGCCTTCGCCTACATGGACGATGTATCTCTCGGCCTTATGGGGGTCACGGCCAACACGATTAGAGCTTTTGCCTTCCTCCGGCGAGAGCTAGACGACATCGGCATTGTGGTCAACCCCGCCAAGACCGTAGCACTACCACCCAAAGGACACGTCCCGACGGCGGAGGAGATATCGCTCCCGGAGAGCGTTGACGTCCGCATCGCAGACGAAGGAGGGGTGACGGTGGTTGGTGTCTCGATCGGCTCGGATGAATAAGTGCTGGGGCGAGCAATGGAGGTAGTGAGGGACGGAGGCGCGGACCGCCTTGCACGCTGCCTCGCTAACATGCCCGACAAGCAAGCGGCGGCCCTCATCACCGTCGAATCCCTCGGGCAGCGGACGGGCTACCTCGAAAGGGCTCTGGACCCGGGGCTGTCACTCGAAGCATGCCGAAGGGCCGACAACGGGGCTCAGTGGGCCTACGAAAATATCCTAGAGCTACCGGGAGCGGCGGACGCACAGTCGTTTTTCCAGGAGGGGTGCCCGGCCAGCCAACTGACTCTAAAACCCTACCAACAAGCCCAAGCACGCCTTTCGACGGGAGCAGGAGGGTTAGGGCTGCCGTCGACGGAAGCGAGGCGAATGTCTGCCTCTATTGGGAGTAGGGTGGGCATCCTACCGGAGGTTCTAGCAGACCTCACGGGACCGCTAGGAGACAGGGTAAAGAGGGGTCTCCCTCATTCGAGCATCATTGCTGAGCTCGGGGGCAGCCTGCGAGAGCTCAGGGACACGTGGGGCGTGACAAAAGAAGCGATGGAGGGCATCGTCCCCGAATCCTGGCTGGAATGGAGCATGGGTGCAGAGGGGGACCTGGTCCCAGGGCCCCCTGAAGCCGACATACTGGCGGCGCATGATGCCGTAACCACCAACTCCCGGAAGGCTCAACAGAGGTTGGGCAAGCTGGTGAATCAGGGTCGACACGCTGCACACACAGCTTCGCTGGAGGGGCTACCGGAGATTGCACGCCCACCTGGACCAGGCGACCCGCTGGGGGGGAGCGAGACCAAGGCCTTCGCCAAAGCTCGCTACAGGAGCCTACAAGGAGCAGGAGCCACTGCTTGCCTTCGGGCGAGGCCAACAGACTCGCTCCGTGTCATACCAGCAGAAGGGTTCGTGGGCATGGGAAAGCGCTTTATAGGCATCGAGGAGCACGTGGCGGTGAGGTGCCCCTGCTGCGAGGCAGTCGACATAGACACACGCCACGCACGCATCTGTCCCAGAGCAGGGGCACAGGTGAACCAACATCAACCGTTGGTTCACGCGATCTCCCGCACGCTGAAGCGGCTGGGAATCCCTCACCAAGTGGAAAGCGGCGAACCGTTCACTGCAGACCGGAACCTGCGGATGGACATCGTCGTCAGGAGAGGAGGTCTTTGGGACGCTCCTAACAGGGAATACAGGGAAAAGTCCATCCTGCTGGACGTCACCCATGCAGACCCGCAAGCGCAGGTCCACCTGCGAGGAGGCAGCGCTGATCATGATGTATCAGCTGCCTCTACCTCCGAGGCGAGCAAGCGCCAACACTACGCGCGTCCGGGACATGTGTCCTTCGACGAGCGGAGCCACAAACTAGCCACCTTAGCGGTGGAAAGCTTTGGGCGCCTCGGGGTAGAGGGCAGCAACTTCATCGACCAGCTGGCAGCTAGCGTCGTGGGGAGGAGGGATGGTGGGTCGATGGCAAGGAAGGGGGTAGTGAAGGAACGCCTGCTCCAAATCGTCTCGGTGACCACTCAGGTCGCCATTTCGAGGAGGGTGTCGAGGTTCAAGCTTCAGCTTAGAGACCGCCAAGAAGGAAGAAGGAACAGGGGAGGGAGGGACGACAGACCCACACCGATGGCGTGGGGATGGAGTTTGGATGCAGTTTAGGATTTAAGGATAGAACGTAATGAGAAGGAAGGAGCAAATACAGCAAATAGAGTAGACAAGCTGAAAGTTGGCACGGAAGGGAGGTAGACTTGGTGCATGGGTTTCCTTTTGTTTCCGAGGTTTTCTTCTTTCGGGAAAGTTATGAGTGGTCCATGTTGAAGATCATGCTGCACATTGTCGGATGGCAAGAGAAATAATAGTAATAATAATAATAATAATAATAATAATAATAATAATAATAATAATAATAATAATAATAATAGTAACAATAATAATAATAATAATAATAATAATAATAGTGGCAGCACGCAACCTTCTGGCAAAACCACGATCAGCGGGCAACGAGGAAACGTAGAACACATTGGTGGCCAAGTTTCCCCCCGAAGACCATGCCGCCGTGTCCGACGGCGGCGGCCGCAGTGCTAGAGAGCGGCACCGAGGTGGAAGATGGAAACGCCCCCCCGTGGCGCAATGACGATGAGTACGCCTCCGAGGTGCTCTTCGACGTCATCAACTCCCGGAGCGCCCTCTCAGGCCCCGGAAACGACGGTCAACGATTTGCGTATCTACAATCCATCATTCAAACCGATATCGGCAGAGAGGAGTTCGGAAGTGGTATGACAGCCTTCTGGCGGAGAATCGTCGACGGGCCGGACGCGCTCCCGCCAGAGTTCTGCAGTCGAGTCTCACTGCTGTGTTAGGGGAAAAGTGCCGGCCGGTTTGCGTGGGTACAACATGGCGGAGGCTCATTACCGCAGGGGCTATGCGACAGTGTGCCTCCCGCTGTTGGAGGACGAAAACCGAGAGGTGAGGCAGTTTGGGGTCGCCGTACCCAGAGGAGGAGTGGAGCACGTGGGATTGAAGGCTAGGATGCTACACGAGACGAGCAACTGATTTGTTCTCACGGACTGCTCCAACGCCTTCAACACCGTAAACAGGACGGCGGTGCTAGAAGAGGGGGCACAATGCATACCAGTGCCCACGCCTTTAGTGGTCAAAGTGCTACGGCCCAAGACCAGCCGACGTGTTTCTCCGGATGGACTCAGGAGAGACCAGGACGATCGCTTACTCCTGCGGTGTCCAGCAAGCGGACCCCATGGGACCAGCGATGTTTTGCCTGGCGTTCCGACCGGGGCTGAAGCGATTCCGGCAGGAATTCAAGGGAGAAGGAGTGGAAGCTTTCGCGTACATGGACGATGTCTCTCTCGGCCTTGCAGTGATCACGGCCAACACGATTAGAGCATTCGCCTCCCTCCGACGAAAGCAAGGTGACACCGGCACTGTGGTCAACGCCGCCAACCAGTGAGTGGCACTATTACGGGGGGGCATAGTTAACAGGGCCAAATATTGTTAGTAAAAATGGTTAAATATGTAGGTTTTCATGTACACCATAGGTCCTGTTAACTAGGGTCCCCCGTAATACCAAGAAAAGGGCACGCCCCTACGATGGAGGAGATTTTGCTCCTTTGAAAGCGTTGAGGTCCGCATCGCAGACGAAGGAGGGGTGACGGTGGTGGGTGTCCCGATCGGCACGGAAGAGTACGTGCGGGGGCGAGCAATGGAGGTAGTGAGGGACGGGGGGCGCGGACCACCTTGCGCGCTGCCTCGTTAACATACCCGACAAACAGGCGGCGGCCCTCGTCACCGTCGAATCCCTCGGGCAACGGACGAGTTACCTCGAAAGGCCCCCCTGGACCCGGCCGGGGCTGTGCCTCCAAGCATGTAAAAGAGCAGAAAATGGGGAGCAGTGGACGTACGAGAAAATCCTCGAGCTACCGGAAGCGGCGGAGGTATAGCCGTTTTTGCAGGAGGGGTGCCCGGATAGTCGGCTGACTCTCAAACCTTACCAGCAAGCCCAAACACTTCTTGCTACGGGAGCGTGAGAGGTAGGGCTGCCGTCGTAAGGAGAACGCCAGCATCCATCGGGAGCAGGGTGGGGACCTTGCCGGAGGTCCTAGCAGACCTCACCTGCCCGTCAGGCGATAAGTTGAGGAGGGGGCTCCCAGAATCGAGCATCATCGCTCCGCTGGGAGACAGCTTGCGGGAGATTAGGGATACCTGGGGGGTGTCACAGGAAGCGATGGCGGGCATCGCCCCCGAATCTTGGTTAGAATGGGGTCTAGGCGCAGAGGGGGACCTGACCCCAAGACCCCCAGAGGCCGACATGCTGGCTGCACACGACGCCATAACCATGAACTCACGCAAAGTCCAACATAAGTTGGGCAAGTTGGTAAACCCACGTCGGCACGCAGCCCACGCTGCCTCGCTGGAGGAGCTCCCGGAGACAGCACGCACCCCCGGACCGGGCGACCCGACGGGTGGGGCCGAAACCAAAGCCCTCGCCAACGCTCGCTATAGGAGCCTACAGGGGGAAGGAGCTACGGCATGCCTTCGGGCGAGACCAACGGACTCACTCCGGGTCATACCCGCAGAAGAGTTTGTGGGAATGGAAAGGCGTTTCATTGGGATAGAGGAACACGTGGCAGTGAGGTGCCCCTGCTGCGATGCAGTTGACGTGGACACTCGCCACGCGCGCATCTGTCCCAGAGCAGGGGCGCAGGTAAATCAATACCAACTGCTCGTCCCCGCGATGTCCCGTACGTTGAAGCGGCTGGGAATTCCACACCAAGTGGAAAGCGGCGAACCGTTCGCCGCAGACCGAAATCTGCGGATGGACATTGTCGTCAGGAGAGGAGGTCTACAGAATGCTCATATCAGGGAGTGTAGGGAGAAGTCCATCCTGCTGGACGTCACCCATGCGGACCCTCAAGCCCAGATACACCTGCGAGGAGACAGTGCCGATCAAGATGGGTCAGCTGTGCCTCTACCTCCGAGGCGCGCAAGCGCCAACACTACGCTCGTCCGGGACATGTGTCCTTTGACGAACGGAGTCACAAACTTGCCACTTTAGCAGTGGAAAGCTTTGGGCGCCTCGGGGTAGAGGGCAGTAATTTCATCGACCAGCTGGCTGCTAATGTAGTGGGGGGGGCGGGGGATGGTGGGTCGATGGGAAGGAAAGGGTTGGTGAAGAAACGCCTACTCCAAATCGTCTCGGTACCTACACAGGTCGCCATTTCGAGGAGGGTATCAAGATTCAGACTCCAGCTTAGGGGGCGTCAGGAATCGAGAAGGAACAGGGAGGGAGGAGATGATAGACCCACACCGATGGCGGGGGGATGGAGCTTGGTTGCGGGTTAGGATTCAAGAGTAGAAGTAACGCGTACATATTACGGAGGACCCTAGTTAACAGGACCTATGGTGTACATAAAAACCTATATGATTGACCATTTTTACTGACAATATTTGGTCCTGTTAACTATGGCCCCCCGTAATAGTAAGATGTAGGAGGGAGCAAAAACAACACATACATGGAGTATCGTAGATAAAACATAAAATAAGTAGACATACAAGGTAGATAGACTTGGTGTATAGGCTTCCTTCGTATACGGAGATTTTTTCTTTCAAGAATGTTTTGATTGATCAACGTGAAAGCTCACATGCTGCACATTGTCGGATGGCAAGAGAAATAATAATAATGAATTTTCCATGCAATGACTATACTCGAATGGCAACTTTATTTTTCCCAGCTCGTTCTTTTCGAGTGTTTGCCACATCGCCTTGGAGGGGGGGCACGGCAGTTTGTTTCTTCTCTCTTTTTCCTTCTTCCCTTTTTTTCTTTTTCTCTTTCGATTTCTCTTTGTTTATGTGTTTTCTTCGTTTTCTTTCGTTTCTCTATTTCATAGAATGCGTATGGCGTGCCTATCGTATCCTGTATGATGACATGACATTGCATTGCCCACTCACTGCTGTGTTTACTGCATACCGGTACGTGGCAACGTAGTATCTCTGTGGCGTAGCTTTTGTGACCACAGAACTTGTATCTATTATATAAAGAGGATTGAAGAATCGGCACGTACACTGGGGTTTGTGCTGGGTGTCGACGGGTATAGAAAGAACGGTTTAATGTGAAGAACACACACACCTCCCGGTATTTGGTATCGAGGCGCTCTACGATCGATAGAGGTATCTATGTCACATTTTTTTAGGGAAAACACTTTCTGAGCCACCACAGGCGGCAGTTGAAGGATGTGAGTACGTATGTAACTTGTGCTCTACATTGTTGAGCACGATGCGTACGTAAACGTACGTACGTACGTACGAGATGCGTGTACTCGGAGCATCAGTTGTTGTATACGGAGTATATATATATTTTGTTTTTGCTCATCCCAATTATTATCTTCGCACATCTTCTTTTCTCTCTCCTTCCAACTCGTAACTCAGATCCGGGGTCACATAGCAGGCTCTTGTACCCCCTCCCCGCTACGGTACGTGCCTTCATTTTTATCGAGAGAAGAGTTCAGCATTTTCTTCCCTCGTCGACCCGCATCGATTTGTGCCTACCCACGCTGCAAGGCGCTCTCAACAATTGAATCCTTTTTATTTTTATTTTCGCTAATAAAGTCAAATGCCCGACCCACCTGGGGCTCGAACCCAGGACTCAAACACAAGTAGAATTCGAGGTTAACCACTTGAACCACCGGGGCGACCGGCTTTTATACATATTATTATTATTATTATTATTATTATTATTATTATTATTATTATTATTATTATTATTATTATTATTATTATTATTATTATTATTGTTATTATCATTGTTATTATTATTATTATTATTATTATTATTATTATTATTATTATTATTATTATTATTATTATTATTATTATTATTATTGTTATTATTTCTCTTGCCATCCGACCATGTGCAGCATGATCTTCTACATGGATCACTCATAACTTTCCCGAAAGAAGAAAACCTCGGAAACAAAAGGAAACCCATGCACCAAGTCTACCTCACTTCTGTACCAACTTTCGGCTTGTCTACTGCATTTGCTGTCCTTGCTCCTTCCTTCCTTCTCATTGTCCCCCCGTTCAATTAATTCCGCATTATTATACCTTGGAGGGGATACACAAGAGCCTAAAAAAAAACAGAGGGAGCCTCTAATATTTATTATTATTATGCTTGCCATCCGACAATGTGTGGTGTTGTTCTAATAAACGACTACCAGAAAGTGAAGAACTCTCCAGAACAAAAAGCGCGGCAGTATCCTACGACAAATCAGAACTGACGTGACGCTCATGAAGACTACTATTAATACGACCAACATCCCTCCATCTCGTCCACCAAAAAACGACCACTCCCCTCCTTAAGCACCCCCGAAGAAGCATCTACCATCATCATTGTTGTAGAACACCTCCTCTATCATGCTGACCGGTATGAACAGCGGAGGCGGAGGGCATAGATAGCCATCCTTTTTTTTTTGTCAAGGGCCCCTACTGCTTCTAGGGCGGTCGCTATTATAGCGGCGAAATTGTGTCAACAACCCTAAGTCATAGATAGGCGTGAAATTCCGGAGGGAGAAATCATTTTTACGTCATTTGTTTCTGCACGAAACACTTTTTTCAGCAGTAGCATGTACCCCAATATGGCATATATATCCTTAAAAAGAGTTTGCGCAAAGGTTGGAATAATCGGCTAGCGTCGTATCAAAATTAAGCAAGCATTTTACCGCTAAAAGCCGATTCCATACTGAAACCAAGTAATTTCGAAAATACGGTATAATAACGCACGTTTTTTCCCCACGAAAGCTCATAGTAAGTTTACGCGATTTTTTCGAACCAGACCCTGAAACTGCGCACACCCACCTTCCTTGCCATTATGCGAAAGCGTGTTCGGAGGGCGTACAGTTTTTTTTTTTTCGTTCAGTTCGCCATCATAGATATCTGGGGTCCCACAGAAAGCGCACAATTGTCAGAAAAAAAACCTGAAGGCTCAAGATTAACTTGCGGCGAAAAAACCCCCCAAGAAAAACCACCCCCTCTAGATATACACATCTCACGGCAGAATAAGGACGCGGGAGGTGTGACAGTAGTTAGTGTGCGATTTTTCAGGGTCTCGTGGCTCAAAACAAACGGCGTGAACTCCTCCTGGTGATGGTGTCCAAAACTTTCCCGACAGAATCCCTGTGAACCAGCTCGTACATACTAATAGTACGCAGATATGCGACGTGAATATTTCTGAGAGGCATTTTGGCTTGACTATCTGACCCCGATTTTGGCGAGTCTAGCGAAACTGAACCCCGAGTATATAGAGGGACCCCGGCGAGGTTTTGTTGCACGGCGGCAGTAAGTGGCGTGTGATAGGCCGAGTTCACACGCGATACTATATTATACTGTCATGACGCCTCGTAGAGGGGAGGACACAGGGAGGGATGTCGATGCTGGCACAGGGTACGCTTCTTCTTGGTAACCTTCTTCTTGTGCGTTTCTTATCTCATGGAGAGCTCAATTAGGGTACAGAAACAGAGTGGGATCGGGAGAGGGGACAGTTATACTAGCCATTTTAGAACCGCAGTCCCATGTGCGGGGACAAAAACACTCGAACTGCATGTAGTTCGTCCCCAAAACGGGACTGGGGTCCTTAACCCCTTTAGAACCGCAGTCCCGTTTTGGGGACAAACTACTCGGAATTTGACTGGTTTGTCCCCAAAAGCGGGAATGCGGTTCTAAAAGGGTTAATGGGTCAAGTACAAGACTGTGTCCCCTGAACCATGTCTCTTCGTATACAGCAGGTACGATCTACTGAGTCAGACGTTTCCGTTACGACCATAGCGCGTCACGTCATCTCCTGCGCGTACTATCACATATTTGACTATCTTCTCATACTGATACGTATTGCATCTCCTCATAGCTACGCGATATCATCACATTAGCCCACCCTGAACGGTCGTAAATAGATGCAGATAAATAACACGACGCCGATCAAAGGATGATGGCCAGATCATCCCAGGAATCGGAAAGGGGGGGGTCGAATACGGTGCGGCTACGTAGTCGAAACAAATATATACCAGGTACATGTGAGGCTACAAATATACTCTACACCTCGTAATGAGGCCCTACCCCTCATGCGTGGGACAAACGTCATACCATCACAATACTCTTTCGTTTACGAAGACCCTGCGCATCAACCTACTCCGAGGCTTCACAGACCTCGGCTTCACGATGTCCGCCTCAAATTTCGACCAATGCACCTGGCACAACAACAATAATAGTGGTTAGAAACACTACTCCAGCCAGGCGGAAGACCTAAGAGCAAAACTCTTCCCACAGCACGAGTAGGGATAGACGGTTCGCCTTTGTGTGGAGCGACGGTGAGTGCGAGCGCGCGCACGCGGGGGGGGGGGGGGGGGGGTGATAGGGGTACACCCCACAAGGGCATGCAATCGTAGAGATGGAGTGGTTGGTTCTCGCTGGCAATGATCGTTGACGTTTCACGTAACCCTTTTAGGACTGCAGTCCCGTTTTGGGGGCAAATGACT
Source organism: Nereocystis luetkeana (assembly GCA_031213475.1). NCBI lineage: Eukaryota > Phaeophyceae > Laminariales > Laminariaceae > Nereocystis > Nereocystis luetkeana. The sequence continues at coordinate 5,594,630 of JARUPZ010000014.1, read as the reverse complement.
CTAATTCCAAGTAGTTTGTCCCCAAAACGGGACTGCAGTTCTAAAAGGGTTAAAAAGGGGGGGGGGGGGGGAAGCGTCAGGTCCTCGCGGTGAGTCGGTTGCGTGTGGCAGATAAGACTATGGGGGGGCACGCAAAAGACCGGGCCACCCGGGCGTGCGCACACACACGCAGGCAGAAAAGGACAAAGAAGAGGGGCGTTTGGAACGACCTCGAGAGCGTACACCAGTGCTGTCGCGTACAGATATACAGTAGTACCTTACCTTAACATTACCAACTTGGAAACTTTATTCCCGGCAGGAAAGTCTATGTCGCATGCACGACGTACGTGAGGCAGGCAGGCAGGCAGGCAGGCAGGCAGGCAGGAACAGCGTGCTGGTGGTGGTGGTGCGCGTTTTCTGCAGCGACGGCGGCATTTTGGAGGGGGAAGGCAACAAGGTAGGCACCCTCGTTTCGGGAACAAGCGACCTCTGGAGTTAAGAGTCGGATAGTTAGCCCAATACAAAAATGGACCACATCGAACCGATCATCGATTCCTACCTGCAGTTCAGGATCTAGACCTTTCAATTCGGATCTATTCCTGATCTAGTACTGTACCTGGTATGATCTAGCTCATGTTGCCGGGTGGGACCGGTACAATCTGCATGATCGATCTAGGACATGTTTCTTGGGTGGGATCTGCGCCCTAAAAGGCAGATCCTGCACAAACCTCTCACAAAGGGAGGTGGGGAACTAGATCATCTACAGTAGATATATCATGATCTATCCGAGACGATGAAAAAAATCACAGGGGTGCAAGGGAGGCAGGCACCCACGTTTCGGGAACAAACTACTCGTAGTTAAAGTGATTTTGATCAATGAAAAAAAGACACCGGGGTGCCCCCCGAAAGAGTTGAACAATTAATTGATGTATTGTTGAGCTAATCGAACGCTTGAATGACTCCCTCCTACCGCCCCCTCCCCCTCGCTTCCTAGGTCTCGCCCAGCCCCCGCCCCTCCGTCTGCCCCTCTCTCTCTCTCTCTCTCTCTCTCTCTCTCTCCCGCCACACGCCAAAACCACCACTCTCAACCCTGAAGGCGTTGACATTTGGGATCAACACTTTCTACCAACGATATACCCAACGATACATCCTGCACAGCAGCGGCGGCGGCGCTAGCAGTAGCAGCACCGTCAGCACCAGCACGACCACCAGCAACAGCTGCAGCAGCAGCAGGGTGTAGCAGCAGCAGCAGCAGCAGCAGCAGCAGCAGCAGCCGCACCCGCATTCACCCACAGGCATGCATTCGAACCCACTCTTCCCGCCCACCCTCCCCTTCCCTCCCGACCCTTGGCAACCGGTGCCTAAGGGCCAAAGAAACATCCGGAAGCAGCAGGCCACACTCAATTAAACCCCGCCACCATTTGTTCCGGTACCGGTGTCAGTCCAATTCGGTCAACACGCTCATAGCTACGAGTACGATTTGTTACCGTGCCGGTAATACACGACTTCAAATCGGTCAAATCTCGCGACGATTTGTACTGGTAACGGTCTTACAGTAGTCCGATCGAGTCAAAACCCGCTACGGTTTGTTCCGGTGCCAGCAGAACACCAGGATAGTTCAACCACACCCCGCTGCGATTTGTTCGGGTCCGGTACCGGTATAATTAACATCAGTCCAAGTCAACCATAAACCCCGCTTTCGCTTTAGGCGGTACCAACCCGATCGAAACAAATCTCGCCACTTCCGTTGTCCTGATGATGGTATCATTTCAGTCCAATTCACTCAAATTCCGCCACTTCCTTTTTTTCCGGTGTCAGTCCAATTCGGTCAAATCCCGCTACGATTTGTTCCGGTTCTTGGCCTTCCTGGCTTCCTTGGCGCGCTTTTTTGCCGCCTTCTGGAGGGCCTTCTTCCCCTCAGGCGTGCGCGCATACCGTAGGAAATCCCTCTGGTCATACTCCTGTGCGACAGTGGAGGCGTGTTTATAATATGGGGGGGGGGGAGGGGAAGGGAGGGCGGAGGGGCGTCTCGTGCCAAAAAAACAAAGGTAATACGTAGAAAATACGGAATGTGAGAAAACTGGGGACTTTGCTAGGAAGATCAAGCTTATATCCTTCTTCAAGAAAGAAAGCTTTTCGCCCAAGCAAAATCAAACTTACCGCCGGAGTTATTCGTTTGCCATCTGTCGTTGTGCTGTGGGTTCGTATTTACTCCGTTCATAGGCCGGGTCGTTTTGTTGAGATTTCGGCCCAAACCCGGTACGTGCCGGGTGCAGGGACCCTATTGACATCCCTCCGGGGACTACCTCAGAGGGAAAAAAGAACGTCGATTCATAGGTGATGGATGCCATGGAGTGATTACAGCGTCGGCGACATAGGGTATCATATTCCGGGGGACCATAGTTAAATAGGACCTATGGTACACACGAACGAAACCCTACATATTTCCCTTTTTTTACTAACAATATTTGGTCCTATTAACTATGGGTCCCCCGTAATAGATGGATTGCCCAAACTTCTACGCGAGGAGTTTGGCGCGACACTGCACGATGCTACTTTGTACCGCCCTCTCACACACCTCCCTTGTCATTTTGGCATTTTGTTGTGGTTGTTCCTACAGTTTGGCCCCTAAAGGGGGTGGTGAAAAAGCGCACCACACACACGATACACACGCCACACCTCTCCGCTTTTGCCGACGCGCTTATGAATGCTCTCAGCCTCTTCCATCGACGAGATCCCCGCTTCCGACAAGAGCTCCATCACCCCCTCCTCCTTCGCCTGGGAAGCAGGCGTGTCGCAAAACAAGGGAAACGGGGATGGCGCGGACGCGCGGGGAGGTGGGGGGGGGGGTCGGAGGTACAGTATTACAACGGGAGGGGTGTTTCACAATAGGGAAAGGCGTCATGTCGCCACCGACATATCGCGAGACGCGAGAACATGTCCACGACTATCGAACAGAGGATTTCCGAGCATCGGAAATTTCCGAGACATGGGAGGACATCGGAGGATTTCCGAAACGTCGAAAGTTTCGGTACTATTTCCGATGTATCGAAAATTTCGGTACGGCTTCCGATGCAATCGTAATTTTCGATTCGATATCCAGCACCGCTCCGTATAGACATACCTGCTCGTCAGGCGTCGGTCCCCACCGCCCCTTGCGACGCCGCGTGTCCTGCCACTCCTTCCCCTCCCGCTGCGCCTCGAAGGCCTTCTGGAGGTGTTTCGGCAGGTCCACCTCGGTGCGCTCGACGGTCGTCATAGGTCGGGTCACCTCGAGAACCTCGCCTGTCTTGTTATCCGTCCTCCTAATCGTCACGTCCTGCTCATGGAAAATGTGGGGTGGGGCCGGGTCGGGTCGGGTCGGGTGGGATGCGGGTGGGCGGGATGCGACATGATGGAATGGGTTGAGAGAAGATACCAAAGTGTATGAGAAGGGAAGCAAAGACAAGACCTAGACAACACCCAGACAAGACCAAACAAAAGGCAAGACAAGACAAAACAAGAAAAAAAACAAGACAAGACGAGGCAAGACAAGACGAGAATAAGACAGAGACAGAGACAAAGACAAGGACAAAGAAAAATAAAAAGAGAAGACCAAAACAAGACAAGACAAGACACTCCCCGTATTCAACAACGTCGACCCCGTCCCGCCTCCACCGGCCAAAAGTCTTAACCCCTTCCCCCCCCGCCTCCACCCCCCGCCCCACCACTTAAAAAAATAACGTTCCCCACAAACCTCCACCACTGTCTCCACACAACAAATACCCCCCCCCCCCCCCCCCCCGAAAACGCTCCGTCTCGAAAGGGATGCGTGGTCAATGGTCAAATGACTAAGGCAAGCAACAAATGAGTACGCCCCCCCCCCCCCCCCGAAAACGCCAATCCATCAAGCCAACAAACACCACTGGGAGAGACAGAGACGGCGTCCTTCGCTCATATACTTGACCCTTGTAGGACCGCAGTCCCGTTTTGGGAACAAACCACTCAAATTCTCAAGTACTTTGTCCCCGAAACGTCAAAGAGCAGCTTGTCTCCGAAACGGGACTGCAGTTACCCTCAAAAGGGTTTCTAACGTAATGAGGCGTGCTACGATAGGGAACATCTTAGCCAAACTATTTCTGACTGGCGGAGGGGGGGGGGCTCCTTGACCCTTTTAGGACTGCAGTCCCGTTGTCGGAACAAACTATTACGGGGGACCATAGTAAATAGGACCAAATATTGTTGGTAAAACTAGCGAAACATATAGGTTTTTGTGTCTACCGTAGGTCCTGTTTAATATGGTCCCCCGTAATACTAAGAATTTGAGTGGTTTGTCCTCCAAACGGGACTGCAGCCCTAAAATGGTCAACTGAGGAACTCCCGAAAAAGACATGCCTTATCGTTGGGGAGACCCATTCTTGTTCTTACTATCAATATTCGTTACTATATATGTGCCTACCGACGCGTGCGACGGGAATAAGGGGTTTGCCTTCTAGGGGCAGCACCTAATCGTAGTGCCTACTGACGCGTGCTGCGGCAATACGCCGTAAGGGGTTTGCCTTCTATTACGGGGGACCATAGTAAATAGAACCTACGGTAGACACAAAAACCTATACATTTCGCTATTTTTACCAACAATATTTGGTCCTATTTACTATACGGCCCCCCGTAATAGGGGCAGCACCTCGTACGTAACTGTTGTGCCTGCTGACGTGTGCTACGGCAATAAGGGGTTTGCCTTCTATTACGGGGGACCATAGTTAATAGGACCGAATATAGTTGGTAAAAATGGTTAAATATATAGGTTTTTATATATACCATAGGTCCTATTAACTATGGTCCCCCGTAATAGGGGCAGAACCTAATTGTTGTGAGGCTTTCCTTCCTTCACTCGAGGATCTCCATCTACACACCTCATCCGAAAACTGGTTTTGAGATAAGGGTAGCACTTTCGGGCCCATAAATATTATCGAAAATGAAGGACCCCCCCCCCCCTTCACCAAAAAATGGTCGGAATGTCCAATCTTTGTTCGCAACATTGTTATCTAAACCACGGGATTCTTCGCAGGGCTGGCCCTTTCGATGTTCCCAAACCAGTTGTGGGGTGAGATATGATAATAGACGTCCTCACCTCACGCGAGGAGGCTCAGAAACAAATCGGCGCAACTCTGCCGCGGTACGTGCAAAAAAATCGAAAAAAAAGAAAAGAAAAAAAAAAGAGGCAAAAGCCCCGATGACAAATCTCAAAGCCTATGGCGGTATAATAGTACGGGGGAAATCTCACCAACAATACTAAAAATACTGGTATATGTCCACAGAAATATGAATACTGGTAGTACTTTTTTTTTTCAGCTGTCGCTACATGGGATCTCGCGCAGCATGGGATGTTTGTAACTGCCGTCCACTTTGCTGTAGAGCTTACCGCTTATTGGGGTTTTGGTCTGATCGGCTTGGGGCCTGAAATAGGGTTTTGCTCTGATCACCCTATCTACGGGGGGGGGCATAGTAAACAGGTCCAAATATTGTTATTACGGGGGACCATAGTTAACAGGACCTATTGTATACATTAAAAAAAACTATATATTTAACCATTTTTACTATTAATAACAATATTCGGTCCTATGAACTATGGTCCCCCGTAACAGTAAAAATGGGCAAATATGTACCTGGTAGGTTTTTTTGTCTACCGTAGGTCCTATTTACTATGCCCCCCCGTGCCATAGGGTGAGCGTTGGCTAGTTCTATTCGTCTCGTACACAGTGTGTACCAACCATTTTCTCGAATGAGTCACCCCCTCTCCACTCGCGGGAGTTCGTCGATTCGATGGTGGGCAGCAGCAGTCGTTATCAACGAAAAAAAGCAAAACAAAACAAAACAAAACAAAAAAACTTGAACGACGTATCGTATGAGTACGGCGGGCGTCGGACGCTCCAGTGAGGGCAGCTCGAAAGGGATTTTTCCATTTTTCGTATGGGCGCCGTCAAATTTCGGAAAACTAAAACCCACATTCGCTCGCGATAAATGACGGAGTTACGGTAGCGCCGGCCAACACGCCGTCAACCCGGGGGCTGCTGGGGAACACTAGTGGGAAGTGCCCGAGCTGAAATGAAATGGAAGGAGTTTGTAGGACACGCTGTTAATAGCGCGCAGGCAGCAGGGCGGTGACACTCCGACCGGGACTTCAGAGGATAGACAAACTTGGGAGATAAAAAACGACTAATTTTTGCAGCAACGGCAGCATGACATCAAATGTACCACTCTGTCCCAAAACTGTCCCAAAATACAAGTTACTTTTGTGTATTAACATCTACTCAAAAATATCCCTATGTTTAGGAACAGAGGAGGTCCCGAAAGGGATTCTGTCCCAAAACTGTCCCAAAGTATAAGTTACATTTGTGTATTAACATCTACTCTAAAATATCCCTATATTTAGGAGCAGAGTGGGTCCCGAAAGGGATACAAATACAGGCCCGATAACAAGCGCACTTGTCCTTTTGCTTGCCGCCATACTATAATCAAGATAAATGGGAACCCAAACACGGGATATAGGATATAATATATATATGCATATGCGGACGGACGTAAAGCATCACGGAATCCGAGGTGTGAAACGGGGGATTTTATTGGAATTTTCCTGTTTCCTTCCGCAACATTATTATGGAAAAAAAAAAAACTCACCCTCTTCACCAGCTTGATCTTCTTCTTGGTGAGCATGTAGTCCAGCATGCCCGCGGGGCTGGGGCGGACGATTCGGACGTGGAAGGGCGGCACCCTGAACCAATTGATCGGCGCCCGGCGGCGGTGCCAGATCCCCTCCTCCACCGTTCCCATGCGGGACACCACACACACGTACTTTTTTTGTTGTGTGTGCGTGTGTTTGCACGTGTTTTTACGTGTTTTTTTTTTCATTTGTTTTGCATGGTTGCACCATTGCAGCAGCATCAGGAGAAGGGAAAGGGGAGATGGGGATCGCGGGAGTAGGGAGGGAGGGGAGTAGGAGAGGCAGGGGCGGGGAGGGGGGGCGCAACGGACGGCCAAAATAAGCGAGTCTTGAAATGGAGGATCTGGGGGGGGGGGGTACTCGATATCATACATGGCCGTAGCCGTGTGAGACCATAGACCCTCGTACGCCTACAATGCCGGGACGGAGCAAGTCGGGTTTTCACCGACCAGGCAGACATTGCTTGCGCCAAGAGCGAAGCGCCGTGAGGTGTTCGGCGAGCCGCATGAAGGGTGAGCGGCATCCTACTGAGAACCGCTAGTGAGGCGGGCTTGCATATGGATGACAGCTCCAATGCGTCAATTTATTTTCCGGCGTGGCCACTTCCAGAGACAGCAATGGGATTACTACGTAACTGCCTCGTCGGTGCCTTACCATCAACACTACGTGACACGATAGGGAGAGGGGGGGGGGCAAGGTGTTGTCGCTGTTGTTTGCCATGCAGTAGATGTCGCTGTTTTCACGGCAGCAGTTGCTGTTCCTAACGCTTGTTGTGGGCGTCAATGCTATCAGTGGCATCGTCACATGACACGTGCTTCTATGCGACAGGGGTGGGTACCCACTTTTGCCTTCTGGGGTTCCTGGCTTGAGGACCTCTGCCGCTACTAGTGAGTCGGTAGTAAGCCACCCAAACACCCACTTCGAGGAAAAATGAAAGTACAACCCGACGACCTACTATTAATGCTCGTACACAACGAATAACATGGTGAACCTTGGAGGCATCTGTCCCGTTCGGGGGGACAACCTGCTTCATAATATGAGGGGCTTTGTCCTCAAAATGGCACAGCAATTTCAACAGGGCTAACACACCCAAAAGCTGTTCGAACGAAAATGGGTAGACTTCATTGGGCTGAGTTAATCTTTGAGGACTGCAGTCCCGTTTTCGGGGGACAAAACTGCTTGGAATTCGAGTGGTTTGTCCCTAATTGGTTCGTTTTCGGGACAACCCACTCAAATTCCAGGCAGTTTTGTCCCGGGAGTCATGAATGTGCTCACGAGAAAAAAAACTAGCACTATCATAGCAGGTGTGGCACGGCAATCGCTCGTCACTGCCGCTTTTGATGTCGGTGTTGCTGTTGACGATTATGGCTTACCTGGTACTTGTATTTCTTGGGGTTCCTCAAAAATGCCCTCCGGGACGGGCCGTACTCGAACACCTAGCGGCGTTTGGTACGCAGAGGGGGAGGAGGGACGAGAAGACAAATCAGAACTGAATCACGAACTGCGGGGCGTATTAGCAACTGACACATTCAGAGACGTAAAACAAGAGGGGGGGAGAGAGGGAGAAAGATCCACCGATCCCCACGCTCCACTCCGATACCGATACCGACATCGATACTACTATCGACACAAATACCGATACAGACACCGGTATCGATATCGACACCGATACCACTACCGACACAAATACCGATACCGACACCGGTATCGATATCGACACCGATACCGATACTCACAACCAAACCGATACCGATATCAACAATGACATCAATACCACTACCGGTATCGATATCGACACCGATACCGATACCGATACTGATACCGATATCCATACCGATGCCAACACCGACACCGATACCACTGACGACACCGGTACTGATACCGGCACCGGTACCTATATCGACACCGATACCAACACGGACACAGATACCGATATCGATAACAAACCGACGCCGATACCGATACCGGCATCGATATCAACAACTGCACCGATACCGATACTAACACCGATATCGACACCGATACCGATACCGAAGCCGATAACAACTAAATATAAGGTAGATACATACTTAGAGCGAATGCCATATTCTACCTTACACGACGCCAAAAAACATGGACCCCTTTGGAGATGGCTCAAGACCGACCGACCGACCGATCGACCGACCGACGGAGATCCAAGACGACGCATCTCGGGAGAGTTTTTTTCCTACCAACGCGCACTGTTTTTTTTATACCATTCATGCCAGCAACACACAGGTCGGCTATAACTACGAGCATCATGCCGTGCGCGAATTCCTGAGAGACAAAAATCCACAATCTTCATGAATGAACAGCCACAAAAAATAGGCATTTATCTGGACGGCGGGTCATCCTTCGATGCGTTTTCGGGAGTGTTGGGAAGAGGGCTTGGTCCTTGCGGAGGGAGGGGGTGTACTCGATAGGAGAGGTGTAATCGATCTCATGCATGGCCGTAGTCGTATGACCATAGACCCTCGCATCCCTACAATGCCGGGACGGAGCATGTCGGGTTTCCACCGACCAGGCAGACATTGCTTGCACCAAGCGCGAAGCGCCGTGAGGTGTCCGGCGAGTCGCATGACGGGTGAACTGCATCCTACTAAGAACCGCTTGTTAGCGGACTTGCTTGTGGATGACAGCTTCAATGAGTTAATTTAATTTCCTGTGTAGCCTGTTCCAGAGACAGAAATGGGAGTACTATGTAACTGCCTCTTGGATATCTTACCTTGAACACTACGTGATACGATGTGCGGAGTAAAGGTTCTTGACCTCGCACAAACGATCTAGCTCGACAACCAGCTGTGAGCGACCGCCAAAACAAAATACAAAAAAAACGGTACCCTGGTTGTCTAGCTCACGTAGTGAGGCGCATATTTTACAGTGTCGTTGCCTACCGACGCCAACCCAACCTATACTAAGTATAAAATAGGGGGGGGGGGGGTAGGGTTAAGAGAACATAAAGGGTACTTCAAGTTATTGTAGTTTGTGGTTCTTGGCAATATCACTTCAATCTTTCGGTTTTGATGGTCTGGATTTTCTGTAGTTTCATCCGGTTTTTTGTTTATGGAGACTCATCACGCTACGCACTTGTCAAACGGCAAAGGGAAAACATGATCTTCACATGGTATTGAAATAGATGTACCTGCAATGGCTTGGGCGGGACTGACTGGAGTTCCTTGGTGATCTTGGGCGTTTCGAGGAGGCGGCTGATGTCTGACCTAATTTGTTCCCTGGCCCGCTTGATCGTCTGGTATTTTTGGGGCGCTTGCGGTTGCTGCATGCAATGGGTTTTCAACACGAAGGGAGTGGGAGGGGCGGGGGCCAGAGCGGGGGGCGGCGGGGGTACAGTTAGTGGGCTTTCATGTCGGACACCGAACAATTTTTAGGTCGGACATCAGGTTTCTGCAGAGGGGGCGGGGGGGGGGGAGAGGGGAGGCGAAGGGGAGGCGTGGTGCCGTTATAAATAATGGGCTTTCAGGTCGAACATCAAACCAAGTATTTTGTTTCGGGTCTACCACCAGGCATTTTGATGTACAAAAATACTATTGTACCAGGTATTGAACAGTGCCACATTCTCATGTCTCGAGTGTCCATAGACTGTTACGCGGTACCAAACAAATCAGGACCCATCTTATACACACAAAACTACCTATCCCAGCGTTTTCACCAAACATATTTGGTCGTGATTGCTACCTTCCACCGCAATAGCCACAAGGGCGTTCTACGAGTATGTAACGCCAGTCCGTCTTGTCTCTCAACAAGCGGCAGCACAGCGAGCCATCGCCCACGACACGCAGGACAGCAGCATGGACGTAGCTATGTATATAAGAATAAAAAAAGGCAGTAGCTTTGGGAAAGAGAGCTGACGGGTCGATCGTATACATACAACAAGATGCCCAGCAGCACGCAGTACTCAGTATGAACGTAGCGCTACAGTATGCGTACTACTCGTATTTTTGCGAGCAGTACAGCAGTACTACTTGCAGCATCGGCAGCAGCAGCAGTAGCTGGCATATATGACATGTACCGGAACCTGTTCGTAGCAGAGGCGTAAACCCACACTGTACTCTAGAGGCGTACATACATGTATACAAACCCTATGCTTCGGCATTGAAAAATAAACGGTCTTGGATCTTGGGTCGTTGTAGATCACAACTACGTGCGTACACAACCAAAGCACTCGTACGTACGGCAAGGAGACACTTATTTGGCCGAAAATACAAATAAATACTCTGGTACGTACATAAAAACAAAATTACGAGCAGGCCAAATCGCGGTATTTTTGGTGAATGTTTCACCTTTCCCCGCGCGCGTGGACGCGGCACGAGCGTACGTGAGTCCCTATTAACGGTGCAAACAGACCGGCGGGCACGATGGCGGACGAAGCGAGCGACAACGTTGACCGCCTTGCGAGCAGCAAGCAGCGGAAGTTCCCGACAAGTACTGGCATGTATTGCCTGTGACAAAAGGCATGGCATCATGGAACAGCCCAAAGACACCTGCCATAGAACGACCGACGGCATCGTTCATGGACAAACCCATGGTGTATCCCATGTAACAATCCACGGACATCCAACCATGGGACGACCCATGGGGATAGTGAATGGACAAACCCATGGGCACGCCGCGGTTAACCACGGTGCGCCTCGTGGTCACATCTCCACGGACTGACCCATGGTCGATGCCATGACGTCACCACGGAACACGGAACACACCACGGCATGTCCCATGGTTACGGTTACGGTTAGGGTCAGGCATGGGCTTCCTCCATCGAACACCTCAATGGTCGCACCATGCCTTCAACTAATCGTGGACTACTACACCATGGGGTACACCACGGACCTTTTCATGCCATGGTCTACTCCATGATGTAATGCGATGATGTCGGTCGTTCCCCATGGTGTAATGCCATGGGACAATCCATGGGATCGTCCAGGGGATGTCCCATGAACGCCACCGTGATCACATACCTGGTATGCCATGGCGTACGCCATGGACGGACGGTTTCCCCCTATCGCATGTTTACACGCGATATTTGATTTTGTTTAATACCAGGTACCGGTACGTGCGTAACAGTCTTACACCTGGTAGCTGGCGACTTCTAGCCAATCACCTCACAGGTGTACTGCTGTACACATCAAGGACTACAGCAGTGGGCGTTGACAAGCGAGATGCTGGCCTCGTTCGAGGCGTACCACTACCAGTACAATGTATCATACCAACGGTATACCAACGGTACGTGTGTACTTGTATATACTCGTAGTCTGCTTGCTCGTGTGCTGTCTGATGCCATACCGGTAGGTCTGTCTGGGTGCCCTGTACTGGTACGTACCGTACCAGTACAGCAGTTCGTAGCAATCAGGACTGCTTCTGCTATCGGAACTTCGCAAGTACCGCTATTCGTAGTAATGCACGAGTCGGGGGGGGGGGGGGGGGGCAGGGTGGTTATCGAGTCATTGTCATCAGAGAGATAAGATTGATGCAGCGCAAATCAAAAGCCTCGAGCTTACCGCAACCGCACACGAGGCGGCGATTGCAACAAACAGCAACAACAGACAAAGGCAATGTCAACGCCAGAAAGTCAGCTATTAATAGGGTCCTGTTTGCCTCCTCTTTTTTTAAGCTGAAAGTTGAAACAAAACTACACACACTCCAAGGCGCGCCAGCCAGTCAACCCGCACGCCTCGCTCCGAATAAACGAATAAACAATACCAGCCTCTGTATGTGTATATCATCTCACCGCCGAGGCGTCAGAAGCAATGGTCCCAGCAGCGAAGAACACCAAACCCACTGCTAGCTTGAGCCACGTGCCGACGCTCCTGCCATTTGGGTGACATGATGATTGTGGATGGGCCATTTTAAGGCGGCACCAGGTCCCTCACGCTCCTAGCTCTGTCCCCACTGCACCACGATTATACTCTCACGATGATATCGGAGATACTTGCTCTGGCGGACCTCCGCGTGCTCCTCCTACCGATCTGCTCCAGCAGGGTATGCGGTTATGGCAGCAGCAAGCAGAGAGAGTAGCCCAACTCTGAAACTCGTATAGAGATGGAAGGCGTTTTTGAAGAGGAGTTTTTCAATCGAAAGTGTGGTGTTCTCGAGATCTCTCAGCCACATCGCATCGCTTACCTGCTAGAAAGAGGCCAGACACCCATAACTACCGCCGACGCCACCAAAGTATCCAAGGATTAACTACATTGCACCTGCGTTGCCGAAGGAATCATAGGCATTCTTTTCGTTGTGCTCGCAATCTAAGGCCTAGCTCCCAGACCACTTTGTTCGGCTTGGTTGTTCCTTCCCCAAGGGCACTGGATAAGGGCTAGGGGCTAGAGGCAGCAGGGATATCTCGGGTGAAGCACGAGCGGAACCAGCACCCCTCTATTCTCAGCAGCGATGGACGGGATGGGGAAGTCGATGCCCATGGCTAGGGCGCCGCACGACCAGATGCGATTCGGTTTCTCGTCTTTTGCGCAGGTGAGTAAAGCAATTGGCGCACGGGTACCTACGATCATAGCACCCTCTTTTCGGGGACAAACTACGTAGAATTAGTATGGAATAGTCATGAATTTCAGCAATCTGGTAGAAAGTCGGTTTGCTCAGGGGCTTAACCCTTTTAGAACCGCAGTCCCGTTTTTGGGGGCAAACCACTCAAATTCCGAGTAGTTTGTCCCCAAACCGGGACTGCGGTTCTAAAGGGGTTAAGGGGATGCCGAACCATAACCCGAGGCAGGCACCGTATCGATAACGGAAGCATAGAAAGGTAGTCTTGACCTTGAACACCTACGGCCTACGATACAGCAGTCATACGGTACATGCGTTCGCGGCTCATTGTTCAGAGAGCAGCCGAGCGTAAACCCTGCTGCCACCTCGTACGGCTGGAAAGTGACGGCAAGATAAGAATACCGGTACGCACTAAATTCTAAATTCCACGGATGACCACCAGGAATATCTGCATCACAACTCCGATCGCGTGTGGGACGGTCCTGATCCCACACGTAGTGGCGCGACTCGCAGTACAGCAGTAGTAGTACCAGGCAGCAGCAGGAGGAGCGCTCAGGGGTCGGGGCTCGCGTCGATTTAATCTGACGGCGTTATGTGACCGCGTGGTTTTCCCGGATGGCATGGTCGGCGTCGGTCCTGCGGCCGGAGGAGGCCTGCGAGCTATTGTCGTTGGTGTGTCTCATCGCTCGTCTCGTCCTCTTGAAATATACTAAAATCAAGGCTCAGGACTGAGGACCCCTTTATACCACGTACTGCTGTAGAAGCGCCGACTGGTGTTGCCCCAACAGCAGAGGCCTGCAGCGCTAGAGTACGGTAAACGAATTGGCGCTGTTTCGACAAAACAGCAGCCAGTACCTAGTGTGTCTGATATGCCGGTATGACTTGGCCCATCTTTGGCAGAATAGCCACCAGTGCGTATAGCTATTCGTACCCACTGCTGCTGTGGTGTCCTGCACTCTGTACATCAGTATGGGCCCGCCAACAATGAATAAGGAGCAACTGCCGGGTACATACCGGGTACCGTACTGCCGTGCGTACGCACGTACGTAATCCAAGCAAAGCTTTAAGCCTTTTAGAACCGCAGTCCCGTTTTGGGGACAATCCTTTCAAAGATTTTCCCCAAACGGGACTGCAGTCCTAAACGGGTTAAGCTCTATGGCGACACCAACTTCAAGCAAGCTTGAGAATAGACTATATTTTGGGCTTAATGTAGAGCTCGCTGGTGAGCACGGTTTCGTATTCCCGAGTTCTTAGCATCCCCTCCCAAACAAGGAGCCCGGCGTTCTTAAAATCTGTACGTCATTTCCCATTCGTTGGCCTACTATGTATCACGCAAGATAACACACGGGTGATAAGACAACAGAAGACGAGTTTCCGAGCCGGTTTTCTCCGAGAGGGAGGCAGCCAGTGAATGCCACCTGGCAGAAAGCTTACCTCCAAATGGAAGGAAGGCTGCGACAGACGAAGCCACGGCAGTAACCGCGAGCGCGTGCTATTGATGGGGATATATGATCGCCGGGCGGCTGTGGCTGTCGGTGCTCGAGCTGCGTGCAAGAGTATACATGGAGCACTTTCTCGAATACGTGGTAAACAAGCAACTCTCGAAAATGGTGGCGTTGGGAAGATCTCGACGAGACCTCTCCTTCTGTACCGTTCGCTCGGCGTTTGTGGGCACTCTCCCCGGCTGTCGAGAGAACCACCTTTGAAGTTCGTTTGAGGGGGGGGGGGGGTCTTGTCATGCTGGTGTATACGTGTCACTTTTTTGTCGTTATTTTCCCGTCTGGCTTTGTGTTGTGTTCTCATACCCGGTAAGTTATATGGCGTTTCCACTTGCTGTACCCGTTCATTTTGCCATAATGTTTGCGTCGTTTTTTTCTGTCTCAAACCATTCTGTCACCAGAAAAGTGCAGTAGCATCTCTCCCGTAGGATAAGGAATCCGGACGGACGCTGGGTGTACGAATGTAGTTGGGTAGAAAGAACGGTTTGATGCGAAGACAACACACACGTGTGACATGGTATGCCTGGTACCTGTATACGACTTCCGCCCGCTTCGACGAAGTACGAGTATATACTTCGAATTAGGTAGAAAGAACGGTTTGATGCGAAGACAACACACACGTGTGACATGGTATGCCTGGTACCTGTATACGACTTCCGCCCGCTTCGACGAAGTACGAGTATATACTTCGAATTATCAATAGTTGATACCTGGTAGTCCATACACCCACGCCACAGACCGTGAAGAAGCCCTGTTCATGATAGCTTCTCGGAGTCTGGAACCTGGAGTCTGGAATGTAGAATCTGGGATAAAATTAGCATATAATTTTTATTAATATGTAATAAATGGAAACAACGTAATGAGCGCCCAAATGTTGAAGGTGTCTCTATTAGGAGTAGGAACGGTGCTCCGTCTCGACAGGGATGCGTGGTCAAATGACTAAGGCAAGCAACAAAATGAGTACGCCCCCCCTCTCCCCCTGTAGGTGGCGAGATTATTAAAAACTTAATTTCAAGTTTCATGCCAATCAGATACATACGCACCCGGAGTCTAACTCTTCCACCACGTATGGGGGTCTACGGAGGAAAGTCGTGTATGTGTGATTTTGAAATCCAGATTCCAGATTCCAGATTCGTACTCTGAAACGGGCTTACGTCCTTATCGTATCTTCGGTCCCGAGGAAAATTACGGTGTGAACTCAAGTAAAACGTCAACCCTCTCGTTGAAGCTGGACCGATTTCTGTAATCGCTCTGGCCGGAAATATAAGATACATGTGATACTGACACCAACAGTCCAAAGGGGGATTATGTTTCCGCCCGGGAGCAGTATATACAATGCAATACAGGCCGCAACTGCAGCAAGTTGTTTCGTGCGACTTGCCTCGTTTTCGCGTTTCGTTCTTGGGTGCATATTTGTTTTTATCTGGCTCGTTTATACCCTAGTACATCCTTACACAGATAGTCTGCCCAAAACGACCGACGTCTTATACCTATAGGGTCGGGAAAATAAATCACCGCGTGGTCTTTACATCAGCGTCCAAACGAGTACTATATTCCCGGCGAAGGTGATGGCGCTTTAGGTACCCAGGTATACCTTCTAGAAAAATAGCGACAAGTGCCGTCCTAGAAACCCTTCCGGGAAGAACGTGCAATAGAGCATACACAAGCACGTACAGTAAAATGGTCCCTCTATGGTAGTGCCGGCATGTATGCGCCAGCCATCCAGCAATACCGACACTGCTGTAGCGGCAACCGGCGCTCTTCCGCGCACTGCCACTTCCCAACTGTGCCAAGCGATGTCACAGGCGCTCCAAGCACTACTCCGTACGCTGCCCACTTCCCGTCCGTGCTAGGCGATTTCACAGGCACTATGGCGGGCAGCCGGCATCTACTCAACCGGGACTATATATAGAGGGACCACTGCTGCCGCATGACCACGCCGAGCGCGTTTGTCGCTCATCTCCTTTCATTGCAATCCGGACACTGGATTACGTCCTCTATCCCCTTCCCCACCCATCAGCCCGGGTTGCTCATTCGGGTGACCCGAAACTGCTGTAATCCCGTCTTGGTTTTCGACACGTCTCCCCCCCTTGTAGTCCCCTAGGTTTTTATTTATTTTTTCAATAGGTGAATACTCATCACGTACCTACGGATGCATGGGACCGCTTCTGCTTTTTATTTTCCCACAGGACGCTTCCGCGGGACACCCCCTGGAGGCGATGAACACGACGAGGATCCCGAACGAGTTCGAGTTCAAGATGGACATGGCGGGGAAGGTGTACGGTAGCGCGTTCGTCATGCGCATGAAGACGGAGGTCGCAACACTCTCGCAGGTGTTGTACTGTTTTTCTTGCATATTCATTTATGTTCTCCTGTTTTTCTTTCGACGTCTACTCACAAGGATTGTCTGCGTTGGTCTTCTGAACAACCCGTAGTATACGTACTTTAACGTAGTAGCTCTTATCTGTGCTGGCACGTAATTCTGTCCAATTATAGGGTAATGCCTCCAAGTAGTCTGTTGTTGACTGGCGCCGAAAACCCCTCTACGCCCCCCCTCCCCCTCCAACATGCCTTCCTTCATCTCCACTCCCGCACCCACCTACCCACGGGGACCGTACACGTCCAATACACCTCCAGATACCTTGTGTCCTATTTTTATGGTACCTCTGTTGCTATCCGGAGCTGCAGATCCCCGGCCCCCACCCCTCTCAACAAATATGATAGGATGCCGATCCCCCCCCCCTCCTCCTAGTTCCTATATGCCTCCCTTAGCGCCGACTCCCGCGCAGACCTACCCGAGCCCGATATATCCCGTAAACCTCAATACAATGCGTGATACCCCCCCCCCCCCCCCCCCACCCCTACCCTCCGTTTGTTCTCAAGGCTTAACTCCTTCCAGGATTGTAATGAATCATACCGCAGCCAAATGCCCCCCCTCTTCACTCCAACATACCTGCCTCCCTTCGCTCAAATTATTGACGGACCTACCTGAACCCGGGCTACACCCCCCCCCCCCCCCCATAAACCTCAATCTCTGCAACCTTGTCCGAAGATGCCTATTATTAATAGTAGAGGCCGCTGTTTGTCCCCTTGACTGACCGCCAGCTACACAAAGATTAGTATCACGGCTTGTAAACGCCATGATGCGCGCGAAAAGGTCTGTCTCCTTAGGTGTCATATTTGGTATTATCCCCCCCCCCATCCACCCTCCGTCCCTACCCCCCATTCCCTTGTCAAGGCACAACGCCTTCCAGGGCTGCCCTCTTCCATGCTGGGGCTGGAGACCGTGCTGGGCCGAGACGAGACCGTGGAGTTCGAGGACTACCTCGATGCACCCGCGGACAGACCGGAGGCCCCCCGCTTCCGAGTCCACGAGGCCATGGAAATCCAGTACGGCCTCATGTAGAGAGATAGATGGTTGAAGCTCAGGGAGTTGAAGTTTGAGTTGAAGTTGAACAGATCGAATTTGGAGGGATTCAAATGGAAGGGATTGAAGCGGACCAGATACACTACAAGACCGGTGTTTTTGGGTGCGTCAAGCACCTATGTTGACCTTAATATACTCATTTTAGTGTGGAGGCGGTCAGTCAAGGGGTCAAACAGCGTCCTCCTACATACCAGTAGTATCTTTGAAAGCTGGTGGAGTTCAAGTTTAAGCTGGGGAAGCTCAACTTAAAGCGGATGAACTTCAAGTTGAAGCTGGGAAAGTTTCAAGTTCAAAAGATGGTAGCCGGGCTTGGAGTTCGAGGTGGATCGGGAACTGGACTGTTCGCAGGAAAGCGGCCACCTCTGGAAGCAAAGGTGTCAAAATGGGACAGGACATTCACCCCTTGACGGGCAGCAAAATTTTCCTTTAGTCTGCCTCGACTGACACGAAGGCTGGTAGGTTTTAGTGTGGAACACTCGGCCCTACACCCTTGACAGGGCACGTTTCCCCTAGCTTGACATGTCTCATGCCACCTTGGTCTGGGAGCGTCTCGCAATCGTGAAGGGCAGCGGTCTGCTGCTGCTACTGCTGTCGGTTGGTTTGGTTGTTCCGACAATATTTGTTCAGCAGCGTGTTTTGCGATAAAATCATACCTGGTAACAATGTAAAACGTGGTTTGTTTGGGCAAAACCCAAGAGGGACGAACGATGGGGGGGGGAAACGGTCTCCCTCTGCTCCCGTGTCTTCGTTCATGTGTTGTTGGTATTTCCGACGTCTGTGATTCGCCACTCTCTCTTTTCGTAGGAACCGCATTGCGAGTAGCGTATAGCATTGCAGTTGGCGTGCCTGGTGCGCACGGAACGCCTGTTTCCGTGGAAGGAAGACTTCATGCGACATGCGTGCGTGCGACCCAGGCCTATGCGATGTACACGAAGTCTACCGCAGATATGGATTATGACTGACTCTGTGTTACAACATTTCCAGGCAGGTGTATTGTTGTCCTTGGTACGTAGCAAGCAGGGGTGTCCTCGATGCCATGCCACAGGTGTGGGTGTGTTCGTGAGCAGCGGTGTCCTTGATACACAGTAAATGTCTTGTGAACGGCGAGCATGTGTGCCTGCATGTGCTACAACAACCGTATGCTGATCACTGCTCATTGTTCGCTCGCTGTATTGTTTTAGCGAAAACCCCACTTGGGATCAAGGGTATGAGCGACCCTGAAGACGATACATATTTATGGTCCTGAATGACGCCCTTAAGGTCGCCACGATGGATATCACCGAGGCTTGCGTGCCGCCCGGTCTGGGGAACGGACCGGGCGACACCAAGGATGAAATAGACGGAGACAGAAACAAACGGGCTTGATCCTCTTTACCCTACGGAAAACATTGTCCCCCACTAAATCCAAGTAGTTTGTCCCAAAGCAAAAGTTGCAGTTTCTCTAGGGTGTTAGCCCCGACCGATTCCGAAACCACAAGAGACCGCTTGGCTTCGAACGCCGGAAGAAATGGGATTAAGGAGGAGCGAAAATCGGTGGGGGGGGGGGTGATCACGGGCGCCCCCCCCCCCCCGCGCGCTTCGAGTCGCCCCACTGTTGGCGGTCGCACCTATGTGCTGCAGAATGGAACGTTTCAGACTCAATAAAATAAGGGTGTAAAGGGTGCCGTGCGCGTGTTATGCAGCCGTGGGCGTAAGCAGCCGTCCACGTGGTGACGAGGAGAGCAACGGTGCGGGGGCGGATTTCGTGCGATCGCAGTCTCTGAAGCCGTGAAAAAGACACGAGCTAGCGAGACTGTGGAGAGACAGAGGAAGTATGGTACATGACGTATATGAGCGTCTGTTTATCTGCTGCCGAGCCGTGCCTTCGATTGCGCCCGACCGCAAGCAATGGAGTTGCTTCCTTCGTCCGAATTATCTATACTATCGACATGGTATGGTCCGTGTAGTGCAGTTTGTCCACACTGTTTTCGACTACTCGAACTGTGTAGTAACTTTCGAAATACGACGATTTGCAAGACAAGCTCACCACAGTCGTCATCACCAGCGTTGAGCGATTACATACTACAGTCTTATTAATATCAATTTTTCTTTGTCGGCCACTCTAAATCAAGCAAATTTCAGATCGATCGCCAAGGGCAAAATCAGTCATTATTGAGAAAACCACGAGTTTTTCGCGAAATATCGTTTCAGCAAAAATACCTGGTAACAATGATCCGATCACCTGCGTATGGACGAAATGTATCGTTTGGGGGCGTCTATTTCTACATACTGCTGTTACATAAAAGACTTGTCAGATTAAAATATATCGTACGTATGGTGCTGGAGGATTCCGGTACAACAGAATCTGCCCGGACTTGTCCCTCGCACGGTTTTAGTAGTCTTCCGCGGATTTTAGTAGTCTTCCGCGGAATGCTCTCGTACGCCATACCAGTATTGTAGCACACGGCTATTACAGCTACTATGCCACTCCTGAAACACTATATAACAAGCGTGGGTGCAGCTGTGTCTATTTCGACAGCGCCTCCCTCTGGTGGTAAAAATTTGAGTGCCATGCTTCGTACAAGGTGCAGTGGGCGCCAACCGGGCGCCCACTTTACATGTTGTACAGACTACGGCAGCAGTATTAATTATTACCATGGTATTTCTGCTATGCTTGCCATCCGACAATGTACGTGCAGTGTTCCAAAAAATACGAAGGTGAACAGGGCGAACAGAACGTGAGCAACTCTCCAGAACGAAAGCGCAGCACAGTACGACACGACAAATCTAAACCGATGTGACGCACTCTACTACCTTCAACACCTCACCCCCAGCACTTATTTCTGATGTTTACGCCGTAGACCTCGATCCTTTGAGCGACCCCGTAGACCTCGATCCTTTGAACGAATCTAAACCGATGTGACGCACACTACTGCCTTCAACACCTCACGCCCAGCACTTATTTCTGATGTTTACGCCGTAGACCTCGATCCTTTGAGCGACCCGCCCCGCAGCAGCACAGAAGTGATGGTGCAATCTTTGTTGGAATTTGTACAGCAGTTGTAGTGTTGTAGTTGGTGTCAAAGATATCCGCTCGCCTACAGCAGCAGTAGAGCAGCACTCGTAGATCATCGCGCGTCGCGCATTGTGTTGTTGATTGTTGATTGTTGGTATTCGATCATTGATTGGTCGATTGCGATGGGTTGCGCCGCATACTTTTTTCACTACCGACGGAAATATCTAATTGTGACAGTATCGCCTTCGCACCCCGTGCCGAGTACCGAGTGGCCCAGCAGCGTAGCAACGTGTGTGCTGCGTGTACAGAGCAAGCGGGTGCCCAGCAACCCGTCAACGCCAGGAATTTCTTCAGAAGGACCGCCACCAGCCGATCGCGGGCCACCGAAGGGTTAATTGAGCCCGCTTATCATTGAGGTGATCGTCTGTGGACCATGCGCTTTGTAGAGATTTTTCGAGTTCCAAATTCATGAATTTTGACAGATATTGGTGCTGCTCCACTCCACCTAGCAAGCCTCAAACCGTAGCTATCGGGAGGCTTAGAGGGGCTGGTGACATGGGGAGGCACAAGAAGAAGGCACGTAGCCGGGAAAGACAGGACGGTGTTGAGAAGGTTAAATCCTCGCCTGCTCGAGCGGCGCATATCGATTCGCATCACAAATGGACCAAAATATAAGGACCGTTTGAATAAACTATGAATCGTAAAACGATCGTTACATTTGCGTCCGTTGCTGCTGAGTGCATGACAGGACGGTCAACAGCGAGCTTCCACGAGTCGGCAGTTGGCGTGATGCAAACGATAGAGTAGGTGCCTGGTATGATAAAACAGTACTCGTCGTCTAGACTACTACTGCTGTAGAGCAACAGCATGATCATAGCATAGCAAGTCGACAGGTGCTCGTCTGCCGCTACTGCAGCTACTTCTCTTAAAGCGGTACACCGACCTGCATGCACATGTATGCACTGTTAATAACACAAGTGGACCTGGAGTAATCAGGACCCATCGCATGAACACAGCAAGCTTCCACGAGTCGGAAGTTGACGTGATGCAAACGAGAGATTGGGTGCCTGGTATGATAAAACAGTACTCGTCGTCTAGACTACTACTGCTGTAGACCAATAGCATGGTCATAGCATGGCAAGTCGACTGGTGCTCGTCTGCCGCTACTGCTGGTACACAGACCTGCATGCACATGTATGCACTATTTAAAATACAGTGGACCTGGAGTAATCAGGACCCATCACACGGACAAAAACCCACACGTTCCACTATTTTTACTGAGCATATTAGGTCCTGATTACTACAGCACGCTACCCCTGAAACAGCCCAAGCCAGGCTTTTGAACCATATCGTGATACAGACCATATCCTTGAACAACCCTGGCCTTTGAGCGTAGGCTACCACCACTCTGTCCGGAAATGTAGGGATGGTTCACGTCTAAATACCGTAGCGGGAAGGGGGGAGAAGAGCCTGCTATGTGACCCCGGATCTGAGTTACGAGTTGGAAGGAGAGAGAGAAGATGCGCGAAGATAATGAATGGGATGAGCAAAAAAAATATGAAAATAAACAGTTCCTTACCTTTCCGGACAGAGTGGTATATACACCAGAGTAGGATTTCGTGTAGCGCTCCCCGCTGAGCACGATTGCTCCATCCAAACATGGTGTAGCTAAATGTGCGCCTTAACCCTTTTAAAAACTGCAGTCTCGTTTTGGGGACAAACCACTCAAAACTGTAAGTATTACGGGGGACCATAGTAAATTAGGACCTAAGGTACACACAAAAACCCGTATGTTTCCACATTTTTACGAACAATATTTGGCCCTGTTTACTATGGTCCCCCCGCAATAGTACGCCCTCAAAACGGAAGTGCAGCCCTACGAAAGAGTGAACGTTCTCATTGGCTTCGTTGTTTTTCGTACGGAGACCTATACATGCTGCACATATCCTACTGCTGTCCTGGGGGGCGGACAGACAATCGCACACACTTCCTGTTGAATGTGAAGAAGGGCATCCGTTGCGTAGGAAAACAGGACGCGGGTTTTTCTTGTGGACGGAGCCCATACTGGACATGAAGTCTATCCTTGCGCTGGTTACTGGTCGTTATCGTTTCGTGCACCAACCAATGGAACCGGTCGGACCGAATCACCCGACCGTTCGGTGGTGCACAAGTGCGACCATCCAGCCCCAGAATCCAGCTCAAACGTCCAGTCTCTTTTGTGAGCGTATAATCGACCCGTCGCCGAATTCTTCTTGATCCCCGCGTGCCCCCCCCCCCCCCACGCCTTCCCCCCGCCTGCCCGACTTTTTTTTCTTGCGACAGAGTGGATCGGCTCCGTCGAAGCTTCGGCACATGCTACAGCATTAGCTTCTTCTGCTAACATCAGTAGGCTTTACAACTACTGGCCACGTGAGAGTAGCTTCTACTGATGCCAGTAGCCTCTGCTGTTTTTGATAGCAGGAGAGAGCTTTACTGCCATTACTCGTCTACAGAATATTGGTAGCAGCGGCCTCTACTGGTTTTCGCAGCAGCCTTCAAGTCTCTGCTTCTACAGTAGCACCAGGCCCAACTGCCAGGCCCTACTACCACCGGTAGGCTCTCGTGGAATCAGTTGGACCTGTTGGTGCCTGTGGTGACTCTATTATTGATCACAGCAGTCTCCACTGCCGAGGCGCGCAGAGAACAGCAGTATGCCCTTCCGCCACGCTGCCACCGCCGGGGCGAAAGGCCTGGCCGGGCAGACCTCTCGGCGCCTCCTCTCTGTCGCGCACCGGGGAGGGAGGGGGGGCGCGGTGGGCACAGCAGTAACAGCAACAGCGCCAACAGCCGCGGCAACAGCAGCAGCAGCAGCTACTTCAGCAGCAAGAGCAGCAAGAGGAAGCAGCTGGAGGGCATGCTCGTCGGCTGCAGCTCCTCCTCCTCCTCTTCCTCCTGCTCCTTCCCCTCCTGCTGCTGCTACTATCGCTGCTGCTGCTGCTGCTGCTGCTGCTGCTGCTGCTGCTCCTCCGGTGCGGCGACGGCGTCGGAGATTGCCGCCGCTACCGCTGGCGCAGCTGCTGAAGCGAAAAACCGGAAACCACGAATGGGCGTTGAGAAGACGCGAGGCAGCGGTGCGCGCGGCGGGGGGCGGGGGCGTAGATGAGGGTAATGGCGACATCAGCGGGGGTGGTGGTAGCAGCGGTAGCGGTAGTCATGGCTTGTCCATTGGCGGTAGCGGCGGCGTAGGCGCCAGCGGTGGCGGGGCTGCTGCTGCCGCCGCCGCCACCGCTGCTGCTGCTGCTGCTGCTTCTGCAGCTTCTCCCTCGGTAGGAGGCATGAGCGCGAAGGACTGCAACAAAAGGCTGCGGGAATACTCCAGCCGCGGGGAAGGGGACAAAGCGGTCGCGCTGATCTCTCGGATGTGGGCGGAGGGCGTGACCCCCTCCTCCAGGAGCTACTCGTCCGCCATCAACGCCTGCGGCGATTCGGGCCGGTGGGAGCAGGCGCTCGCGCTGCTGAGGGAGGCGTGTTCGCGCCGCGTCGGCGGCAGTTCCACCCCCAACGCCTTCCACTACGTCGCAGCGATCAAGGCTTGCGGGGCTTCGAATCAAGGCGACCAGGTTAGCGAGAGAGAACACCAACAAAATTGCGGTGGAGTGGGAAAACCGAGGGGAAATTTATTTGTTCGTGAATGCCCCCTGCTGTCTGTTCTTCGGTCGGTGGTGGTGGGGTGTTGGTGGTTGGTGGTGGGGTGTTGGTAGTAGTGTTGATGTTCGTTGTGGTGGTGGTGGTGGTGTTGTCGGTGGTGGTGGTCGTCGTCGTCATCTTCGTAAGCAGAACCAATTATCATTTTGCCTCCTGATGAAAAAATAGGGGTAGGTGCTCCACCATCCCTGGTAGAGGCAGTGGCCGTGAGCAGAACCACAAACATATTTTTCTGTCGAGGATGTGGGACACGAGGGGGGAGGGGAGGCTGCCCGACCGTGCCCTATTACGAAGGACCATAGTAATTAGGACCTATTATTGTTAGTAAAAACAGGAAAATACATAGGCTTTTGTCTGTACCGTAGGGCCTATTTACTACGGTCCCCCGTGGTGGTAATAGCAGCGGCCGTGGAAACAACCAGACAATCCACTTTTTTTATTTTCCTCCCGTGGATATATATGCAAGGGGAAGCAGGGGATATTAATCCACCACCCCCTATAGTACGGGCTAAGTAAAACTTCAGGCAGAACACAATGCTTGGATTAATAGATTGCCCCCCCCAGGGATGGTAAAACGCTGCCCGACCCCCGCCCGACACACTTTCTCCCACAAAGGCGTTATCTCGCTGCCTCTGACCAATCGAACCCCCCCCCCCCCCCCTTCCGGTTGGCTGGGATACATCTCTCTCATGTTATCGGTAGCGTATGTGAACCTACGCCCTTGGCGCCTCTTCGAGTTCACGGTTGATACTACTTATAGTACGTAGTGCTCACAAACGTGTCATTTCAGCTTCACTGCGTTTATTTTTTTTTGTCCAAGCAGCCGGATTTGGGGCTAGTTGTTCAGAGCACAAGCTCATCTTTGAAATTTCTACCACCCTATTACGGGGGACCATATTAAATAGCACCTAATATTGTTCGTACAAATCGCGAAATATATAGTTTTTTGTGTGTACCGTAGGTCCTATTTAATATGGTTCCCCGTAATAGTCGTATACGGAAGGACCGCTTGGTCTTTTTGTTTATTTCTGAACGGTCCGCATACCCCCGCCTAGATTCGTGCGTTTTTATGTCGATGCTGGGCCAAAGAAGAAAACGGGGCTCCGAAACGCCAACACATGTTCGTCGTTTTTTTTAGGAGGGGGGTTGGGTCTGGGACTGGGACTGGGGCTGGGCCTTTTTTCAGCCGCCGGCTGCTGCCGTTTCCTGGTGAACACCTGTACAACTACGTAACGTTTCTTTCAGGTTTATATTACTCCCCGCCGATCACCGGGACTTGTGAACACGATATCTTGCTGCTGCTGCTGCTGCTGCTTCTGCTGCCGCTGCCGCTGTCGCCGCCGCCCATCGCTACCCCTCCGTCCTTGAAAAGCATTTCAACACGCGTGTAAAAACTAAAATACGACTCATTATACACGTTCTTCTCTTCCTATGTATGCATGCCGCTGTACCGATATATCATATGTGCAGGTTATCGCTCTGATGTCGGAGATGGAACGTCATGGTCTCGCCCCCCACGTTTCCTGCTACAACGCGGCCATCAAAGCCGCGGCAGCCGGCGGGATGGGGAGGCACGCCCGCGGCGGTAGTGGCGTCGGCGGTGGCGGTGGTGGCGGCAGCGGCGGTGGCCGCCGCCGGTGGGAGATAGCCACGGGATTCCTGAAGGAGATGTCGGAGAAGGGCGTTGCCCCAAACGCGGCGACCTACACCGCGGCTATGACTGCCTGCAGGAACGACGGAGAGCCGGAGGAGGCCCTGGCTTTGCTCGAGCAGATGTCCCTGTCCGCGTCGGAGGAGGGGGAGGAGAAAGGGAAGCAGGATGAGGAGGAGGGGGAGGAAGGCGGCGCTAACGGTGGCGGGAATGGCGTCGGCGTGGGTAACGGTAGCGGTAAAGGTACCGGAAACGGTAACGGTAAAGGTACCGGTAAAGGCACCGGTAAAGGCACCGGTAAAGGTACCGGTAAAGGTATCGGTAAAGGTACCCGTAAAGGTACCCGTAACGGCAAGGTGGTCCCCAACGTGATCCACTACGGCACGGTACTGTCCGCCTTCGCCGAACGAGGAGACGGCTGGAAGGAGGTTATGGGCTTGATCAAGACCATGGAGGCGAGTTGCCCTACCTATTCGATTTTTGTTTTTTGTTGCTGCACGACACGAAATCCCAGCAGGTACCACGCACCAGGTATACGATAGATCATTGTTCAAGCTTTGGTGTCGCGATAGGTTTTTAGCCTTGCTTCGGGTAGAAATTCTTCGTTGGCGGGTCCGTACTACTAACGTATAACCCCCCCCTCCCCCTCAGGACACCAATACCCCCCCCCCCCCCCCCCCCCCATCCCCTACTCGGGGGTCGCCCACAGCTGGTTGTCGAGTTAGATCACATGTGCGAGGTGAAGAGCCTTTACTCCGCACACGTGGGAATGATCGTATCACGTAGCGTTCAAGGTAAGGCGCCCAAGAGGCAGTTACGTAGTACTCCCATTGCTGTCTCTGGAGTTGCCTACACCGGAAATTAAATTAACTCATTGAAGCTGTCGTCCATATGCAAGTCCGCCTCACAAGCGGTCCTTAGTAGGATGCAGCTCACCCTTCATGCGACTCGCCGGACACCTGACGGCGCTTCGCGCTTGATGCAAGCAATGTCTGCCTGGTCGGTGAAAACCCGACATGCTCCGTCCCGGCATTGTAGGGATATGCGAAGGTCTATGGCCATACGACTACGGCCATGCATGAGATCGAGTACATCTCTTCTATCGAGTACACCCCCCCCATCCCCTACATATATAGAGGTTCGGTGGTTGGGTTGGCTTCGGGTGGCGACGACATTGAAAACATGCCTCTCACTGCGTGAGCTAGACAACCAGGGAACCGTTTTTTTTTCTACTTTGTTTTTGGAAGTCACCACGGTTGGCGGTCGAGTAAGATAATTTGCTCGGGGTGAAAAACCTTAACTCCTTAGAAGGAGGATGATCGTATGACGTAGTGTGTATTTGGTAAGACACCCACGAGGCAGTTACATACAGTAGTAAACCCATTGCTGTCTCTGGAAGTGGCCACACCAGAAAATAAATCAGCTAGTTGACGCTTGTCATCCATGTGCAAAAAAGAACGCCTCGAAAGCGGTTTTCAGTAGAATGCAGATCACCTTTCATGAGACTCGCCCGACCTCACGGCGCTTCGCGCTTGATGCAAGCAATGCCTGCCCGGTCGGTGAAAACCCGACATGCTCCGTCCCGGCATTGTAGGGATGCGAGGGTCTATGGCCATACGACTACGGCCATGCATGAGATCGAGTACATCTCTCCTCGAGTACACCCCCCCCCCCTCCAGCCCCATGGGTACGCCCCCCCCAAAAAAAAAAAACCGTTACACCTCATCGTACGCCCGTCCGCGTTTTTTTTTTTCTCGTGAAACACGTCACACAGGCTTCGGGCATTGCCTCCAACACCTACACGTACAATGCCGGCATCAGCGCCTGCAGGAAGGAGGGGCGGTGGGCCGAAGCCGTGGCGATGCTGAGAGATATGCCGAAAAGGGGAGTCGTCCCCGACGAGGTGAGAAGCGGTGCCTCACCCTTCGAGCGCCACACTGTGATGGGAGCGGTTGCTCGACGAGGGCATTCATTAGGGACCCGAGCGCAACAGGGACAGAAGGCGTTTTGACATCCGCAGGGGGGGGGGGGGGGGGGGGGGGGGCTTATGGGGACAGCTGGAGGCGAAAAGAAATGGCGTACGAACTTGGAACCATATCCCTACAAAAAATCGCACAGTTTTTTTGTTTTACGAAAGTGCGTTTTTTTGTGCCTCGCCTGTTTCATTCGCGCCCACGGCAAAAGCTTAAAGGTGCCGCCTCAAAACAATATCTTCTTCTCGCCTCCGGCGGAGAAGACACGCACGCACGCACATATATAACGTATTTTAGCCCTGCGACTGAAAAGCTTTGCGCGGTCCGAAACCCGTGTGCGCGTCGGCGCCAGTTTTGCGCTACGTATCGAAAATCGCAATTCCCGAGCCGAACGTCGCTTCAGCGTAAACAGCGCAACAGCTAATTATTCACTATCAGGTAATGAATGCCCAACAGGTGCAGTAGTTCTCGGTATTAGTCAAGTTAAGTTTTGCTGGGGGGGGGGGGGTTCGGGGGGATATTTTTCTTGTTTTCCAGCCCTTGGCAATTCTTAATTCGTAGTACGTATTGTTTTTTGGCCGTCTTTTTTTTTTCGTGTGTGTGTGTGTGTGTGTGTGTTTTTTTTTCCTGCGAATGACGACTGCTCGGTGCTAGAAACTCATCATGCAACTGCAGGACGAAACCGACACTCACAGACTTATAGGGTCCCCGGTGGCTTGGTAGGTGGTCCGCGTGCCTATCAAGATCAATTTCGTGGGTTCAAGTCTCACCGAGTGCATGCTCGTAGGGGCTTTGTCTTGCAAAAAAGAAATTGATTAGCGGAAAGCGCGAGAGCGTGAGTTATAGCTACATTCGATGAAAATCGACGAGCAGTGTGAGTGCTGAACCCTATGCGCGACAAAAAATAAAGGCACGTACCGGGGGGGAGAAAGGACGACACCTGTGACCACGGCTTGTCCAGAAATTTGTTGAGGGTAAAACCTCCTACGAGTAAGGCTGGAAAGTAAAAGTGATGTTAAAAAAAAAGAAGGTATATAATAGTGTTTCATCAGCTTCCTATACCCGGTATTCTTTACCCCATACCTGACCCGGAAACCGCTTTTGAGAAAAAAAAAGAGTAGTACGCCGCCACCACCGACCGCCGAGCAAAATCCTGATGGCTACCGGCAGGTACCGCACGTACCACTCCAGGTGTAAACGCAACGACCGTTTCGTGTCACGGGACAGCGTAAGACGGCCCTTTACAAGCAATGGTTCCCCGTAATAGTGCTGTGCTGGTAGTCCCTTTTGGGGGACGAACTACTCCGATATTTGACTGGGTTGCCCCCAAGAGCGGGACTAACTAACTGCAGATTTTAGCCCCGAAAGGGTTACAACCCAAAATCGTCGGAATTTCGTCCCTGTGTTGGCGTTTTTTCTTTTTTTACTGTACCATGGTATTCATTCTTTCATCAACCATTCATTGCGTTTACGCTTTTTCCTCCAAAATTCGGAGTTTTGGGGTGAGGTATCATACGCGTTTTGAGGAGCTCTCCTTAAACCCTTTTAGAACCGCAGTCCCATATGTGGGGACAAACCACTCAAACTTCAAGTAGCTTGTCCCCCAAAACGGGACTGCGGTTCTAAAGGGGTTAAGGTGGTGAGAGGAAGTTATCTCGGAAAACAACAAAAAAAAAATGGTGCGCCGCTACCGTGGCATATGCGTCTGAAACGGTCCTTGATATGTTTCGACCGGAGTGGTATAAGCAGCACGGATGGGAGGGCAAATGTGTTTATTGGGCACTTTTCTCGGTTGAGTGCGCCCCGTCACGTAGGTAGTGTGTGTGTGTGTGTTTTTTTTTTTGCCCCCCCCTTCTCCCTATTGTATATAGGTTGGGTTGGCGTCGGTTGGCAACGGCGCTGTAAAACATGCCGCTCACTACGTGAGCTAGACAAGGGTATCGGTTTTTTTTTTTCGGCGGTTACCCACAGCTGGTTGTCGAGTTAGATGACTTGTGCGAGGTGAAGAGCCTTTACTCCGCACACGTGGGAATGATCGTATCACGTAGCGTTCAAGGTAAGGCGCCCAAGAGTCAGCTACATAGTACTCCCATTGCTGTCTCTGGAATTGCCTCCACCGGAAATTAAATTAACTCATTGAAGCTGTCGTCCATATGCAAGCCCGCCTCTAAAGCGGTCCTTAGTAGGATGCAGCTCACCCTTCATGCGACTCGCCGGACACCTGACGGCGCTTCGCGCTTGGTGCAAGCAATGTCTGCCTGGTCGGTGAAAACCCGACATGCTCCGTCCCGGCATTGTAGGGATATGCGAGGGTCTATGGTCATACGACTACGGCCATGCCTGAGATCGAGTACATCTCTCCTATCGAGTACACCACCCCCTCTGAATATAGCACCCCGCCTCTTCGTGCCGTGTGTGATGGCTCGCGAGAGCATTTGCTAACGCCCTGTGAATAGCTGTACCGTCGAGGGGTAGAGGCAGAGGTCATTTTCGAGGCGCGGCGCGGGATGAAATGGGAGTGCCTAATACGGCGGAGGGGTGACGCCTTTCCCGTCCCTTGCGCGTACTGGTGGTTTTCGGTCGGAAAAAAACACGCACCACACCAAACACGCCACACGAATGACAACCCTTCGGTGTTTACTTTCGAAAACTATGGCGGAGAGAGACCGATGACCCCGAGATCAATGAGCTGATCATTTTGCTTTGCTAACCGAACCTTCGGACCCAACCAGGCAGTTCACCTGCAGTCACCCGACCAATCAAGCGATCGAACAAACAACTATTACGGGGGACCATAGTAAGTAGGACCTACGGTACACACCATAGTAAGTAGGACCTACGGTACACACAAAAACCTATATATTTCCCTACTTTTATCAACGATATTTGGCCCTATTTGCTATGGTCCCCCGTAGGAGTCAGCCAACAGCGAACATCCCAAATTATCGAAACAGCCGATCTCTCACCCACCCACCTACCCACCCCTCCCTACCCACCCTCACCGACACAACGCGAACTACCTGGCAATGACCAACCAACACACCAAGCAGCCTACTACTTTGGGCGTAAATATAAGAACCGATTATTACGGTACACGGAAAAAAACTATACATTTATTTTCCCTATTTTTACTCACAAAATTCGGTCCTATTTACTATGGCTCCCCATAATAGTATTAATACTATTAATAGTGTGTAAGTCACCTTTATATTACGGACCAGAGCGGTATCGATCAAAGAAACAAACAACTAACCACGGTAAAACAGCTAAACTAAAAAAAACAATTAAACAATAAAAAAAGCCGACCCAAGCAACTAAATAAAGAAAGCAAAGCAGCCAAAATAACCAACCAAGCAATCAAGCCAAAGTCGAAGCCAACCAACCGAATCAACCAGCCGAGCAAGACAGCCCAAACAAAACCAACCACTAAACCGACCCAACCCCGCCCTACCCCAGCCCCACCCTACCCCAACCCCCAACCCCACCCCTAACCCCACCCCTACCCCCACCCCTCACCCATTGCCACAACACGGCAAAAGGTAAGCTACCTGTCGGCGATCGAAGCTTGCGGGACGGGGGGTCAGTGGGCTCTAGCCGTGGCTCTCCTCCGAGAGATGTCAGCCCCGCCCCCGGCGGGGGAGGCGGCGGGCATCCGGGCTAATGTCATCGCCTATACGGCGGCCATAACCGCCTGCGGCAACTCGGGACAGTGGGAGCTGGCGGTGGGTCTGCTCAGGGAGATGACCGACAACCAAGCCATCCCTGGGGTTGGGGTTGGGGCTGGGGCTGGGGGTGATGGTGGAGGTTGGGGGGGGGGGGGGGTGCCAGGGGCAGAAGGAGGTGGAGAGGGAGAGCGAGAGGGAAGGGGAGGGGTGAGGGAAGAGGGAGGGAGCGGTGGCGGTGACGGTAGCAATGCTGGTGGCGGCGATAGCAGCGGCGGTAGCAGCGGGGGAGGAGGGGGAGGGGGAGGGGAAAGGAAGGGAGGGGGGGCGATAACGCCGGACGTTCTGGCCTACAACGCCGCGATGACGGCCTGCGGCAACGCGGGGCAGTGGGACCGCGCCCTGCGGCTTCTGGCGGAAATCTCGGCGGCGGGGCTGACCCCAACGCTGGCCAGCTACAACATCGCCGTCGCCGCTTGCTCGAGGGCCGGGCAGTGGGAGAGGGCGGTGGGACTCCTCGGAGAGATGAGGGGTGCCGGGGTGGAGCCCGCTTCCAGCACGTTCTTGCCAGCGATCGAGGCGTGCCGTCGAGCTGGGGAGGCAGAGCTGGCGTACTCGCTGACCAGGGAGAGGGGTGCCGCGCAGAGAGAGGCGAGGAATTCGGGTCGCTTCAAGTTCCGTCCGACGAGGCGGGACGACGGCAGGGGGAGGGGGAAGTGACACGCTGCACTCGATTTCATTTGGTCGGGTGCTTCTTCGTACCTCTGTAGGCTACGAAGACCGCCCCCTCCCCCCCCCCCCCCTTTCCTCCTCCCCTTGACACAAAAAAAAAAAAAATGGTTTTGAGAAGAAAGACGCGTGATACAATATGAATACGTACACCGCTTTTTCGGCCGAAAAAAAAATCTGGATGGCGGGCCCTTCTTAACCCCTAAAGTCGTCGGAATGTCAATTATTATTTTTGTTGTTGTTGCAAATCTGATTGTTCGGGATATATGCCTAGGCCACGGGATTGTTCGTCGGGGTGCACTTTCAAGTTTCCCCTAAAATTGTTTTTTTTTTTCAGGTGAGATGTTGAGCTCCTTAACGTCAACCAAAGTGAGAAACGTCGATGGACCTCCACCGTACTTGGCGTGTCCGGGAAACGAAAAGTACAGACCGAAAAAGAGAGGCCTTGACGCGCGCCACAGGACGGGTCTTCCGTTTACGACGTTTTTTGCATTGCATGCAATGTGCGTGTCAGCGTGGTAGGGGCAAAGCAAAGTGCTGGAGACGCAAAGGGCGCGCGCGGGGGGGGGGGGGGGGGAGGATGGTACTCGATAGGAGATGTGTACTCGATCCCATGCATGGCCGTAGTCGAATGACCATAGAGCCATAGGGGGGGGGTAAAAGCGTTGCGGGACGGTCAAGGGGTGGCTACTATAGCAGTATATACGGACATTGCGCCATGTTCCCGGAGGGTCCGGCCGAGTCTCGATTGATGTGTACGGTGCACAGCTTAGCAAACTGCCGCGTGATGCGTAGGGTTGTAGCGCGTCTTCTGCATGCCCCCTTCCGGATAAGGGCCGGTCACTTCTCTTGGGTATTGCTGGGGGGTAAGTACCGGCATTGCAACCATCTGGGGGCCTAGAGAAACGGCCGCCAAAAACAATGAGAATCAACTGTGGTCTCTCTTATTACCAAAAACCGTCTATGCGCCGGCTGATTATTAATGAGAGGTAAAAACGTAGTCTTACCAAAACCGTCTATGATCTGGGGCTGGGCACTGACACAGCTGTATGCCCTACCCATAGATTGCTACTGGTAGCAGGTTATCAACTGATTTAAGCCCGCCGTTTCTGTCGCCAGCAGATTCGACACTACAGCAGGACTACTACTGCTGTGTACGTCCAAGAAATGCGCCGCGCTATGTTACAGAAACTCTAATAAAAAAATTGCATTCCGTAAGAAAAAAAGAGGGGGCGGGGGGGGGCAAGGGGGCAGGCCCGCGACTCCACGATCAACGAAGACACCTGACACAATAATGATACCACACGGGCACTGAGGACGCCAATGTTTATTGCTGTTGCTGCTGCTGCTGCTGCTGCTGCTGCTGGGTCCGAAAAGCTGAGGTGGGAAGCATTACATTCGATGTACCGTGTACTTCGATCTAGTGACCACGAGAAAAAAAGGCGGTACGATTCCAAACCGCGCGAGGACGAAACGAGGCGGCGAAGGCTGAAGGTGGCGAATAATAACATGGCGACCCTATACACAGAACATGCTTTCCATTCCAGTTTTTTACGTATACCCGACACTTCCAAAATATTCTACAAAAAAAAAATGCCATCACCAGGGTTTCCACCGAATCATACTGTTGAGAGCGCCTGACGGCTACTCTGTATGAATATATACGCGCGTAGACGACACGAGGCGAGGCGATTGAGTAGGGAGGTGGGGAAAGTCTAGACCTCCACCGACCCATAACCACCACCACCATGATCACCGGCATTCCCAGCAACTAACACCACCATCGCCATCACCACCGCCCCTGCCACCATGGCGAGCGGCCTATCGGGATGACGACAAACGAGCCAAGCCCAAAAAAAATAGTAATAAAGAAGTAACCATAGCCCGAAAAAAATAGTAATAAAGAAGCAACCATGTGTAGCGGCAGGGGGGGGTGGGGTGTACTCGATAGGAGATAACGTTCTCGATCTCATGCATGGCCGTAGTCGTACGAACATAGACCCTCGCATCCCTACAATGCCGGGACGGAGCGCGTCGTGGGGGAGGGAAGGAAGGAGGGAGAAACGATAGAACTAAAAACAAAAACAGTCACAAAGAAAGCAAAACAAGCCGAAAGAGAGCCGCGCGAACACACAAAAAGAAAGATAATACGTAGCGTTGAGCTTTGGCGAACGGTTCCTTGTTTATACTGCTTGAAGAGGGGCCACGACAAGAAAAGAAAAAAAAAAACGGTAAAAAAACGGTAAAAAAAACGGTAAAAAAAACGGTAAAAAAGTTCATGGAACAACAACACGGCTAGAACAGCAACGAAACACCCACATCCACAACAGCAAGTAGCGGCGACAACAGGTGCAAAACACTTGCTGGATGGAAAAAATGCTACACTCCAGAAGTCCGGCGAGACCTGAGCCAGCCCGTCACGAAACACGGAACCAAGGCAAGAAAAGCAAAAAAGCGCGTTCGAGAGTTAAGAAAAAAAAATACAGCAGAAATGCACCAGCACCCCCCCCCCTCTCGTGTCTTAAGGCATCCCGGAAAAAAAAAACGTGGACCTGGAAAGCATTACTCTGGCCGACTCGACTCGCGGCAGCGGGAGTCACGGTGGAGAAAATCACAGCAGGTGTCAACCGTCCCGACGCAGGGGGGGGGATAGGAAGGGGGTGGAGGGGGTTGCCATCAAAACACCGCCGATGTTTACTTGAAATCACAGCGGATTCCCTTCCTCCCACCTCTCGCCACCCACTGCGCGGAGGGAAACGGGAGGAGGGGAGCACTAACAGGGGGTCCCCAACAAGCACCCCCGCTCTATACATAGAATCACAGCGCCTACAATCCCCTTGCCACCCCCTACCCCCCAACTCCCCCCCCCCTTTCCCCACTCTTCTTCTTCCCTCCGAACGTCCTTCAGCGGCTAGAATAGATTCGAAGCACTGAGAACGCCCCCCCCCGCCCCTTCCCCGAATGCCCTCCCGCCGCTCCTTGAACCCCGCTTCCACGGCACTTGAAACAGCTGCTGTTGCCCCCACCCTCCCCTATTCTCGTCCCTATCCAATCCGTCCCTCTGTTCCATGAACTATTCCACAGCATTCGTAATGGTTGCCCCCCTCCCCCCCCCCCCCCCCCCCCCGCCGGAATTATCTCCCAACGCTCCTCGGCCTCCTCTTGGCAGCACTTCAAACGACTGCTACCCCCCCTTCCCTCCCCCCATCCCTGTCTACGAAAATCGAATCCCACCCTCGTTCCGTTCACAGTACTTGGAACCGGCTGTTGTTGCATCCCCCCCTCCCCTATCCAATGCCGCCCTCCAACTCCTTGCCGTATCCCCCCCCCCCCCTCCCTATCTCCCTATCTAATCAAATGTCTTCCTCGTTTTCTTGATTTCTCTTTCACAGCACTTGGGATACACCTCATTCTTCATGCGACTCGCCGGACACCTAACGGCGCTTCGCGCTTGGGGCAAGCAATGTCTGCCTGGTCGGTGAAAACCCGGCGTGCTCCGTCCCGACATTGTAGGGATGCGAGGGTCTACGGTCATACGACTACGGCCATGCATGATATCAAGTACATCTATCTGGAAGTGCCCACACCGGGGAAAAAAAATATTATTTGAAGCTGTCATCCATATGCACGTCCGCTTCATAAGCGGTTCTCAGTAAGATGCAGCTCACCCTTCATGCGACTAGCCGAACACCTCACGGTGCTTCGCGCTTGGTGCAAGCAATGTCTGTCTGGACGGTGAGAACCCGACGTGCTCCGTCCCGGCATCGTAGGGATGCGAGGGTCTATGGTCATACGACTACGGCCAAGCATAACATGGAGTTCCACCCCCCCTCCTCCCTATCGAATCAAACACCTCCCTCGTTTTTTCTTTAACTCTCCTTCACAGCACGTAGAGCGCCCCCCCCCCTCCCTAATCAAATGCCTCCCTCATTTCATTCAACTCTCCTTCGCAGCACTTCAAACATCTCACCCCCCTACCCTAATAAATGCCCCCCCCCCCCCCCCCCTCCAGCCCTTCATGCGACTTGCCAATCACCTCGTGCGAGGATATACGGTCATACGACTACAGCCATGCATACTATCGAGTCCCCCCCACGCCACCCCACCCCCCTTGCAGCCCCATGGATGCCCCCCCCCCCCCCCCGTCGTATCGAATGCCTACACCAGATTCTTGAACTCCCCTCGACAGTTTCACAGTACTTGAAATGGCTGCTGTTGCCTTCGATGTTGGTGGGACCACGCAGCGGAAGGGTTCCGAAGCTGCTCGATCTCCGCCGGAGTTAGGGAGTTCACAATCTGCGCGGGGTACGGGGGGGGGGGGGGGGCGAGAGACATGGGTGATGGGTAGGGTGGGCGATGGAAGGGGGAGAGAGAGGTAGGGTGGGGGGGGGGGGGGCAGGGAGGGGGTACAAACAAAAAAAACGACACGAAAGATAATTGCGGGTTGTAAATCGAACCTACTGTACATCGAACCCGCCTGGTCGGTGAAAACCAAACGTGTTCCGTCCCGGCATTGAAGGGATGCGAGGGTCTATGGTCTACGGTCATACGACTACGGCCATGCATGATAATGAGTACCCCCTCCCCCTCCCGGGCAGCATGTTAGTTTCCCCTTACTGTTGGCAATCAACAAAAAAGGGGGTCGATTATGGTATGGAATCTCCTGCATTTTTAGTTGATTATGCGAAGTATATATAAAAGCACAGCACTTCTTCCTTCTTTCTTTCCTTCTTTTTCTTCTCCCCCTCCACTATCTTGGTCCCTCTTTTCTCCCTCCCTCCTCTAGATGTAACTCAGATCCGGGGTCACATAGCAACCCCCCCCCCCCCCCCCCCACCGGAAATGGAATTAACTCATTGCAGCTGCCATCCATATGCAAGTCCGCCTCACAAGCGGCTCTTAGCAGGATGCAGCTCACCCTTCATGCGACTCGCCGGACACCTCACGGCGCTTCGCGCTTGGTGCAAGTAATGTCTGCCTGGCCGGTGAAAACCCGACATGCTCCGTCCCGGCATTGTAGGGATGCGAGGGTCTATGGTCTACGGTCATACGACTACCGCCATGCATGAGATCGAGTACATCTCTCCTATCAAGTACACCACCCCCCCCCCCCCCCCCCGCCCCCCCCCCCCCCTCCCAACTACTTGGTGCAAGTAATGTCTGCCTGGCCGGTGAAAACCCGACATGCTCCGTCCCGGCATTGTAGGGATGCGAGGGTCTATGGTCTACGGTCATACGACTACCGCCATGCATGAGATCGAGTACATCTCTCCTATCAAGTACACCACCCCCCCCCCCCCCCCCCCCCGCCCCCCCCCCCCCCTCCCAACTACGGTCCGTGCCTTTTTCTGCATTTTTCGTCGAGATAACTACTCCAGCCCCCTCTTCCCCCCTCGACCCGTGTCTAATGGCCACCACTATTTACCAGCGTACAATAGACGACGTGACCCATGCGTCAGATATTCACAGCACCATCCACTGCCCATCGCCCACATAGCCGTGACCGGGAGGCTAATCAGGTTTTCGGCGTCCGTTGAGTGCAGCGCAACACGAGCGGCGCAGGCGTGTTCCCCACCCACCCCTAAGAAAAGCGATACACACGCGTGTGACTACCTCAACCATTTTAGGGAAGCAGTCCCGTTTAGGGAGACAAACCACTCAAATTCCAAGCAAAATTGGTCCCAATTTTCCCCCAAACGAGACTACAGTCCTATACGTAACGGTCAAGAGAGAGCGTTGAGCTCGCACAGGGATGGGAAGGCGTGCCGAATACCGAACAAAGGAGGCCTTTTCGGGAGAGATAAAATGTTCGACGTCATACGTAGCGCTCCCTTAGAGGTCGTTGTCGAGAAAACGACCACTGAAAAAAAGGATCGCACGCCTGTGCCAACTCAACGCTCTTCGATACGGTAGCCGTGCAGACCCGTCTCTTGGGGTGCGTCGAGGCCTTTTTTCGCCTTACTATACTAGCTTCAGTGTAGGGGCGGTCAGTCATGGTGTCCGTCACGGCGTCAGAGCGGTCAGTCACGGGGGTCAAGCCTTATTATACTGGTTTGAGACAAGGGGCGGTCAGTCAAAAGTGTCCGTCACGGCGTCAGAGCGGTCAGTCACGGGGTCAAGCTTTACTATACTCGTTTTGGTCTAGGGACGGTCCGTCACGGCGTCAAACCGGTCAGTCACGCGGGGGTCAAACCGCGGTCTACCACACCTCTTTTTCTCCTCACCTTCGCGAATCTGAAGATGTAACGCGAGATTATGAGGTTGAGAACGAACATCAAGATGAACCACCAGTACCTGCCAGCAGCAGCGCGACGGAGACCAAAAGGGATAAAACGGCAACGAAAGAACGGAAAAAAAACGGTGAAAAACGAAAACGATACAAAAAGAAACGGTGAAAAACGAAAACGATACAAAAAGAAACGGTGAAAAACGAGAACGATACAAAAAGAAAACGGTGAAAAACGAAAACGATACGATTAGGAACGGTGAAAAATGAAAATGACACAAAGAAGAAACGCTGAAAAACGAAAACGATACAACGAGAATCGCTGAAAAAACGAAAACGATACAAAAAGATTCGTTGAAAAGCGAAACAGCGACGAACTCGTAAAAACGAAACGGTTAAAAAGAAACGGCATTGACACGGAAAAAAAAGG
The DNA here is from genome assembly GCA_031213475.1 of Nereocystis luetkeana. Lineage (NCBI taxonomy): Eukaryota > Phaeophyceae > Laminariales > Laminariaceae > Nereocystis > Nereocystis luetkeana. The sequence continues at coordinate 5,555,153 of JARUPZ010000014.1, read as the reverse complement.
AAACGAAAGGAAACGAAAAGAAGCGAAACGGTACCGAAACGGCAAAATACGAAACCGCAAAAAACCGAACAGCAACGAAGTCAATGTACAACCAAAGAGTAAAAAAGATGATATTAATAGTGCAAAAAACGAAACCGTAAAAACGAAACGGCACGGCAACGAACAGCAACGAATCCGTAAAGCCAAAGAGTACAACGAAACGGTACAACGAAACGGTAAATCGGGCTCGTGACAGTTGACCTGTTGAGCCATGATACTGTCTTGCCCATGTCACCTCTCCCGTCCCATAAAACCTGGCCACATATCATACCAGGTACCTGGTACATAACATCTGGCATCGCACTCAAATACTTACTCGTATTCGACCGTTCCTTTCTCAATACTCGTTTTCTTCGTCCCATTCACTTTTTTTCCCCCCCCACATATTTCTCCTCTGGTCGTACGGTACGTCAATCTTCTGTTCGTCGGTTTCTACTCAAATTTCCTGCAAACAATTAGCCCACCACATTTCCGAGTGTGTTTCCGCCCGCCCAAAAACGTTTTCTACTTACAGTAATTCTACTGCAAAAAATTAGCCAACCACATTTCCAAGTATTTCCGTCCGCCCCAAAACGAAGCGAGAAACCGAACGGGGGGGGGGGGGGTTAAGACACGCACCCTACGATAATGTAGGCCAGATCGATGCTCAGCCGCATGACGTAGTAGGAGCAATACGCGTACGTCCATCCAGTGCTATACCGCGTGCCCGCCATCCACCCAGACACTGGCGCCTGTTCTTATTCATTTATTCATGAATACCGGGTAGTTATTTTTTCATGTCAAGAGAAGAGCCAGCGAGCGAAGAAAAATATAAGCAGGCGACAAGGGAGGTCTGATTTGTTATTTTCGTTTCGTGTTTTCGTGCGTGGCCCCATTGTATTTAGGTTAGCAAATCGTGCAAGGATTATTTTATTTTTTTCGTTCGCCTGTTTTGAGAGATGTACGATGTGTTTCAGCCATGAATGTGTATGTATGTATCTGGCTGCTTTTAGAAATTGTTTTGATGTGGCCACGGCCTCAATATCTTGGACACGAGCTAACGTGATAACAACAACATTGCGGTCATGTGGGAACGCTTAATGTCTTGTAACCCGACATGACCGAGGGCCCGAAGGTAAAGTTCTACGCTATACGTATGCCTTCGTGCTGCCGGAACCAGTTGGTAGCGCGAACGGGTTTTTTCGTTCAATTGTTCCTATTTCGTGAGTGTGATTCTTCGTACAATCCTCCTCTCCGTTTCGGTTTGCACACACAGACTTTTAATACCAAAAATACAGTATTACGGGGGGCCATAGTTAACAGGACCTATGGCATACATAAAAACCTATATGTTTAACCACTTTTACTAACAATATTTGGTCCTATTAACTATGGCCCCCGTAATAGTATTATCGTATCTCTTAAAAGCTAGCGAGAGCAACTCGACGCGCAGCAAGTCAGCGGGAATGCTGAACTCTATCTCTCTCGCTCGCCCTCGCTGCGCCGTGAACATAAAGGCATGTCTATACAAGTGCGGGGGGGGGGGCGGGGGGGGGGGGGGGGAGGGTGTACTCGATAGGAGCGATGACCTCGATATTATGCATAATGGTCGTAGTCGTGTGACCATAGACCCTCGCATCCCTGCAATGCCGGGACGGAGCACGTCGGGTTTTCACGGACCAGGCAGGCATTGCTTGCGCCGAGCGCGAAGCGCCGTGAGGTGTTGGGCGAGTCACATGAAAGGTGAGCTGCATCCTACTAAAAACCAGGCGGGGGGGGGGGGAGAGATAAGGGACAACAACTGTGACCATGGCTTGTCCAGAAGAAATGAAAATCTGACCCGCCTGACGACGCCCTCACCCAGACGATGAGGAGGAGCAGCACCGGAAAGGATGCGCAGTTGATCAGCAGTATCAGACCGTCAAGCACCGCCAGCATCCGAACCGTCCTGCCCAGAGAAAACGCCTCCAAAAGTAAAACCTCGTGCGGCGTAATGAACGTTCCCGACACGCCTTTTCGAATGTTGGAAACCCACCGAAAGCGGGGGAGGGAAAGGGCAGGTTGAGCGGGGGGGGGGGGGGGGGCGGAGGGAGGTGACGGTCAGCAAATAAGGGCGCGTGCACCCAACGCGGGGAAGTGAAGGACGGGGCATGACAGGAAGGGGGGGGGGGGGGGGGTACAGCCGTGGGGGAGGCAGGTGGAGGGGGGGGGGGCAGAATCAATAGAATGTGCAGTCAAGGTGGGGGGGGGGGGAGGTACGGGTGTACGGCTTTAAAATGTTGGAAACCCGTAATTTTGTGATGCCAGAGCAATGATCTAAAATGGGTACGAGTACGTAATTGTAGACACGAGCCTGTCGGAGAAAACCTGGGAGAAACACTCAGGTCAGACACTCTATACTGTTTTTAGTGTTGTGCCCATTTGCTTGGGGGGGGGGGGTACTCATTTGTTGCTTGCCTTAGTCATCAGACCATTGACCGCGCATCCCTTTCGAGACGGAGCACCGTTCCTACTCCTAATAGACACCTCCAACAGTTGGGCGCTCACTATTTCGGAGGACCACAGTAAATAGGACCAAATATTGTACCAGGTAAGTAAACATGTGTAAATATATAGGTTTCTGTGTGTACCGTAGGTCCTATTTACTATGGTCTCCCGTAATACGTTGTTCCCGTATATTACATAGAAGATTTTTGCTAGTCTCATCCCCTTTCTATTTCGCCGCCTGTGGCCACCATCTATCTCCTAGGATAGCGATCGTTTTCTCGCTACTATCTACTAACAGCGTACCAAACTCCTCTATATCACATTCGTCTATTTTCCTCTATCTTCTAACACGTCCCGTTCCTCCTCGTACATTGCACAGCCTCCTACGAGGTGAGCTCTACTCTCTATTGCTTCGCTACACGGACACATGCGTGCATCTACTTCCTCCTCCTCCTCCCGGCTACTGGCATACCTCTTTCTTCTTTCTGGCAGGTCCAGGTCATCTACATGAACTCATTAGAGTTTCAGCTTTTTCGCGGAGTCTAATGGGGCCGTGCACATACGGTAGGGGGGGGGGGTACTCGATAGGAGGCTCGATAGGAGAGATGCACTCGATATCATGCATATTGGTCGTAGTCGTATGACCATAGAGCGGGACGGAGCGTGTCGGGTTTTCACCGACCGGGCAGACATTGTTTGCACCAAGCGTGAAGCGCCGTGAGGTGTCCGGCGAGTCGCATCGAGGGTGGGCTGCATCCTACTAAGGACCGCTTGTGAGGCGGACTTGCATATGTTGCATATGGATGAAAGCTGCAATGAGTTAATTTAATTTCCGGTGTAGCCACTTCCAGAAGGCGGGGGGGGGGGGGTATATCTTATCTTAACCTTGACACCCCAAGCGACACTAAAACCGGTTGCAGAGCAAAGACTAAACGCGCGATCGAAGTAGTACAAGCGGCTTGCAAAGACTAGTTACTACGATTTTTTCGATCTCGCAGCCTCTGAGGCGTTGTTTTTTTGTAAAAAAATTTTCTGCCGTGTATACAAAAGTTGATATGAGGTACCCTGGTAGTTGATATGAGGTACCTGGTACGTGTATAGCTCACCTAGATCCGCCGGATCGAAGGCGTTCGCGGGCGGGTACATGGGGACATACTGCATCCCATCGCCCGGTCTGATCGGCTGGCCCGTAACCGTCGGAAGATTCTGCGAACAGCCCGTGGTGAAACGGCAACGGCGACAGTGAAAGAGGAAAATACAGGTATGATATCAACTCTTAACCTTCTTGGGACCAAAAGGAGGCGTTCCCAAAAAAGGGTTGAGAAAAATGACGGTAACAGGTATGACGGTTACAGGATAGGCCACATACGACAACCATCGGAAGCACCCGCTACGAACCCCACGGCAACGACCTGCGAATAGCCCGCGGTTACGCCGCAATATATATATATATAGGTTTCAGAGCGCAAGTAAATTGTATGTTCTCTTTTTCACTCCCTCTTTCTGTTGACCCTGGATTATGCCTATACTATCCCGGAGAGTTGTTTGCTGTACATATACCTGGCATACCAGGGTCTGGCGGTGTTCATATTGGGGCGATCTGGACTAAACCCTCAAAAGTTACTGCAGCAGTTAGTGTTGCAGTTGATGCTGTGGTTACTGCTGTCGTTACTGTTGTGCTTGCCGCCGTAGATACTGCTGTGGTTACTGCCGTAGATACTGCTATAGTTATTGCTGCTGTTGACGCGTCCAACGGTTAAGCTTCGTGCCTCTTGCAAAACACAAAAAAAAAGAGCTACTGCTCGTAGCTGCATGTGCCACCACCCAGGCGGGGGAAACAGAATCCCTGCGCTGCATCCTCATCAAGAGTCCAACCTCCTCCAAACACACCTGGTACACAATCCTAGGGAATAAATAATAAATGGCCCTCCCGCCCCCACGGCGGAAGGGCCACATGAGACAAGTTGAGGTACTGTAGTGTGTGTTCTTCACATTAAACAGTACATCAAGGTATACGATGGTACGAATGCCTTTATGGTATTTATTCATTCAGTAGGTGGGACGTTTGATTTCGCGTAGTGAAATGTATGGTTCAACAGTGGTGTAGATCCCTTTAGACCCGCAGTCCCGTTCTGGGGACAAACCAGTCAAATTCTGAGTAGTTCGTCCCCAAAACGGGACTGCGGTCCAAGAAGGGATTAACCTCGCACTGCTTCTGTACGGAATCGCAACCGAGGCCCGAAGGGGTTAGAAGACAGCCCCAAGACAGACACGCGGTGGAGACTGTAGACCACTTGCTTACTGCCTTTGCCTGCGCAAGCGGAACAAGACACCCAGGTCGCTCCCTCCGCGCTCTCTCAGATGCGGGAGCTTTAGGCGACGCGTGCGTCCCTTTTGCTTTAACCCTTTTAGGACTGCAGTCCCGTTCGGGGACAAGTTACTTATAATTTGACTGGTGTATCCCCAAAACGGGACTGCGGTTCTAAAAGGGTTAAAGAAGAAGAGCCCCCACCCCCCCCTCCACCCCCAAGAAAACAAAATCGCGCAGTAGTTGTACTCGTATGTGACGAAGATGAGGTGAACACGTTAAATTTCAGCTGGAAGTGGGGAGAAGATGAATTGTCGATTGAAAACTATAATATTTCGGGGGACCCTAGTTAACGGGACCTATGGTATAGATAAAAACCTATATATTTAACCTTTTTTACTAACAATATTAGGTCCTGTTAACTATGCCCCCCCGTAATAGTATACATACCTTGGCGCAGAGGTCTCAAATGGCTGCTCTTGGGATAAACGCACGGCAGGAGAAACAAAAGGGGTAAAGCACACGCAGGCAAGATGGATGCGATCCTGACAGACTCGCGCCCTCTGACACTATTAATAGGACGAAGAGATGTATCCTGATGAATGTGATGTGTAGGACAAAGCTAGAATATGCAGATCATGAGACGGAAACGCGAAGTTCGTGAAACGGCAGTTTGCAACGGTACAAACGACAGCAGCTGAACAAAAAAATCCCCCAAGAGCAGGGGTGGGAATGTACCCGCTCAAGACAAATAGAAATGGCAACAAAAGCAAAGAACATCCCAAAACACAGGTCGCCAGCCATGGTTGATAGAGCTGTATGGGAGAAAGTAACGAAAGGGAGAGCTGGAATAAGGTGGGATTCGTAGCGTAGTTGAGAAAGTACGGAAGCATACCAGAGGAAACCAAGAAGATATGACGTCCGTAGAGAAGTTTGGGACGTACAAGACAGAAGCAAAAGAAAGGATAGAACGAAGGGAAATACTATTGATCGCGCTAAGAAACAATGTGAAAGCGGAGAGGCATTTAGAAACATAAGTGGGGTTAAGCGAAGGGACAGGAACGAAAACGTATTTGCACGGCCCAATGGACTCCGTGCCGCTACTGATACTGCTGTAGGTCAACCCTTTTAGGACCGCAGTCCCGTTTTGGGGACAAATTACTCAGAATTTGACAGGTTTGTCCCCGAAACGGGACTGCGGTTCTAAAGGGGATGATGTAGGGAGCCTGGACCTGCCAGAAAGAAGAAAGAGGCATACCAGTAGCCGGGAGGAGGAGGAAATAGATGCACAGATGTGCCCGTGTAGCAAAGCAATAGCGAGTAGAACTCGCATAGCAGCAGAATGTGAAATATAAGAGGAGGAAAGGGATGTGTTCGAAGAGGAGATGAGGGAAGTAGATGAAAGTGATATGGAGGATTTCGGCGTACTAATTAGTAGCGAGAAAACGATCGCTATCCTAGGAGATAGAATGTGGCCACAGGCGGCGAAACACGAAGATGAGACTACTGCAGCAAAAAGCCTCTGTGTAATACATGGAAACAACGTAAAGAGCTCCCAGCTGTCGGAGGTGTGCTCTAATGGGGGTAGGAACGGTGCTCCGCCTCGAAAGGGATGCGTGGTCAATAGTCAAATGGCTAGGGCAAGCAACAAAATGCGCACGCCCCCCCCCCCCCCCCCCGTGAATTCCTTCGCCCGACAGAGCGGGAGGAGCTGAATGAAGCAAAGCGCAGCGTATCATACTCTTAGACCTTTTACCTCTCAATGGTATGTTGTTGCATTCGGAGACAACCAATTACCCCTTTCAGCTCCGCAGTCCCGTGCTGGGGACAGACTACTCGAAAATAGACTGGTTTTGTCCCCAAAACGGGGCTGCAGTCCCAAAAGGGTTCATGTAAAACAATTCCAGCCACTAGGGTCATGCTTATCGAAGAGTTTTTCTTCCCCAATTTTCGACATTTGTTTCGCGCAATTTTTCAATCTTCCATATTTTCCTGTTTTTTTCCAAATATTGGAACGTTAACGAACTTGATATTTTTGCTTCAGGAGAATTTCACGAATAGTGACAGAACGCCTCCGTATAGTATTGATACATATCTCCAACTATTTCCAAAAAAAATGGAATCTTTGGAAAAAACGCTCTCCGATAAGAATGAGCCTTAGACGCTATTAATAGTCGACGAGGGAAGAAACGGCCGAATGAAGCCTTCTCGCGATGGAAATGAAGGCGCGAATCGTGGTGGGGTGAGCCGGATCTGAGTTACGACTACGTACCAGGTTTGAACAAGAGGGGGGAGAGAGAAAATAAGGGTGAAGAAGAAAAAAAAAAAAAAAAGAGAAGAAACAAAACAAGAAGAAAAAAATAAACCACTTCGAAGAAGAAAAAGAAGGAACAAAAAAGGAAGAAAAAAATAAACCACTTCGAAGAAGAAAAAGAAGAAACAAAAAAGGAAGAGAAAAAGAAACCGCTTCGTGTTAATGTTAATACTCGTAACACGACCCCGACCCCGACCCCAACCCACTTGAACCTCAGCCCTCCGAAAAGCATGAAAGCCCTGCGGGTGTGTCCGTTTCTCCTTTAAAAAAAGAAGAAGCGCAACCACGCACCCGCGAGGAACCCATCGCGCGCGATAGAGCGTGTGTGTATGATACGTACTCGAAGTAAAGCTATGCAAACGTAAACCTTCCCCACAAAAGCAAAAAAGAAAAACAGTAAGAAATAACCTGGCGCGTATTGCTGGAGGCTCTTCTGCTTCGTGGCGCAATGCTGCGTCGTAGTTGGTGTTGCTGCTCGTGATGATCTTCATGTTCAGGAACTAGAAGAGAGCAGAACGAAGTCGCTTGGAGAGATGGTTGTGAAGTTATGCTGCTGGTGATAGTCCATATAGCTCCGATGATAATGAAGAGATGGCTCGGCTGGACGTGGTGTCAGGTCCTGTGGTGCGTTTTGTAAAGCAATAATTGAATTTATTTGCTGTGAAGAAGTCGCCGTCGGAAAGTCTCGATCTCTGATCCCCCCGTACGTCCGTTGATAGACAAAGCGGGCGTTGGTTCGATCATGGGGATGTTGCCTCGTGCGTTGCGTAGACCACGTTGATGCTGCCAGATGTTTGCTCCGGGTAGTGTTGATGCTGTAGTACAGGAAGAAATGTTGTAGGTACAGCTGCTGCTGTAGAAGCCGCAGAAACTGGCTGTCGTAGAAGTAGAAATCCCAGGGGCCAATGCTGCAGGTACGTACGTAGTGATGTTGAACTCGAAGTCGCTGCGAAGAACAGGACGCCGAGATGCCACTTAGAGGCCGTAGATATGAAGCGGAAGTGGTCGTACGAGTAGTAGACCTATATCGCGAAGTAGTCGTGGTAGTCGCAGCAGTAGTCGAAGAAGCTGATGGAGTAGATGCAGCTGGGCGGTGTACCTCCATCGCTGTGGATGACGTGTAGTCTGCGACTTAGAATCGGCCGTTTAGTTGACCGTAGCTGAAGTGATGGCTAGTTAGTGCCATATTTGCTCCCCAGCTGTTGAACGATGTACGCACTATTGACGTGTGGATTCGTCCGGTGCAGGTTACACAAAGAGTGCTTGTGTGAAAAGAAAAGTAATTTCCTCATCTAGTTCATGCGTGCAGAGCAATTTTGAACTCGATGACCTGGCTTTGTGCAGTGTGAGCAGATCACTACTGCTACTCGTACACGCATGCGTAGACGCCCTTTCGCTATGAGCGAAAACCCGTTACGCAGGAGCATTGCTCGAGTATTATTTTCGAGTCTAAATTCGTGCCCCCCGCTTGGAGCGTGAAAGCCGTTGCTGGAAATGGATGCCCCGTATAGGCGTGAAAGCCCCGTATAGGCATGAGGTGGTTCTCCCGATACTACGCTGAGTAGCTGATTCGTCAAAGACCTGGCTGCGTGTATTACAGCGCGTGTAGGTCTTGAACAATGCACTTGAAGAAGTGGCTTTACCGTACTTCGCGCTCGATGGCGTGAAAACTGGCTTGAAACTAACTTTGCTTGTGATGGCGTTGAAACAGTCTTGTAACGTTCTTCGTACTTTACAGCGTGGAAGCAGTGTGAAAACTAGCTTCGCGTGTGATGAGCAGAAATAGTTGTGTGACGTGTTCCACGCTTACACCTCCAAAGCAGCATTGAAAACAAAGCTTTGTGTGTGATGGCACAAAAATGGTCGCGTGACTTATTTTGCGCTTACAGCGTGAAAACAATGTTGTACGTACGAATACGAGTTTCGCGCGATAAAGCGTGAAACCGGACTCCTTACTCGTACGTACTGCGCGCGTGAATGCGCACCAGTAGTCCCCTTACCTGCTTCGCGCATGGGAGCGTGAAAGCAGTCCTCTTCGAGGTAACCCTGTAGAACACACTTGACGAAATTCGATGTAGATGTCGCCAGGTCGGTGCTGGTCCTGTGGTTGTTGGAGAACAAAAAAATAGCTTTTCCTCCGCACTTGAAAACCGAAAAAACGTTCTTCGTAGTTCCTGTAGAACTTGACGAACCGATGGAGATGTCGTTCCGTTCCTTGGTGCCGGTCGATGTGTCGACTAGAAGTCGAAGCTCATAACCCCCAGGAGGGTGATCTGGCTTTTTCCCAACATAGTTTTCTCCGTATATGTACGTACAACGATGAAATAAAAAGCACACACGGTTGTGTGAAACAGAAATGATGGCTTTGGAATCATCGACATGTTTGTATCCCCCCCCCCCCCCGTACATACGTAGATGTATCGCTTGGCGTTTGCACTTCCCCTCTTCCCCCCCCCCCGCCCCGTTGTCGCTATGAAACCCCTTCGAACGGGGGTGTTTTGTCTTATCACTGTACTATCTTATCACCCGATGTGATAAAAATAGTGTTCATACGGTACTCTGTGCACCCACTCGGAGATGCCCATTTGTCGGTACGTACCGTGCTGCCAAATACCCTGAACAGCAGTATGATACATACCCCAACGTAATCCGAACCGACCCCGTTCTTTCGTTCAGTTTTCCTCCTCCTTCTCATTTTTTTGTCTTCCGCCCGTATTTTCATATTTTCTCTCTCCCACCTACTGCTGTACCATTAACTTACTGCAGATCCAAGATCACACTATTACGGGGGACCATAGTTAACAGGACCAAATATTGTTAGTAAAAATGGTAAAACATATAGGTTTTTATGTGTACCATAGGTCCTGTTAACTATGGCCCCCCGTAATAATACCATACCCTTACTATTTATTGCTGCAGTATCAAGAGTGTTGATGATGGTATACAAATATGTATACAAAATATAGATCAAAAAGTAAGAACAGGTACCAGGTACGTGGTATGAATGAAATACACACCGTTTTTTTTCCCCCGCTCGTGGCAAAAGCTACGTGCAGCCTCCGAAATGTATCGTCATGATTTCCCAAATATACGAGTAAGACACACCCACTCGTTCTTGAAGAATGCAGCTATGCAGCTTCATATTTTGTCTTCCTCATACACGCACTGCTGTATGCCCTGAATGGGGCAACAAAAGAAACAAGAACAAAAAACGCACCACGCGCGATCGAAGGTATCACACACATCTTGCAAATATCGAGATTCGACCCGAAATCCTCGATCTCACAGCTGTTGCTTTATCGATTTCATCAAACATATGTAGCAGGGTCTTGCCCTCCCTCCCCACTACCGGTTCGTGCCTTGCATTTCGATCGCGAGAGGGCTGCATCCCCTTCTCCCCTCGTCCACTCTGGACATGTCTGGTCAAGTATCACACAAGTACCCTGAGACCCCAACCTGATACAGCCCTTCCAAACAAAGTCCAAACCGACCCTGGGTTTGTGGTCAGATAGAAAAAATACCTGATTGGTCCCACTCTCGCACCTGTGCTCTCCAAAACGACCCCTGCTAACTACCGGGACCACTGCTGCTGTATAATTATTTAGGAATTCTGCAATTTTAGGTTTTGTGTTCCTCATATAAGGATTTGTATACCCGGCATGAGGCCGTATCAAACCCGCTGTGGGCGCGATGGCAGTATCATTTGACACACAGATTGCCAAGATAAGCTTCGACGAAACCCTCGATCGCACAGCTGTTGTTTTTTTTAATGTTATAAATCGCATTGCCTGGTGGAACGTCTGAGATGGAACAAAGAGCTGTAAGATCAAAATGCGCCACTCGCTAGCCTGCCTACAGAAAAGACGAAGATCACCTCCTGCGCTATTGGATCGCCCTCTGCAAGTTTTACAGGTGTGTGCATACCTAAAGCTCATTATTATCGGAGAGCGTTTTTTCCATATTTTCCAAATTTTGGAAATAATTGGAGATATGTATCAATATACGGAGGCGTTCCGTCACTATTCGTGAAATTCTCCAGAAGCAAAAAAAACAAGTTCGTTAAATTTCACACATTTGGAGAAAAAAAATCCGGAAAATATGGAAGACTGAAAAATTGCGCGAAAAAAATGTCGAAGCTCTCTCCGATAAGAATGACCCTAAGTGTTTTTCATATATCAAGAGCAGAAGAGGCCAAGAACATGTACGATAGTGAGATCCATCAACATCCACCTACGTACTTGTACGTCAAGATCTGCTCCAACATGGGTTAATAAAAAAAAACAGTGTCTTGGGTCTGCCTGTCACGTTTGAACTGCTATAGGTAGCCAACTTCGATTGTCTTCCCGGCCCTCACGTGTCAATCTGCTGTTTCAGTGCACGAAATGGTACTGGCCGAAAGCAAATGGGAATCGATCCTGCTGGAAGTATCATCATCTCGTCGACCGCGGTAGCATCCAGGGGAGTCACAGGTCACAGGCCAGTAGTCAATCGCGGGGGAATAATGGAAAACGAGCGAACGGTTCACGCATCTTGCAACGTTGAGTATCGACCGATCGGTTGAACTCACAGCTGACGTGCTTTTTACTAAATATCATAATGAACATAATTAGAGGCCGTCAAGGGCCCACAAAATAAAAAATCCCAGGCCGACCAAAATTGGAGCGGTTCAGCCAAGGCCGGCTAACAATTTTCGTCGAAAAATATGTAGTAAGCTGGTATAAGACGAACCTTGGAGTCGTAGCGGTACAGGGTAAACTAGAACAGACGAGTGGGAAGAGGGAATGCCGTAGTAGTACTTATTTATTTATTTTTTTCTCGATCCCATTCATTATCTTCGCACATCTTCTTCTCTCTCTCCTTCCCACTCGTAACTCAGATCCGGGGTCACATAGCAGGCTCTTCTCCCCCCTTCCCGCTACGGTAGTATAGTAGTGTACTAATAGTACTATTAGTAGTTGTTGTTGTTGTTGTTGTTGTTGTTGTTGTTGTTGTTGTTGTTGTCGTTTTTGTTGTTGTTGTTGTTGTTGTCGTTTTTGTTGTTGTTGTTGTTGTTGTTGCTGTTGGTGCTGCCGCCGCTACCACTTCTGCTCCTGCGGCTGCCGTGGCTGCTGCTTCAAGTACAGAGGTATAATACTGGTACGAGTACACGGATGTGCCAGGTATGATGGCATTCGCCACTCGCCCCTTTACGGCTGTTTCCTATCCGGTTCGATTTTGAGCTTCAGATTTGTGTTTTTCGATCTCAAAAACGAATGACCCTGCTTATGCAGTCCGAATATGCAAAATCCTACCGGAAAAAAATCGATTTGAGGATCCGATGACCCAAGTCGTCGGATTTTGGCCCAAACTCCGACGACCTAGGTCATCAGATTTTCAAATCGAAAAAAGGAATGCTCTCGAAATTCAAGATGCTATCCATGACAGCAAACAGCAGCAGCAGAACGATCGATGAGTTGGATGGTGACAGAGCGGTATAGCGACGTTGCTTCGCGCCCGACGCTCGGGCGGCGGGGGAGCCGTCCCTCCGTGGCCAGACTACAGTCGCCTGGCGTGGGCTCGGGCCTAGAGACCAAGAGAAGCGCACTCGGCACGCACCTCTTCGTGGATACGTACGAGTACTCGTAGACTACACTGCTGTACAGCAGTAGCAGCAGTCAGTCACAGAATGGAACACCAAATACCAAGACAGGTTGGCTCTAGCGCACTCGCCACGTCTCTTTGCCGCCAGACCAGAGGCAGTCAGCCCTGGCTCGCACGCTTGGGTCCTACGCGCAGGGCAGCGCACGCAGCGCGTCTCATCGCGGCGCCAAACCACGACAACAGCAGTTGGACTCGCCGTTTTGCTCGAATCTCTACACACATAATAAATCTGATTTTTCCGCATAGGAACACTGTTTCGATTTGGCAACTTCACATCTGAAAATGCGATCGGGGCAAAATCTGAATCTCAAAAATCGAACCGCATAGGAAACGGCCTTTATGGCTGATTCTTGCGCGGATGTAACATAAGCAAAAATGTCACGAGACAGCGTTTTCATCCCATGACAGAAGTTGGCAAATTTGCCCTGACATGCCTCGACTGACACCAAACTACAAGGTTTTAGTATTGAACACTCGGCCTTACACCCTTGACAACGCACGTTTTGCCTTGCTTGACCTGTGTCGTGACATCTTGGGGGTTTGCAACTCGCACAAAAAAACGACGCCGTACGACCTACTGTAGCTACGAGTCGACGTATTTCAGCCGATTTTCCAGTAATCTCGGGCAGAGTTTATATATATATATATATATATGTTTTTTACTTGAAAAATGTGCAGCGTGGTCTGCACTTCGGAATCGTCGTCCGCATCTGAGAAATTTCCTGGTTCGATGCAAACTCGACGTAGCCTCGTCTATGGCGAGTTTTGGCCCGTTTCGGCTGCGGTTTGGGGTCAGGGTTAGGGTTCGGGTTAGGGTTAGGGTTAGAGTCAGGGGTTGGGTTGGGTCTTCGCCCGCGCCTTGATCCCAACAGGAACCAAAACACTTGAACAGCCTACCAACCCAAAGATCCCTTCTCCCAGATTGTTAAAGGTCCTCAAAATTTTACGAAAAAAAAAACAGTGCGGGGAAATTGTTTCAGGCACAAACATCAATTGACTTTTGTTTTGAGAGCACACAACACACAACACACGGCAACACCGAGTTTCTCACGGTATCACGTGATGCGTGAAGTGCGTGCAAAGCACACAGAGATGCGGAGGCAAACGTCCTGCGCAAACAAACGAACCCCTCTGGATAAGCCAAGAGACGCACGCCAAGCCAATGTATGCCATGAAGCCAAGCCCTTCGGGCCGCGGGACATACCTGCTGGGCATTTCTAAACTCCTCGCTCTGTAGCCTCAGGGCATACTCCTGATCGCTTGACGTCGACGTGACTGGATTTGCCCCCTGCTGGTACGACCCACTCGCGTAGTAGGCTGCCTCAGGAGTCGCTGTGGCCTTTGGATCCGACATCCTGCCGTAGTCTTCCTTCTCTTGGCTTGGGAATCGCGAGAGAGAGGCGGGTTCAAGTGTGTCAAGTGTCGGAAGACGCTCAAGTTCTAAAGGAGTTGTGAACCTTGGAAAGGCTTTATGAAAAGGGGATGATATCGGTGCAGTAAACAATTATGTCCGTAAATATAAAGACCAATATATTTCAACATATATACATAAACTAGTCTTACATATTCGGACATATCTGGAGCATTTTTTCTTAGGATTTTCCGCGCTGTCAACCCGTCACACAGAGCACACAGCATCACAGCATCACAACATGATGCGTGCAGTGTATCTCGTGCGCGTGTGTTTCCCGAAACACGCACAACCATGCAAGCAGCCGTTCCAGCCCGCGATGAGCTCCTCTCTACCGCTAGGGAGCTCGCGAGTCTGACCGCGTCCTGCATGGGCCCAGCGGGGCAGAGCAAATTTCTTCAGGTGGAAAAAGATCGCGTTTTGTTTTCGTACCATTGCGTATATTCTTCGTGGGTCCATCGGTACAGCAGCATCGACTTTGGCCGCAAATGTAAGGATCATTTACCTTTTAATATTTATATTAAAATATATCTTATATTTCCGTCTAGGTTGGTATGAGTTACGGGATATCGCAGGTAGCACGATATCGTGGCCTGAAAAAACCGTCCTCCTGTGGTTGATCCTGATCCAGGCAGGTACGTAGTTATTAGCCCAGGAGAAACGCGGACCTACCGCTGTGTACGTTTATATATGTCCTCCACGACGAACGGATGGGTGTCCACGCCCACGTGGAATACGTACACAACTTGTAAAGATGAGCTTCGAGTTTCGACTGCAGCAAGCGTCACAGGTGCAAGTAAAAAAATGCGTACCAGTCCAGTAGTACCCAATTTATTTTGTACCAGTACACCATTTTATGCTGCGATAAATACCCGTTGTCTGCGTAATTTTCGTGTGGCTGTGATCGTTTTTTTCCACTTTTACTTTCCAGTACCTGGTCCGGAGGTTTCATTATGCATCTACTGTAGGGCCCGACTACTGCGACTAATAGCAGGTTGATGCCTTTGGCTCTGTTCTGGTCACTCACACGAGGTGCTTGACGATTTTAGATGCTATACTACAGGCTCTCTTGTATTAGTTGCTGCTTGCCTCGTCAGATGTCTTCTGAACGAAGGGGCGAGGCGCTCATCAGAAAAGCAGGCGATAACGCCTGCCAGGTATGATGAAGGGACGATTGCTACAAACCATAACGCCGCAACAGGGGAGAGGGGATACCATAACACAAGCCCACCCTGAAGGGCCGTATATACGCAGATTCATAGAAAACTCAGACACGAACAAAAACAATCCGGAGAATTCAGAGAATGGATAAAAGATGCGGCACTTCACAACCCACTCCCACACCTCTAACTTGCAAGACTGTAGCCGATCACACGTGGACACTGCGAATCAGACAACAACAAGTCCGGAAGTACCGATAGGGTTACCACAACATTTTTGACCTCAGCGATCCGGACAAGCCGTGGTCATAGGTCTCATCCCTTCTCCCCTCCGGGTACGTGCCTTCATTTTTTTATCGCGCATACGAGGGTTCAGCATTCCCACTGCCCGTCGATGTTCATCGAACAGAAACGTATATACCCGTACGCGAATCTAATATGGTCATTAACGTAGCGCTTTTGACTATTAATGCTAACAACCCTTTTCCTTGCTAGCAGAACCCTATGTTTATGGTTTGGGGGTCTTCTTTGTGACAACGTCCGGGTAGACTGTACCTGCATACCAGGTACAGGTTAGTTTTGGTCAACGTCTGGGCTGAGTTGTGTTCCCGACGAAGCCCACCTTGCTCACTCGAGTTATCTCTCTCTCATCTTACTTGATGAGCAATACTAGTAAGATACTTATCCACGAGCAGCGTGCCCTACCCATCATCGACATTGTTGTTTCTTTTACCATCTTACATCTCTGCAACTTCTTCACATTTGGCGTCGTCGGCAGGACGCGGGTTCGAAGCTCACTTCGAACTTTTCTTCTATAGAGATGCTTGTGCGTGCGTCCCTAAATACTGAAAACATATCTCCCTGGTCGCCCCGGTATTGAAACGAAGCGGGTAGGTCAGCGCACGGCCGTATACGGTACCGACGCCCCAAATATCCCGCCGTTCAGAGGGGGGAGAGTGTTATAAGGATTAAGGATTACCCTGGGCTCGATAACCGATCAGTCTTGTACCCCTATATCTCAGTAGGTAATACCTTCGCTGCAACTTCTTCACATGCGTGTTTGGATACTGATGGATATGTAAGGGTATCGTGGGCATCGCTTCCCGCGTGTTTGTGTGTGTACCAGAGATTGCTGATAGGATTATTATTACATTAAAACGCTAGGTAAGGGGTGCGCCCCGGAGATTGGTGATAAAATGGGTGCTAAGAGCCCCAAAAGCATACCAGGTACCTGGTACCAGTTATGTGTTGCTCGTTTATACTACTGCTGTAATTAGATACTACTAATACTAGTAATTTGTGGTAATGAAGCGCGACCTCAGTACCCTGCAGTAGTCAAATATGCGATGCATTATGCTGCGCAGACACGGATTGTTGAGCTGAACCAACTCTAACGAGCATCTACGTAGTACGGTACGTGGTCGTATGTATCCGTGATGTTTGGGCTCATTATTTTGAGAAAAAAAAACGTCAGCAGCAAGCAGCAGCGGCAGCAGCAATAGGGCACCCGAGACCAGGGTCGGCATCGCTATACGCCTGGCTTGTCGGTCTAACCATTGAAACATTGGTACCCGAACTCGGTTTTGTCGTGTGTTTCCTGGTTCCCCACGAACTCGGCATAGTTTGAAGACGAAGAACCTGCACCTGCCATGTTGTGTCCAATAGAGAGAGAGCGCTTCTCGTAGCAGGTGCCATCACTACTACTGTTGTACGACATCTATCGACAGCAAAGCTTCTCTTGCAGCAGAACAGCAGCAGCAGCAGCAGCAGTAGTGGTAGGACACACGAGGCCAGGGTCAGCGTCGCCGTACGCTCGGCTTGTCGATCTAACCCTTGGACCCTTTGTGCACGTACTCGATTTTGTTGTGTGTTTCCTGGTTCCCAACTCGATATTCGGCAATAATTTGAAGACGAAAAATCTGCAACCTGGCAGTCCAACGGAGAGCTTCTTGTAGCAGGTGTCATCACTACTACTGCTGTACCCGTACGACATATACAGCAGAGCTTCTCCTTCTTTTTCGTCCCCTCATCAGTAGGAGCGCGGGCCTGGCAATACCACCTGCTGCATGTCTTAGGGATACAGCCCGAACGTTGCTGTGCACAGGAACATTCTGGCACGTAGAGTTAGGTTTCGTTAGGTACACAAGTAGAAAAAACAAAAACCGTTATGACAGGTGCCACCACTACTACTTACTGCTGTACCACATCTACATCATCAGAGCTTCTCCAGCAGCAAAACAGCAGCAGCAGCAGCAGCAACAGCAGCAGTAGGAAACACGAGGCCAGGGTCAGCGTCGCTGAACGCTCGGCTTGTCTCACCCTTGGACCCTTTGTGCGCGCACTCGATTTTGCTGTGTGTTTTCTGGTTCGCCAACTCGAAATTCGGCAAATATTGAAGACGAAAAATCTACAACCTGACATAATATATATGTCCAACGAGGCTTCTCGTAGCAGGTGCCACCACTACTACTACCAATGTGCGACATCTACAGCAGAGTTTCTCCTGCCCCTCCGTCCTCTCATCTGTAGGAGAGTGGGCCTGGCAATATCACCTGCAGCATGCCTTGAGGACACGACCCGAAAGTTGCTTTGCTGTGGACAGGCATATTTTGCCTACGAGTACTCGTAGAGTTGGGTTTCGTTAGGGAGAACTCTTGAACCACGAACCGTTACCTGGTATGGTATTTTACTGTTGTCTACACCATGGCCCAGCCATGTGCCTACATACGCTGCCGCACCTAGCTCGACTAGCTCTCAACGACTTACGACCGCACCAGCACGAGAAGGTTTCGTTGGTGTGTTTGCGTGCACAGAGCCTGCCGGGACTGGCATTGGTGCCGTGTGCGTTAAGCGCGGTGGATAAACGCGGCCGAAAAAAATGTTGAATCACACGCTGACAAGAAAACTTACAGAGAAACTAAAACAAAGCATCCTACTCTCGTACGATTCGTATGAGGAGGATTTTTTTTTCTTGGAAAACCAAGATAAAAAGGCTCGCGCTTCAAGCTCGCGCGCCTCACTACTATAAAGTGTACACGATCGGGGATTCAAGGATCTATCTGTCCGAGATGTGAATTTGTTGGACGCATCGGACCCACCATCGACCTTCGCTTGGCGCTCTTACAGTAGATTTTTCAGTGAAGATCGAGAATCCTGATCTGTGTGAGTTACGTAGCTAATGTTGGCGGGATAGAGCCAGACGTATTGATAATTTAATAGCACCATGTTTTCCTGGGCTGGATGTTGTTCTACTGCTGTATATATATATATATGTGTGTGTGAAGGTGTTTCCTACTGAGCTATGGGGGTAAAAGACCAATCGATGACCCCGCCCGACAACTCGCTCCTCCTCCTGAATGGCGGGATCTCTGGGGCGTCGGTACCGTATACGACGGCCGTATGCTGGCCTACCCGATTCGCTTCAATACCTGGGGAATCAAGGAGATGCATGTGTTCAGGGGCGCGCCGCGCGAGCGTTTCTATGAAAGAAACGTTCGAATGAGATTCGAACCCGTTTCCTGCCGCCGACGCCAAATGTAAAGGTGTTACCTACTGGGCTATGGGGGTAAAAGATCGATCGACTACCAAGCCCAAGGTAATCCTTATATCACTCTCCCATCGATTACCTAGCCCAAGGGTAATCCTTGTGAGGGCGTGTCTTAACCCTTTTAGAACTCCAGTCCCGTTTGGGGGCATAACACTCAAATTCCAAGTGATTTGTCCCCGTTTGTCTCCAAAATGATACTGCAGTGCTGAAAGGGTTAACTCCCACCAAAGAACATTGGAACGAGCGGAACGGAACGAGGCTGTTCGTGGTCATTCGTTCCGTTCCTACCTAAAAAGACGTGTTTGGGTCCATGCAGAATCCTGGGCCTCGCCAGCCGAATCAGCACGAACGGTATCTTTTGCACGTGCCAAAGCAAATTGGTGTCCACATCCATCTTCGTTGGTGTCCATCTACATGAAATAATCTGCTATTTGTTCCCGTTCGGTCGGGCCGTTCGGTCCTCCCAAACAAGAAAAACGGGTGCAACACTTCTTCTTCCTCTTCCTAGATATACTATTTTTCTCGGGCTGCACTGAATCTGTTCGTTTTCCACAGCCAATCACCACCAATTCATGCGGCAAATAATATTCCATTCGGTTCGTTCCAATGCTCTCTGCGGGGGGAATAAGACACACCCTAACATATACAGATCCCGCACAAACGGCAGGGCTAGGACCTAGATGCTCTACTATATATACGTAGATCGCGATCTATATGTCAGATGTGTGAACTGCTTAAACTCAGCACATCTTCCGTTGTTTCTTCAATGGCCGTTTTTCCAATGCTGTGCACTCTTCGCTTCAGATCGGGACAGATCGGAGCCAAATGGTGGTGACGTCGTCGGGGTTGAGGCTGTTCGGGGAGGCGTGTTCTCTGGCCTTGTACTCGGCGCCGGCCCGCGTGCTAGTAGACGCAGTTACGTCACAGGTATGTAAGCACCAGGTATCGCATACCCGTTAAAATCTTGCATAACTAACGGCCTGAGCGTTGACTATAGTATCTGAAGTTTGTTTCACATGTCGTACGTTGTTAAGGTCTTAGGTCGTTGGGCTACTGGTAAAAGGTTAACGAATCGCCTGCCCAACCTAAGCATTCCAACACTCCCCCCGCTTTCGGGACAGCGGGGTCCATGGTCTTCGTGTGGGGCCGTCTACGTACGTACCTGCCTAGCCCTCAGTTCTTCGCAATCTCTGGGGGGAGAGTGTTATAAGGCTTAGATCGGGTAGGCGATAGGTTAATCTTTTACCAGTAGCCCAACTGCCTAAGACCTTAACATATGGCGTCGTCGGCAGGACATGAGTCGTTGGTCGTGAGTTCGAATCTCACGTCCACCATGAAAATGGGTTTTAAAGAAACGTGAAGTTCCTCATGCGACCCATGTCCTGCCGAAAGACGCCATTTGTTAAGGTCTTAGTCCGTTGGGCTATTGGTAAAGGTTAACCAAATCGCCTACCCAATCCAAACCTTATAACAACAGACCATGAGCTAGATCATCCAGATCCCATCGCGGCCCCTGTGATATATTGCGCAAAATATCTAGATCACAGAGATCCTTCAGATTCCACCCGGGATATATTCATGTGTGAAATATCTACAGCAGTAGATCTTGTAGATACCATCCAGATAAACGAATACTACGACCATGCATATCTTATAGAGATCATGCAGATCCTATTTAGAGATCTCACCCGGACAATTTGTATGGAAGAGCCGTCTTGTACGGATCCCATCAAGTAAAATGTGTTGTGAAATATCTCGTAGATCTTCGAGATCCCCCCCGGACAAACACGCGCTACTGATAGATCACGCAGATTCTATAGATCCCACAGTGTGAAAGGATTTAAATCCCACCAGGCCAAATATGTGTCCAAAGGCCGTCTTGTGTACATCTCACCCGGGGCAATGCGTGTCAATGACCCGTGCCCTATAGATGCCACGCGGGAAAACGTGCGTCCAAGATTCGTGGTAGACAGTAGTTCCCGCTCGGGCAAACATGCGTGCAAGATCTGTTCTTATTAGATCACGTAGCTCACAGACGGGCAACCCTGCGCACAAGAGCCGTGCCACACAGATCCCAAGGCAGGCAGGCGAACATGCTTGCAGAGCAACAGCAGTAGATTACACGACTCACACCCGAGAAACTCAATACATGCGTGAACTCTCGAGATATGCAGCTCCCCCACTCCGTGAACGTCTCGAGAGGCTCTCAAGTTTTTCAGCAAGGTGAAACAGCCGTATTTGGATGTGAGATAGCGTACCTGGGAACAACTTGGTACCAGTATCAGAGTAACAGAGTAAGATGAATTGCGGGAAAAAATGCGCACGCGCGATAGGAATGCCAAGCACAAATGCTCGTCTCTTTGAACACGCAGAACATTTCAATAGACGGCAGTCAGTACTGCCGTCACAGGTCAAACCCCCCCGCAAGCAGTGACCACCTGAATGAGGATGGTGGATCGGTCAAGCCTCCCACACGCTCTTCTCCCAGCATATTTCATAGATAGATGTCTCGTCTAAAAGCGCTCGACCTTGCTTGACATGTCTCCTGACATATTCGGTCAAGCGCCAGTAAATTTCCGATCTCGTATCAGTTACTCTGACAGTCCCCTGATACATGCATGGGTAGATCGCACAAGGAAGAATAATCTACGGCAGATCAAACGGTTCATACAGGTGCTAAGGTCACGCAGATCCTTTATATCCTTTTTGGCCATATGATCTGCATCATGCAGATCCAATAGATCCGTTCATTTGTGTGAAAGAGCCATCTTGAACAGACCCCACCCGGACAAACGTGTGTTAGATCATGCACATCCCATTGATGAAAGAGTCTTCACTTGTAGATCATTCAGATCCCACAGATCATGGACCTATCTGTCCAAAATGATCTAGATCAGATAATAGGGATCTGATCCGCCCCACAGTGTGGAAATTTCCGATGCCATCGAAATATCGATTTTTCTTATCCTAGATCGAAACACCCAACTTTTTCACCATATCGTGTATGTAGCGAACGCGTTCACGATACATATCATGCCCCTCTTTCGAAAGTCGCTTTTCGCTTTTCGATTTTTCGGGACCCTTTTAGTTCATGGTGTCCTTTTTCGAAACTCGGATATCGATTTGCGATTATCGGAGCCCCGTTCGTGGTGTCCCTTTATAGTCGGATCTCGATTATCGGTTATCGGTTTGACCCTGTTAGTATCGCACTACACAAAACTCTAAATGATAGTCTAATTCCAAGTACTTTGTCACCACAACGGGAGTCCAGTCTTAAGAAGGGGTTAAGTAAGAATCGTCCCGCGGTAGAGCCGATGGGGGGGGGGGGGGCGTACTCATTCATTGCTTGCCTTGGTCACTTGACCATTGGCCACGCATCCCTTTCGAGACGGAGCACCGTCCGTACTCCTCATGGAGACGCCTCCAACAGCTGGGCGCTCATTGCTTCGTTTCCGATATATTTGCATAGAAACGTCGTGCTAATCTTATCCCCTTCCTGTTTCGCCGCTTGTGGTCACCATCTATCTCCTAGGATGGTGACCGTTGTCTCGCTGCTATCCAAGTAAGCCAAACTCCTCCATGTCAAATTCGTTTATTCCCCTGATCTCCTCTTTTAACACTATCCCGTTCCTCATTGCACATGTCATTTTCTCCTGTGCCAAACATGCACAGGATTATTCACACAAATGACGAGCCATGCACCGTACGCTCAACCCACATCTTACATGCCTGGTATACATCTACACCCCTTCATAAACGAAAATCATCCCCCTCATCAATTAATACGACGCTGTCATCTATCCATGAGCAAAAAAGTCCGCCTCGGTTCTTCTGTAGGATGCAGCTCGCCCTTCATGCCACTAGCTGGACACCTCACGGCGCTTCGCGCTTGGTGCAAGCAATATCTCCCTGGTCGATGAAAACCCGACGTGCTCCCGTCCCGGCATTGTACGGACGCCAGGGTCTATTGTCACACCACGACGGCCACGCATGATATCGAGTACACCCCCCCTCCCCCCCCTCCTCTCCACCCGACCAGGGAACACGTTTTCTTCAATCGACATTCGAGAATCGAGATTCGAAAAAATGCAATGAAAACAAGGCTGCAGCACCTTACGTATTAGTCTGGAAGTTTCTCTGTACGACCGCTAAAACATCGGGGTCGTACGGCGGGCACGTCATCTTGTTTCTGCGATGCGACCCTGACTGCTGCTGCAGCTGCTAGTCCTCGCCTTATTTTGTATTTCCGACCCGCTGTATGAGTCAAACGCGAGAATTACCACTCAGCCCGGGACCACACTGGGAAACCCGGGGATGAGCCAAATATGTCCCCTGTCGCCAACAACGCTACAAGTTCCTCCCTGGTTGTTACGCTGTTTCCATGTATCAGGGTATTTCTCAGACCGTTTTCGACACGATATTCGCCTATCCGGGTGGTTCTCTATCTATAATGTAGTCGCGTTTTTCCGTTCCACATGCTACCCCTGACAACTCCCCCCCCCCCCTCCCTCCTCCTCCTCCTCCTCTTCCTCAACCCCACCGAATCAAAGGCCAAGTGCTATGGCGACGGATCATTGTTTGTGGTGAACTTTGCTTGCAGACTGCTGGTCGAGGCCTTGGACCCTGCTGGCGCTTGGGAAGGCGGTGTGGGATTGGGGAGGGGGGAGGCTCACGTCTGTCGAGAAGGGTTTGCGCTCGCCCTTCAGTGGTCCCTTGAGGCAAGACAAGGAGGCGTGATCATTGCCGCGATTGATCACGGTGTTGTTGTTTCTCTTGTGTTGTTGTTCTTGTTGTTTTTGTTTTTGCTGTTGTTGTCTTTGCTGTTGTTGTTTTTGCTGCTGTTGTTGTTGTTGGTGGTGGTGGTGGTGGTGGTGGTGTTGTTAGTGTTGGTGGTGTTGGCGGTGATGGTGGTGGTGTTGCTGCTCGCGGTGGTGATGATGGTGGTGGTGCTGCTGTTTTCACTGTCCAAGGCCTGCGCTTCTCCACCACTACCGCCTCCAGTAGCGTTTCTTCACATGCTCGGCCATAGTCCCAAAGCATCTGTAGAAGCGAACAAAACCAACGCGAACAAAACCAACACCTTGGGAGAAAGCCGGCTCTGCCACAGCAGTCCGAGCGCCACAATGAATGCTCGAATCAGAACCGAGTCCGAAAGGACACGCCTAAAGCCGTAGTAGCTGCGCAAAAAATATGAGTACCCCCCGCCTAACTCCACGTAATGTTTTGACCTGAACAACGTGTATGCTTGCAACTCTGGGAGAATACTTATCTGCCCTAACGTACAAGCTCGACCCGGAGGAAGGCGCACGAACACCGCGCTGAGCATGGCGCACGTTTCCCCCCCCCGGCAACTCTAGAAATGGTCAATCGACGAAGCTCGAATCCGGATCATCCGAACAATCGACCCGCCCACAAATACCGCATACCAACGCCCCCCCCCAACCGCCGCTGTCTTGCGTGAAGGATGCGAAAAAGCGAGCGAATAAAAACACTAAATCGCACTATCCATTCTGAGGTCAAAGCCCCCCCCCCCCCGCCCCGACCGGTTGTGCCCGGTACGACCTGGTTACACTCCGTGAAATATGTTGCCGCCCTTTTTCCTTGTACCTGCACTTCGGCAGATGAACGGAAACATCCAGCGACAGTAATAAAATTTACCCCAAGGGTAAAATTCATAAGAGTAAAATAAATAATCAATTTCTAGACCAAAGGCAGGAGCCGCTTTCCCCTACCCCGGGCGTATCCCAGTACGATCTGAGCTCAACCCCATGAAGTACCTTTCCGCCCCTTGTATGTACTTGCACCTGCACCGCTTTGCGCCGCAGTACCTGAACGACCCGGCGTGCCCCGTGAGGGTGCCGTTACCGCCGCAAAAAAAACGCACAGAAAGTTCCTCGAAATACGAAGAGGAAGCTTCCGCGAGATCCGAGGAAAGTTCCGCAGAATCCACCACTGACGCAGCAGCAGCGACAGCGACAGCGACAGCGGCAGCAGAAAGTGAAGAGCGCGTGATGGTTGCCCTGGCGGCCGGTGTGCTGGGGTCTAAGCCCGTGTGCCGCCTGCGTCCGCAAGAGTGCCGACGCCTGGCGGAGCTAGCTGTGAGGGCGTTTCTCGGGTCTCGGGGGCTCGGAAGTGACGACCGGGTGCGTGTATTTGTTATGGTATTGCCTTGGAAGGCCTGTAGAGGCCGAAGAACAGGACTTGAGGAGGAACATGGGAAAAATATGGCGTATTGTTTTGGAAGGTCCGTACCTATATGCTCGCAGAGAACAGAGGGTTGACCGAGTTTTTGGGAGACGAGTGCACTCTCCGTTCCACATCTCATTCGCCCTAGTTAGATAAACAACGAAAAATCTTCCAAACCAGGACAGCGACAGCACCGGACACGTATCAAGGATGGCAAGCCATACCACGGCAAGCCTTACAATTATCGAGGGGAGATAAGAAATTCGGGAGCCGATACAGCAGGTTTTTGGTGTAGGGAACATGAAACATGGCAAGGAAACGAGTAGTCATAGCTCAGGACTGATGTTTTACAGCGAGAAAATCAAAATTCGGAAACCGTTACGCTGCATTCGGTGTCGCACGAAACATGTCTGAGCGGATCAGCATCAAGATCAACACCGGTAAACGATCATCACCGCCACCACCAACGCCACCACCATTCCGCTACATACATAACTTGCAGGCCAGAATTCTGACCCCTCGGTTAGCTCGGCGACGACGGCTGAGTGCGTGCACACTCACACAGCCGCAGCTCTGGACACCTATGAAGAAACCGAGCAGTATGCGAGGCAAGGGTGAAAATTGAAGGGGACCTTGGGTTTCGGGAGACGTTACGCTGAAGTCAGTACCTGCGACAACACAAACTTATGAATCCAATCTGGGTTGGCATTCCTGTTTCTATGTGCTGCCACAGCAGTGGTAGGTGCCTTGTGCTGTAATGCCCCCCCCCTCGTTGTCGAGGGGGGGGACTGAAAACGCGCACCTGTGATCGAAAAGAGCTGCGGAGTGCGGCGCGTTAGTTAGGGCAGCGATAGACTCGAGCGCAGCCGTTTGGTTGGTGTAACTCCGAACGCCACCCCCCAGTTTCACGAACGCGTGGTACGAGTAGCACGAGTTTGCCGGCAGGCTGCGGTAACGCAGAACTCGCGTCTAAAATTAGGGGATTTGGGAGGAACCGGTCTTGAGAACGTTCCTTTCGAAACGTCCTCGAGGGGCGTTCCTTAAGCACGTTCGATGATAACGTTCCTCTGTATCGTTCTCTACCTGCCCACCCGGCTTGCGAAAAAGCAACATGCACTCTCTCACTTGTCAAAAAACGATTGACCAACATATTACCAGAGCCTTCGCTGCCTCCCCGCACGGCTTTGCCGATAGAAAGCGACTTGGAATCAGCACCGCAAAAGAACGGTTGGCCAACAGAACCACCGGAGCAGTACGTACCACTCCTGCTGCAAATGCGCATTAAAATATATTACAAAAATTGTGATCAAGCCTGTATCTAAGGAGTTTTCAGAAGGAATGATGTGTTCAAGGAGTTCGGGAGAAAAAAGCGGCGAACATAAAATGACGATAGGAAGGAAACCCGTGCATGTACCAAATAATTCCTCTGTCGACGACCGCACCCCGTTATACCATCCGCATAAACCCATACCCCGCATATGCTAAGTCCCCCGGACTCATCCCACGGTGGGTGGGAGTTGCACATTTTTTTTGGCTACATGTTTTAGGACCGGTTGAGCCTTTGAAGTCAGGAACTACCGGTTCGTCTGATACGTTGACTGGTTCTATAGCATGAACATTCGTTTTAGGCCTTAGCG
The DNA here is from genome assembly GCA_031213475.1 of Nereocystis luetkeana. Taxonomy (NCBI): domain Eukaryota; class Phaeophyceae; order Laminariales; family Laminariaceae; genus Nereocystis; species Nereocystis luetkeana. The sequence continues at coordinate 5,528,445 of JARUPZ010000014.1, read as the reverse complement.
CATAGAAACGTTGGTCGGGTTGATTGGGGGGAACAAACGTCTCCGAGGTCATGTTCCGGGTGTGAGAGATGATCATGAGAGAGAGAGAGAGAGAGCTCAGGAAAATTGGCCCGACGCCTACCGCGGCGTTGCTCACTGCAGAGCAGATCCCGCAAGAGATATTACGCGAGCGGTGTCGGGCCAACACACAGGGACCCGGTCTACTGGGGTGAGTGAGGGGTGGTGCTGTGGTTTCGGTGTCCCGACCTCACTCCAAGAGTTGCACGACATGAAGGCGGCATGGTTCCGCCCGTGTTGGAATGGGCGGTGAAAAAAACGGCCGGTAATTGACTGAGCACAGGTGTATGTGTATGAACGTGTACGTTTTGGATTTCTTGGGGGAGGCGTTTCTTGGATGGGAAACCCATCAGTATCGTACTGCTTGAGGCTCACACTGCTGTTATTTAATAACCCGTCTGAGGCTTGAGGGAGAACGCAAAATAAAGGCAGAAACAGTTGGCGATCACGGCAAAGGCCGCACGAAGCAACCCCCCCCCCCGCCGGCCCCCCTATATGGAAACAGCGTAATGAGCGCCCAATTGTTGGAGGTGTCTCTATTATTAATAGGAGTAGGAACGGTGCTCCGTCTCGAAAGGGATGCGTGGTCAATGGTCAAATAACTAAGGCAAGCAACAAATGAGTATGCCCCCCCCCCCCCCCCCAACCCCCCCGGAAGCAAAACGCTCTTTTGTAGTACAACTCTGTCCCTAAACATAAGGGTATTTTGTACAATAAAATTCATTCCAAACGTACATTATATATGGACAGAGTGATACATGGCAAAAACACATACTGAGCGCAAATGCTGGAGGTGTTCTCTATTGTGAGTAGGAACGGTGCTCCGTCTCGAAAGGAATACGTGGCCGACGGTCAAACGACTAGGGCAAGCGACAGATCGACCACCGAAAATTGTGAAACGGCGCCGGAACGCACGGATTGTTAGCCACGGGAGCTGCGAAACTCACGATAGGTGTCGAGAACACTGCAGGCAACCAACGAGACGTGAACATGTCTGTTTTGTTGGTACCAGGTATTGGCCGCAAATCTCGGCGGCGCTAGCAAACGGGGGGGTAAAAACGACAATATCTTCGTTCCCTGCGCTTACAGCAAAGCGAGAAAACTTCCCGTTGGGAGTAGACCACGATCTTTATTTTCTGGACGCGGGCTTACCGAACCTACCGAGCGAACACGCAAACGTTGGAGAAAGGTCCAGTGTGATGTTGGGGCACCGTCGCTTAGGCCATATCATCTCTCAAAGCGTAAAGAAACTGGCGCAAAAGAAAGGCGCAACCTATTCCGAATTCGGTACAACCTTTAGCCAATCAGTTTCAACTAATGAAGAGGATCTCTTGAAACGTAATGTCTGACTGAGTACGGCCCCCCGCTGTCATCCATTTGCAAGTCCGCCTCGCAAGCGATTCTGAGTAAGACGCAGTTCACCCTTCATGTGAATTGCCGAACACCTCACGGCGCTTCACACTTGGTGCGAGCAATGTCTGTCTGGTCGGTGAAAACCCGACATGCTCCGTCCCGGCATTATAGGGATGCGAGGGTCTATGGTCATACGATTACGGCCATGCATGATATCGAGTACACCCCCCTCACACCTCCCCCCTCGGCTGCTCGGGGAAACGGCATGTGTCCGAAGTACGCCGTACGGAGATGTAGGAGAAGGTGCGCAACATGGTGGCACTTGCACTGCTGTGTCAAGCCCCCCTAGAAGGTTGCCACACATGGGTCCCAATACCTGAAATAGACCGAAACTGTCATTGTTTTGCTTTGGTAGCTGTAGCGTTGGTCCCTCGAGGGTTTTAATACCAGCGTCGTTTTCTATATTCTGAGCTACTATTCACGTGCTCCCGACAAGCCACGCTGCGCTTGTCCAGATTTGCCAGCATTTACGACAATCAGCGCCCATTCCGAGATGCCTGTTCGAGACAGCTCTGTCTAATTTTTCCGCCACGCTTCTCCGCTGCTCTTGCAAAAACGACCCCCCCCCCGCCCCCCCATCTAGATGGTGTCGAACGTTCGCGTCTTGCCGATGCTCGGCCCCTCCTGCAGCGACAGCGAGGTCGTCGAAAATGCCGTTCTACTGGAAACCCCCCTGCCATTGCCGTGTCCCCGTCCTTCTCCTACCAACTTTCCCGGGGCCCATCGACCACACCCTGCTGCGGAGAAGCGAGCGCGAGGGGATGCGGCGAAATCGGCAGCAGCGGGAGCGACAGCAAAGGGGCGCGGTTGGGCGGCGCTGGATCAGCCGGTGTCGGTGGCGCTTTTCGAGGGCTCCCTGCAGATGGAGACGCGAGATCCCTTCGGTCCGGATCCTGATTCGGGGCTTCGAGCTGATTTTTCCAGCGGTGAGCGAAAACAAAAAAATGCGATAAAATTCTTCGCTACGGCAGAGGAGTAGAATTTTCGAAGCTTTCTGAGCCTCCTCGCTTAAGGAGCACACTCCATACTCCTTGCCTCTCACCCCAAAACCCCCAAGAAACTGTCGGTTTTTATTTTCAACAAAAAAGGTCCGGCTTTTGTAGATGGTGTGTCACGAAACAAAAAAAACGTGCAACGCAGAAGGGACGAAAATACCGGGTAGGCTTTGTCCCTCAGTTGAGCAGCGCTCCGTCAGACAATATTTGCCTAATAAGGAAAAAAAAACAGTGCTATACCTCGAAGTATGCCCTTATCGTAAATAGCACGCGCCCTTACTTGGGAGCATCCCGAGTTGGCCGGTTTCGGACTCTGCCTATGCGAAGAAGAGGGGAAAACGAAGTACGTTGGTATACGGTGGTGGTGGTCCCTCTATGGTGCCGGTAGGTATGCGCCAAGTCAGCAATGCCGACACTACATGTAGCGGCAGCCGGCACTACTACTCCGCACACTGTTAATACCACGCTGATGAATCTCATGTATGGCAAGCGATCCAATAGGCACTGTGTATAGCGGGCACCCGGCACTGCTCAACCGATTCACGGCGTTCGGCCACACGGTGATAAAACCCGGCTCCGCCGGGTCAAGAGGCGACACACTGCTTAGTTTTTTCCAGAGCTTTCACTACGTACGATCAAGGAGTTCGTAGTATCACGCAACACGCTCGGTTCATGACGCTCTACTCGTACACTAGTGCATATGCAGATTCGATTCCCTCTAGAAGGCCAGTGGGAGACTACGCTTCGAAAAAGAAGGGCTAGAGGCCCGAAAATAGGCCGAACATGGAACCAAACCATCACTCCCTCCCTCCTCCCCCCCGCCCGTGACAACGTTGTTTACAAACCGCGGCTAGGAAAATAGACGGGTACGCCCCCCTTCCTCTTTTCCCGTAACGGTACTCTCCTGCCACGCTAAACGCAGATGCTTGTATTGGCGGAGGCCAGGACTTTGGGCACGGTGATAGCGAGTGGACGGCGGGCCGCAGGGAGTTGGAAGAGCTTGAGGCGTTTGCCCGAGCCCTCGTTAGCGTGGGGGTCGGGATCGTGGCTTGCCAGAGGGTCATCCACCCTTACCTTAGGAGGCGTTTGGCGGAGAACGGGGTGTTACCCCTGGAGCGGCTGTCTGCTCTCAACATCGCCTCCTTCCAGTCGGTAAATAATTTTTTGTTTTTCTCAATCGCACAGGGTGGCTGGGACACCCCCCCCCCCCCTCTTGCACAATGCGGCCAGTAAAAAAGTCCTTGTGGGAGTCGCTGAATGGCGTGCTGTATGTAGTTTACCCCGGAAGGTGTCGAAAAGCTCTCAATTTGGTACGCCTGGTGGCATGGCGCCTCCACAGAGGAAATCCGGGGGTGTACCCCTGGTGCCCCTGGTGATCGATCAAGGGGCGCTGTAGATGAACGGTGCACTGCTGTGTAGGGCGAGGACCCTCCGGCGGTTTCCCTTCAACTTTTTTTTTTGTCTCAAGCAAAAGGCGGTGCCGCGACTGATGCAGTCGGACGGAGCTACACACTGCTGTATCCGCGAACTAAGCAACGCCCCTCTTCACGCGCGCACTTCCCGCTCTGTCGAAATTTCTTCGAATGTTCCGCGTGCGGGACGTACCACCCTGCGTGGCATCCGTGTACCTACTGTATGTACTACCGCACCCCCCCCCGCCCCGCGTGACATCAAACGAACTGCTCAAGGTCACCGGCGCTAGACTGGTCGGTTCCTGGCTGGGCCCGGAGCCAATCAAAAGGGCGGATTTGGGCGCGGCGGGACCGCTGGCGGTTCGGAACCTTCACGGCCGATCTTTCATCGAGGTTGGATCGGCAAGCCGTGCAGCATTGACTTCGCTGCGGTTAAGGTTCGTAGCGTCTACAGAGTACGAAATGTACACAGCGGCGTTGGAGGCTGCGAATTCTTGGGGTTTTTTCGTGCAAATTTCACGAGCTGAACATTAACATTCTATGAAGCGCACTATTTCAGGAAAAACAAAATAGACTAGACTAAGCCGTGAGATCAAATTTTCCCCCTCATAAGGCTTGGTGTGATACTGGTGGTACTTCGACTGCACGTGGTGTAATACTGGTGAGTGTAACTTTTAGAGTGGTCTACAAGTTCTGACCGTTCATGTGCGCTAGTAGTTCGCTACCTACCAGGCAATACATGTCGTAAGGCGAAAAATGGCATTCCATGTTGTAGTTCAGCCTTATACTCTTGAAAACGAAAACATCCTATGGAAGTTCCGGGCAACTTATCCCCTGAAAGGCGGGTGTATTCGTCTGGATCATGCGGCCTCGAGCAGACGACGTAGGCCTCCGGAGCTCGTAGCGCAACAGGCTTTTCATGTTGAGGCGACCTCAAAGGTCCTCTACCGTTGCGGCTCCTTCGACTCTCTCTTCTGCCGCCGCAAATGGTGCTGACCGTTTCTTGCTTCCGTAAGAATCCGCGCCATCCAAGTAGAACTCGCATAGTAGGTGAATGTGAAATGTACAAGGAAGAACGGGATGTGTTAGAAGAGGAGATGAGGGAAATAGACGAGTGTGACATGGAGGAGTTTGGTACACTAGAGAGCAGCGAGAAAACGATCGCTATCCTATGAGATGAATGGCGGCCACAGACGGTCAAACAGGAAGGGGATAAGATTAGCAAAAAGTTTCTATGTAATATATGGAAACAACGTAACGAGCGCCCAGCTGTTAAGAGGTGTCTTTAGTAGGAGTAGGAACGGTGCTCCGCTTCGAAAGGGATGCGTGGTCAATAGTCAAACGGCTAAGGCAAGCAACAAATGAGTACTCCCCCCCCCCCCCCCCCTCCCATGGCCCGCTTCTGCGTACCCCTCTATAGATTTATGAAAACCAGCTTTTTTGGATGATCCCTCCTCCTGAAGGCATGAACAACGGCGCCCAAATGCACGAGTTTCCCGTACGAGTAGCGTGGCGGCGGCTCCTAAGTGTGTGACTTGATGGCGCCCCAAGAGCCTGCCATCTGCAGACACACTTTTCTCCCCGAGGAAAATCACGTACGAAGCTTTCACAGATCGGACGGGTATTCGATTCCCACCTGATGATGATCTTGACCTTTTGAGGGCATTTATACGTACGTATGCCCGACTCTGCATAAAATCTAGGCACGTGTTCCTATTGCGGGGTGGGAGCCGCAATATTGGACAGAAGGGGTAACCTACTACTCCGCTCAGTCTGTCCGCGCTGAATGAGTGGGGTATCCCCAACGGCAATCACTGCACGAAATGCTCCGGCATCGAGGGATTGATATCTACCTAGGGTCCTCGTCGCCTGCTCCCCCACCCAGTACCTTGGCCGGGTCGCGGCTGCGGGCGTTCTCCGGCTCTCGTGGGCTCGTGTGAAACCGCGATGTTACTGCGGGTGGACACCTTGTACGTGTCGATCCCCGACTTCCACCTGCCCTCGCTTTGGGTAGCTCGTTCCGCAATCTGCCCTCTGGCTGCTAAGACCGTAGCCGTACCGACCCGCAACGAGTGGAGAGGGACTCGCTTGGGATCCAATCCTTTCTCGGTCGGTTATCTGGCGCAAATGCCCCGAGTGGCCTCCCGATAGCTCCACACCATAACCGCCTTTTGCCCTTGTGAAAGGCTGACAGAGTGTTGAGTCAAAAGACAACAGTGCCACCCGAACGGTGACGGCATCGCCGTCCGTCTCCATTTGAGGCTATCCATTATCGTCCCAACAAAAATACTTGGCTCGGGCATTCTAGCCAACACCGTGAAATGTCTAAATGGTTTTTGGGACATGTTTCTTGTGTATAGATCTGTTCTACATCCAGACAGATCGTCTCATGAAGGCAGGTTGAGATCATAAGGTTTTATATCTTGATATTCTCCGACGTGTGGAAACGTAAAAAAAAAACAAGCCTTCTTATTATCCTGGGTATTTTCTTGCTCCCTCCCACCCTATATACTATATATACAGGTTGGGTTGACGTCGGTTGGCAACGGCGTTGTAAAGCATGCCGCTCACTGCCTGAACTAGACAACCAGGGTACCGTTTTTTATTTTCACTTTTTGGTGGTCGGGTACAGCGGGCGATCGAGTTTGATCATTTGTACGGGGTGCAGAACATTTACTTCGCACAAGGGGGATGATCGTATCACGTAGTATCTATAGTGAGGCACCCACGAGGCAGCACCCACGAGGCAGATGCATAGTACCCCCATTATTGTCTCTGGAAGTGGCCACACCGGAACACAATCTAACTCGTTAAAGCTGTCATCCATGTGCAAGTCTGCTTCACAAGCGGTTCTTCGTAAGATGCAGCCTACCCTTCATCAGACTCGTCGAACACCTCACGGTGCTCCGCGCTTGATGCAAGCAATGTCTGCCTGGTTGGCGAAAACTGGACGTGCTCCCCTCCCAGCATCGTAGGGGTGCGAGGGTCTATGGTCGTACCACGACGGCCACGGCCATGCATGATATCGAGTAATTTCCTTCAAAACTTCACTCTACTTTATTGTGGAGACGAACCCATTGGGATTAGGGCGGCATAACGTTCAACTTTTTTCACGGGTCATGACCCGACCCGCAGGTCGTGTTAGGAAGTTTTTTCAATCCCTCACAGGTCGGATAAGGCCACCCATACCCTACCCTACCCGACCTGACCTGACCCGCGAGGTTTGACCCAATCAGTGAACAGCCCTGATAGTTTTTCGCAGTGGTGAAAAATGTTAACACGCTTCCCCTCCCTCCACCCCTCGGTAGCATCGATGCCAACGCCGTGAGGAGACGGATGAGACCGGTGGCTACCTTGGTGCTGTGCGCTCCTGATAGGCCGGCTTTGGACGAGCTCCAGGTGGGGGAACGTAAACTAACAACACGGCTGTGAGTTGAGCTGGGCCTCATTCTACACACACGTACAAAGCATGATGCAACGAAAAAAACGCGCTGAGAAAATCCCTTTTCAAAAACAAGTCGGATAGTCGACACCGCTCGCAGCTACAGTAAACAAAAATACACTGCACAGCCAACCTCCTACAATACCTCGCTCCAGCGACTGTTGTTGCTACTGCCACGCGTAGCCCAACTCGCCTCACGGGTCTACGTTCTTCAGGTGTTTTGCTGGGGGGCGTGCACGTAGGTTTTTGCGACAAAAAAAGCGACGAGGGTGCGGTCTTTGTCAAAATTTCCAACACGGGGGGAAACAGTATTCAGAACCAGATTGCCGCGTCAACATGAGGGGATACCTGTTTTTTTTGTGGTCCGTCGCGGGTTCTGGTCTCTCTATATAGCTCTCTCCCCCCCCCCCCGAAACTGGAAGAGCGTGTGACAGCAGCAAACAGTGCCATCATGTTGCGCTGCACGCGTGTCGTGCGTATCTACCGTCAAGAGCGTTCGATGGCTTCGCGCAAGGGGTGGGTGCAACACTTTTTTTCAAGCGCTCGATTTTTTGTCCCGGAACGGGGAGGGGGGCCTTCGCCAGCACAAGAAAGATCCGGTCGCGAGAGCCTTCCGAAGATTTTATAGCCGCTCGACCTTGCCGCTGTGAAAGACAAAAACGAGCGCATCCCCGGGCGAACTCAACCGTCTTCTTACGGTATAGCTCCTCCTGGTTTTCAATTCGGACACATCACTCTATCCCCTGCCCCGTCGCTAGCCCGGGGCTGCTTACTCGACCGCCCCGGGCGGCTTAGTCGTGTACCGGGAAAGCTGCTGTAAGCCCGCACTGTTTTTTTGTTCAACGACACTGACTGTTCCAAAGGATTAGCGGTGGAGTGCGGCTCGGCTGGGTATCAAAACAAGCTATATAACGTGCGCAGATATAGGCAACACGTGAGCCCTCTCTTAGGGACGTCACAGGGCAAAATTGGCGATAGAAAGTGACCACAATTTTACAGGAAACGGGCACTGCGCACTTGGGCGGATGACATAATACAATTCAGTGTTGGGGTTTCAACGCAAGGAGGCATACGCCACGGGGCGCAAGCAATGTGGTCTCTCATACCTGTAATGCTGGGGTAGTCACGCCGCCCGTAGACGGCTTGACAACACCAATAGTTATTATTGTGTTGGTCGCTTTTTCGAGATGGTCGCACAGGGCTTGACTTTTTTTGTTGTCGCACAGGACGTACGGCAGAGGGGCGAGAGCCGCACTATCTCCGGTGCGCATCGCAAACTCAACGCACGGCGCTACACAGTATATAGATGGCGGTTATGCGCGTGCATGCCCGCTGATTAGACACACGCGAGGGGGGGGGGGGGGGGGTCAGGTGGCGGGGACGGTGGTCTCCACCCTCAGATAAGGAGAAAACCGGTTGAGGGTGCATGCGCCCGTGTTGACTCCTGTTGTCGTCTTTGACCATGCGGCGGCATGATCCATCCTTTTCGCTTCAGATCGAGGAAAAAAGGGAATTTCGCTTGGGTGAGGCAAGACTCGATGGAGAGCCACATCCCCTTTTGGGGGAATAATATATAGTAGGACAGCTCCACAGATCATTCTCACGTGATGATCTGTTAGTAGATATTTTAGGAAAGACAGCTTCTCGACCTGTAGGGTGGGAGCCGTATAGTCTGCATGATCTACCGTAGGACGCGTCCCCCCCGTTAGACCTTGTGCTCCATCAGATCGTGTACAGCATCTCGTGACGGCTGGATACAATCCAGATTGTCTACAGCTGGTGGGATCGTGATCTGCCCGCAGTGTGAACAATGTTTACAGCAGCAAGAGGGCTAACGAGGGACCAACTGAAAAAGGGGGTCATCATCGTATCGATGGATGTGGTCCGTAACCCCCTAGCCCCCCCTTGTCCTCTCGTGCCATGTGTGGCAACCTCTAACAGATCACGACCGGCGGGCTGATGCGCGTACTAGCCCACACCACTTTGGAAGGAGGGGCGGCCTTGGCCGGCGCTGGCTGCTGGGAGGTAAGGACGAGCGCAGACGCCTCTACGGTAGGGGGCTGCACCGGGATGTGTTTTAAGTTCCTCGCTTGACACGCTCGCTGTATACTCTCAATCTCATCAAAACTGTTTTTTTGATGGGGAAACAAGTTTGACGTTATTCTGGGTGCATCACATAAGGGAAATATTTCGTTTCATGAAGAAAAAGTTGAGGATCCCCCCGTACGATAGTCTGGAATCAGTTTGGCCAAAATGTGCTACGCGTCCCGTTGCACGGGTCTATGGGTATCGCGTTTTGCCCGAATCGTTCTGATTGAAGGGTGATAAGATGTCGTACCACACGGGTGTGATAAGATACCGTATCACACGGGTGATGGGATATCATATCACATGGGTAATATAATACCGCATCACACGGGTGATAAGATGCCGTGTCACACGGGTGATAAGATATCGTATCACACGGGTGATAAGATGTCGTATCACACGGGTGGTAAGATACCGTATCACACGGGTGATAAGATACCGTATCACACGGGTAATAAGATACCGTATCACAAGGGTGGTAAGATATCGTATCACACGGGTGATAAGATGTCGTATCACACGGGTGGTAAGATACCGTATCACACGGGTAATAAGATACCGTGTCACACGGGTGGTAAGATACCGTATCATACGGGCAATAAGATACCGTATCACACGGGTGATAATATACCGTATTACATGGGTGATGAGATACCGTATCACACGGGTGATAATATACCGTATTACACGGGTGGTAAGATACCGTATCACACGGGTGACGAGACACTTTATCACACGGGTAATTATGTACCGTATCACACGGGTGATAAGATGCCGTTTCACACGGGTGATACAAGGTAACTTACCCCCCTGCTGGGACAAATTTCGGAGTCGACTTCTCCAAAACATGGGGGCGGGATGCAGAAGAAAAAAAGGTGGCCCTGGAAAGATGTCGTCGAGAGAAAATCAGCGTAAGCGTAGTCTCAATGGCATTCGTCAGAGGGGTGCGTTGTCGCTAGCGTGTTGTATCGTACGGTACATACCCAATATCGCTGGAATGTCATCGTGTTCTTCTATTTTTCGTTGCAAGACTACCCGAGAAGGCTCACTTTTGTAGGACGTTTCGTTATTTATTTCCGTTGACCCCCCCCCCCCCCCCCTCCTTTCGGGGAAGCTTGCACACGTGCCTTTGTTTTGTGGGGTGCGGTGTAGGTAGGTGTCCCTACGGTATTGGCGCCGTCGGCCTGGCTATCTGGGTTGGTTAACGGTGACCACGACGAATACGATCTCTCCCTGTGCCTTTCCTGCGAGGAAACGCCGACGCATGCCCGCCCGTTTGCTCTACTTTCTGGCAAACAGTAAAGTTAGTGCTTTCGAAAGACGCTTCAGCGTTTATCCTTCAAGCCCTCGAGTACGAAGCCCTGCTCCTGCCGGAAATGTGCCCGCTCCATATAGCTAGGGACAGGCACGTAATACCCCACCCTTGCCTCGTCTGACCTTTTCCTCGATAAAAACACAAAAAAAGGTCCATCTGTCCTCTCACTTGCGAGAGCGGGCGAAGCGTCTAAGGAAAACCCAGCCCGCAAGGCCACCTCCACCACCGCCACCGCCACCACCACGGGCGTCGACCTCTGCTACTGCCCCCCCCGACCCCACTGCCCCGCCCCAAGCGCGCTTATCTGCACCCCAACGCCCACCGCCAGCCGGACTGGGCCGTCGGCTTAGCCGGGCCGGCCGGCGCAGGTTCGACTCTCCGCCTCCACTTCCGCCTCTGACCGGAGCACCGGAATCAAAAGTGATCGCTGAGCCGCTAGTCGTTGCCGACAATGAACGTGGTGGCGGCGGCGGTGATGGTTGCACGGTGGGTCCGGCTTCGACTCGAAGCAGCTTGGGCGGTGTTAGTACCGTACGATGTTTGGTGGTAGGTAGCCCCGATGGCATCGGTATCACACCGGGGGATTCTGATAGCCGCGGCGGCGGCAGAGGAGACAAGAAGAGTGGGTGTAATGGGGATGCCACCGCTCGGATGCGCAAGTGGGAGGGGAAAAACAAGGAACACAAAAAACGGGAACACCAGGCGCAGCGAGTACAGGAGGCTGACAGGTGGAAGACCAAACCGCACGCGTTCGGACGCCGTGTGGACCCTGTCTACAGCGACGAAGCCTCTCGCCGAAGCCACTACGGTGGCCTCGCATCTGCCGTCGAAAGGTTTTCCTCGTGCTTGGAGGCGTCGGTATGCAGGCGGGGCGAAGTGGCCCCATTTTCGACCCCCTCTGGTGGTGGGAGTGGTGGTGGTGGTGTGAGTGGCGAGCACTCCTGCCCGACAAGCGGCTCTTCCTGGGGAAACAGTGGGGGCGAGCTGTTGCCGAGCGAAGTTTTGCAAGCGTTAAGGGAAGCCAACAGTACCAAGGGCGGCGGTGGTAATGACACGAGCGTAAGTGGCTTCCACGGTGGAGGCGGGACTGGCAGGGGGGGAGAGCCACAGGCCACGGAAGCAACCTCCTCGGACACCAAGAGAAGCGCATACACCGATGACACGGAAAAGCTGGGTCAAAATCATTTTACCGCCAGCTGCGCCGAGGTAGCGGAAAAGGCTCTTCCTCGGCATGACAGTCGGAGGTGCAAGCATTGGAGGGACACCAGGGTTGGTGCAAGCGAGGACGAATGGCGAGAAGCGTGGCCGGTCCCGTGCGCCGGTGCCAGCAGCAGCGGCAGCAGCAGCAGCAGCGGCAGCGGCAGCGGCAGCGGCAAAGACAGAGGCAATGGCGATGGCTACCCACATTCTAACTGTGTCGCAAGAGAGGATGCCTCGCGGTGCCTTTGGGGTTTGGACGAGGAGGGGCAGGCGCTGAGGAAGGTCGTACGGTACGGGGAGCGGGGCGCGGGCGGGGGCACCTTCCAGGTGAGGTTGTTCATTCTTGAAGCGGGTTCTCAGCCGTACGGAGCATCCTAAACTTATAACGATGCAGACGAGCTTACGACATATAACTGGTGTGCTTACTTACATCTGTAGCAGCCTGAAGAATGGTCCGTGAGGGTTCGACATGCTGTCGCCATGTTTTTTACATATATATAGTCGTAGAACAGCGTGTACAATGAACGATTCAAATTTTTCGTCGGGTTTAGCAGCGGTGGAATCGAGTGTTGGCGGGATAAAATCACTCTCAATACAACGACGGGGGTATGTGGATGTGGTCGCTGGGACCGCGTCGTCGCCGTGCAAGGCCGTATCACGCAAAACGTTTTGCGACATGATTTTGTCAAGCGAAAACGATCCAACTCTCGTCTCTCTCGAAGTACTTATACTGAAGTATCTCCACAACGTGCAGATGCTGAAAGCGTGTCAAGCGTACGCTTTAGTCCTTCTGAGCGAAAAAATAAGGCCCTGTTGGCCGCGTCTTTCCGGTACATGAGGCGTATCCTCGATACCGGACAAGCCTCCTTTCCTTCGGCGCTTTGCGTGGACGATGTGCGGGGAAATAAGTCGGAGCGCAACCATAGGCAGGCGCCAACCATCATTGTTACCGCGCCGAGGCTGGCGGATGCGTAGAAGAGAAAAAACAAACATACCAGGTAGGGAACCACGCGGGATCCGTCTTTCTGCCTCGGCCTTCGTCTATTTAGCCCATCTGGAGCTGGAGCATCGCTTACGTTTTTTTTTGTTCTTGTTTTTTGTGCCCACAGTTTCATAAATGACTTGGAGTTTATATGGGCAGATTCCAGGTACGTAGTTAACCCTTTTAGGACTGCAATCACTCAAATTCTAACTAGGAAATGGCGCGTGCGTCTTTTCCCCTTGATTTCGCATTCCGCTGAAACCGGGTTCACTAGGCCACCTTCGTGGAGCTTTTCCCAGCGTTATTTAGACATCGGGTAGCGCAGTAACGTAATGCAAAAGAAGCAACGAGCCGTAAGATTGATGATGATGGGCAACCATCCGAGGTGTGTAGTCTCAAAGGGTCAAGGGCGTGCGTAAAGATGGGAAATGTTTCGATATCACTCTTGTTTTTGTTTTTTGGAGACAGATTATTGGGCGTTTGGGGACATCCTGGTGTTTATCCTTGGGTTTTCTAACGAGGTGTAGGTGTGCATGTTCTTACTCTCGAGCCCTAGTTTATACCCGTGGCTTATACTAGAGAGCAGAAAATGTCGCCGACTACGACGCACAATATACCACTTCGTTTCTCTCTTTGGTCTTGGAATGGGTCCATCTACCAAGCGGGGTGCGCATCGATGTTGGTCCCGGGCTCCTGCTGCATATGGGGGTGTAGGTGTATGTAACTCGATGGTTCGCGACAACACCATAATTCGATCGAACTAGTAAAAGTGTCAACCTATGTCACACTTTGCCACTTTTTCTAATACGGTTGAATCATGATGTCGTGGCGACTCAGCGAGTTACCCGCACCAATACTCCTGATCTCAGGAGGAGCTCGGAGTCAGCATGGCTGGACACCCGGCTTGGCAGATGGGACCCACACCGACATCAAAGAGAGAAAAAGAGTGCTTGATTGTGCGTCGTAGTCGGCAACGTTCTCGGGTCCCTATATAGTAAGTCGGTCACACGTTACGATTCAAGCAACAGCGTTCAATGCCTGCGCACCGTGGTCGTCACTTTGCCATGCTCATGTCACAGTTACATGTTACGATTCAATCACTATATAGGATGAATGCCTACTTACGCACCGGTTGTATACCCGAGGATATGTTCAGGGTGTCCCCCAGGCGCCACGATTGTCTCGATAATGTTTTCCTCCCATAAGTAGGGAGCAGCGGTAAAGACGCTGAAGCAAAAAAGCTGACCGAAGGCTATGTACTCAAATTCCACAAATATTGTTCCCACAAAGAACGGCAATAGGCATAGATAGGCCAGCCGGGCGTAAGCTCACTCAGGGGGGAGCACGATTCAAGATAGGGGTGTGTTGGGCCTAGTCGGCCATCTCTTAAACAGGAATGGGTACTGTACAGTGGTACGAGCTTTAGTATTCCCAACAAGCTGTTTGACCTCTTTTTCATCGGTATTTCGAGCCCTCTTAAAGCGTACCCCCCCCCCCCCCCCCCCCATTATATGTAGGTTGGGTCGGCGTCGGTTGGCAACGACGCTGTAAAACTTACCACTCACTACGTGAGCTAGACAACCAGGGTACCGTTTTTTTTTGTTTTTGTTTTGGCGGTCGCCCACAGCTGGTTGTCGAGTTAGATCACTTGTGCGAGGTACTTGTGCGAGGTAAAGAACCTTTACTCCACACAGAGAATTGATCGTATCACGTAGTGTTTAAGGCAAGGCACCCAAGAGGCAGCTACATAGTACTCCCATTGCGGTCTCTGGAAATGCCTACCGGTACACCGGAAATTAATTTAACTCATTGAAGTTGTCATCTATATGCAACTCCGCCTCACAAGCGGTTCTTAGTAGGATGCAGCTCACCCTTATGCGACAAGCCGGACACCTCACGGCGCTTCGCGCCTGGTGTAAGCAATGTCTGCCTGGTCGGTGAAAACCCGACATGCTCCGTCCCGGTATGGTAGGGATGCGAGGGTCTATGGTCATACGACTACGGCCATGCATGGAATCGAGTACACCCCGCCCCCCCCCCCCCCCTCCCCCCTCAACTACGGTACGCGCCTCGCGTTTTCCTATTGCGAGAAGATCTCAGCATTCTTCCCGTGTAAACTCGTGTCGAATCGTGCTTAGTCGGCGCCTACTGAGTAGGCCAGTAGGCTGGTCATCCCTTCGTCGAGGCATCGCTTACCCTGGGGGGTAAAAATGTATATATTCCCGTTCGGTTTCATTTCTTTTTTTTTCTTCTTACGCTTGTTTTGTTTCTCCTCTCTGCTTAAATGTTAGGAGGCGGTGTGGTCGGCGGAGGTCCTGGACGGCTTCTTGTCCCGGGTGCGGGGTTTGGAAAACGCCGTGGAGGCGTGCCTTTACCTCATGTTGGTGGAGGGAGCGGTGTACGCCAACGCTTGAAGCGAGGATTGGGGTAGACAACGCTAAGGACGACGCATGGCTGTGCTCCTCGGCCTTCGACACGAGTTCGGTATACACACCTAAAGGCTACGGTAGCGGTCGCATATAGTTCTTTTTTTCCTGGGGCTCATATGCTCTTGATTTTGTCAGTCCGTCATAGATACTATTTGTAAGTCATTAGTACTGTAAGTGAGTCAACAGCAGTGCTATTACTATTATTAGTAAGTCATTAGCACTGCGAGGAAATACAAACCCGACGTGCATGCCCAAAGCCTTTATGATAGGTGTCATAAGTGCATCACGAGGCACTATTGTAAGACGCTACTGTATTAATATAACGGGGGACCATAGTAAACTACGACCAAATATTGCTAGTAAAAATAGGTAAATATACAGGTTTTTGTGTGTACCATAGGTCCTATTTACTACTGCCCCCCCGTAATAGTGGTGTTCCAACGATATTGGGCTAACCTTGCCTTTTAGGGCAAACTTTGTCCCTAAAAGGAAAAGGGTTGAGGACCCCGGTCAGCCAGTTTTTTTTTTGACCGAAAAGCGTAGTCCCTGTCGTACGAGCACGCATCTTAGACTATGCTTGCAGTAGGAGAGAAGGGGCAAAATAGCGGCGAATGGGCGCGTGGGAAAACATCAATTTCTGCACCCCCTAGACTCCGCTGCGCCCGCTCAACTCCGCACAAGAGGGGATCGGTGATCGTATCACGTAGAGTGCTCATGGTCAGGCTCCTGTGAGGAGGAAGACACATGGTACGTATGTCCATTGTTGTCTCTCGAAGTGGCCACATCGGGTGATAAATAATCAAGACATTCGACGCATTCCTGTGAGGGAGAAAACAGGCGCTTTTTTACACGGCGGCCGCCGGAACAAATGTCGGAGACCTGCGCCGCCTGCTCGTCGTTTCCATGCCGTGGGGGGTCACGTTCTAAGAGCTATTGGCTGAATGGTGCGGCCATACCAAAATGCTATACAAAACCCATTCCGGTTTTCAACAGAAGTTCGGGTTAAGAGAGGCCGAGCAGGCCTGATACAACCCTCCCTCACGTGGACACCCACTCTGTGCTACACCAAGTGCACATGGTTGACAACAGTAGCGAATATCCACCAGCCAGCACGAGGCAAGAATAATTCCCAGCCGGATCTGTGTACACCCTATCGCACTACAACGAAACTAGCTTCATGCTGACTTTTAGTGATGACGTGCGGTGCGGCTCGTCGACACCAATTCTTTAGTTCCACCGGGCCTCACGATCGCCCCATTTGCTCGACGATTCTGCGGCGGAGGGATGTTGCTGGTGTTCCGCGCGGGGTTTCCTCCGGGAGTAGGCTCTTTATTGCAGGGTCTTCGTCTTCGACTCCGCCTGGCGCGATCGCTTGAATTATCCTCGATACGTCAATCCGTGCCGTCGACTGTATGACAACGAAGGCCGCTGGCTCGTCTGGTGTCGAGGCGAAGGATCGGAAAAAGAAGAGAAGGATAGAAGGAATGAAGGAAGCCAAAACGGCGGGAAAAAACAGGGAGAGGCGGTGGATGCCAACTATATATGTTATGTATGTGTATCATATATTTCCATACTACTGCTGTGGCCCTTCCACCACTGGCCACGGAACAAGGGGCGAAATAGTGCTCATCCCCGCCTGCATGCAAGGCCTACAAGTAGACAAAGGTGGCGAGTACCTCTCGAACGGACTCAAGCAACTGTGTGTGAACTCCGGCATCACCTGTAGTCTGGGCGAGAACAGTACGCCATGCATCGGCTACACCGGGGCGTCCTTCGCAACCAATCCTGACCATTGCAGGTCGATATCGGGCGATGTACAATTTCATGATGGCCGCGGAGCACCCGATAAAAAAAAGGAGACAGGGCGCAGACCCTGATCGCCCAATCAGCAGTGGAGCCAGAGCTGATCGCGCCCGGCTTTGGAGGCAAAGGAAGCAACCCGATGTTCCCTCCCCACTTTTCGGAAAACAGAAACATAGCAAACCTAAAAATATGTACCTGGTACGATAAACGTCCAGCCTGGCCAAACGTCTACGAGTATCACAGCGTACGCGCAGAAGCAGTACGAGTGGAACCGCATCGTACGGCTGTCTTACCACGCCCCCTTGGACGCCTTTTACGATAGAGCATAGCATCCCCCTTTTTTTCGGGGATACACCACTTGGACTTCAAGTGGAATGATATGTCCATAAAATGCAGTGGTTTCGAGCGGGTCAACCACTTTAGAACCGCAGTCCCGTTTTGGGGACACACTACTTGAAATTCGAGTGGTTTGTCCCCTAAACAGGGCTGCGGTTCTGAAAGGGTTAAGGAGTTGATTGGCCTTCATTTCGCCTCATGCCGACGGACTGCGACGGCAGTACTGGTGCCTGACACGTGCTTCGACAATGCAGCTATGTAGCACGTTACGGCCAAAATATTTTCATGACGGGGGGGGGGGGGGGGGGGGGGTCCTCAACCGAGGGACTACTGCTGCTGTATACGCTACGAAATGGGCTTTTGTTTCGCCTTTTTTTTTTCTCACCAACGGGGTGTGCCTTAAGGCCACTGCCAACACTACTACAGTACCCAATACCGTTAATCCCACTAATTGCCCGCAGCATTCTTCGAAAAATATAGGTCGAGAAAGCTCGAGCGTCCGTTTTTTTGGGCGCGAACAGTTTCTGGGAAATATGTAGAGTTCCTATGCCGCCATTATGTCAAGAGCCTACGAAAAAATAGGGGCTATATACCTCTATACCCCCATAGCAAACATCTTTATACACATATCTTTGGAATCACAAGTTGTTTCGTTGTACCCCTTCCGCCTTTTGCCATCTATCTGACACTCCCGTGCAGCGCCTTATTCCAATCATACCATCCACACATGAACGGGTGACTAGAATCCAACGACCTGGCCATTTTGGTACTGCAGTCCCGTTTTGGGGACAACCTATTTATCGTAGATTTGAGCGGTTTGTCCCCGAAACCGGGGACTGCAGTCCTAAAAGGGCCGAAGCATGGAAGGTCCTATCAAATGTTATAAGGATTACCCTGGGCTGGGTAATCGATCAGTATTTTACCCCTGTAGCTCAGTAGGTAACTCCATCACATTTGACGTCGTCCAGGTCACGGGTCGAACCTCACTTCTCACTTCGAACGTTTCTTTTACAGAAACGCTTCCGCGTGCACACCTAAAAAAACACACACATCTCCCTGGTTCCCCAGGTAATGAAACGAATCGGGTAGGTCAGCGTACGGACGTATGTATACGGTTCCGACGCCGCAAAGATCCCGCCGTTCAGAGGGGGGGAGAGTGTTATAAGGATTACCCTGGGCTGGGTAATCGATCGGTCTGTTACCCCTATAGCTCAGTAGGTAACACCTTCACACAAACCAGATATTCGGTTTGGAGCCTACCGGCTGTACGCAGGCCATGGGATTGTTCGTGGGAGGGAAAGCGCACAACTATTCATGAAGCGAGTAGTTCGGGTGGGGTATACTAACAGTAGTATAGAGCTTCACACGTGGGGAGCCTCAGAAGACAAAAGTGGGTGCCCCTAGATACCGTACGTACCCAGCAACGGTTACACGCAGTGCTTTGAGCGGAGCTGATAAAATTGATGGATCGGCATCAACGGAATAGAACACCGTTATGCGGAGTCGCGCATCGACATCGCCCTTCATATATACCTCGACTACCACTTACCACACCAACATGTTCTGGCACATAGACGACAAGGGACAAGGAATACTGTATCTTGTCTAATGGGCCATGCGAACCGACCCCGTGCCCTCCTCCCCCTCCTCCTTCTCCTCCTCTTCTTCCTCCCCCCCGTCCTCTTCCGACAAAAATAAGAACAACAATGATCAAATTGACGAGGCCTTCAACTCGAGATTTCGATCGCTTGGCGACCGAAACAAGCGAATCAATAAAATTGCCGTCCGTGCGTAAAGCGCATACATGCATGGAAAAAAAAGAAACGCGGGTGTCTTCCCATATATAGGCGATGATGTAAACGTTATGCTCACCGACCAGTTCATCATATTAAAAAACACGTTGAGCACCTGAAACTATTACCCGTAAATGATGTGTGCGGCGACCACCATAACATCTATATCCACCAGTGTACCGTAAAATATCGCCGATTACGCACTGACTGGGGTGCGATCGTATTTCAAGCGCTCGATTTTTTTCCCATCAATAGGTTGCCAATACAGAACGAGGTGTTCTAGGAAAAATGTTCTGCATGCAGTCAAGAGCCTTCCGAGAATCTTCAATGTTCGACTTTTAAACACCCTCACCGTTGTCTATGAAACGGGCGCTAAACCAACCATCGCACCCCTTTGTCCGAACTCAAACGCTTCTTGCTGTGCTCAACTTTTTCACGAGATTGAGCTCGTTGATGCACAGCTCCTACACACACCACACCTCACCTGCGCGAAGGGCGCCCGGACTATCTTCCCACGACTTGCTTGCTCGGTCAACGGTAGCTTTCTTTTTTTAACATCTCGCTGTACTATATTTGTTTTGATCAGTTCCTTGGCCCGAGCGATAAAATCTGAAAGTTGATTTGCTTCGTTTAGTTTCGATACACTATTACGGGGGACCATAATTAATAGGACCAAATATTGTTAGTAAAAATGGTTAAATATATGGGTTTTTATGTACACCATAGGTCCTATTAACTATGGTCCCCCGTAATAGTTGGTCGTCTCAACTTCGTCGTCGAAGGAGGAGGAGGAGGAGGAGGAGGAGGAAGAGGAGGAGGAGGAGGAGGAGGAGGAGGAGGAGGAGGAGGAGGAGGAGGAGGAGGAGGAGGAGGAGGAGGAGGAGGAGGAGGAGGAGGAGGAGGAGGAGGAGGAGGAGAAGGGGGATCCGTTTTTTAATTCGCACCGCGCAGTGTCTCCACAAGGTATAGCCTTGCTTGCTCCTACTGTTCTGTAGTCGCGCGCATGGCAGGACATATTGGTGGGGTGAGTGGCAGTAATTGTCGAGGTGTCATACGAAGGGCGACATCGAGATGTGACTCCAAATGATGGTGTTCTAGGTCCGGCGATGTCGATGTACGGTTTGATCTATTCAACCCCAATAAAAGCACCCCATGAAACCATCGTTGTCATGGAGTGACAATTCCGGGGCACAAGTTAATGCATGCGACCTCCGACTACAATAGAGCGTGGACACTCGTTTAATGGCCGTTTGAGATGTATACGTACCCTGTCGATTACGCCGCAAAATCTAAGCGCAAGGGTGTGTTTTAACATTGAAATTTCCGGGTGTTCGATACGCTTACATTAAATTTCAGCATGAAAACCACATGTTTTTTGCTATGTTTCGTGCTGACTAAATCGAGGAAATGTGACATGATAGCCTTAGCCACTAGACAAGAGTCAGCGCCGATTGATACCCCTGTGCAGGTATCTCTAGTTCATGATTTTTCAACCCAAAAAATTGATTAAGTACCACTCAGACTGCGTTAAAGAAAGTACCGAAGCGGTACTGATAAGTGTTTTTCACCTTCGAAGGCTGCGGTAACGTTCCAGTTGTCGAAGTCTTCCGAGTACCAGACGGAGTTGTCGCCGAGAAGTCTGGTGGGGCCTACCGTGTGCAAGGCGTCGAAATCGCCGAAATTATCCAGAGCCGTCCTGTACACGGTGTATTCCGACCACCTGAACACGAACACGCAAACAAGCGTAACGGAAAGATCAGATTACATTAGATCAGACCAGATCAGATCAGATCAGACCAGACCAGACCAGACCAGACCAGATCAGATAACATTAGACCAGACCAGACCAGACCAGACCAGACCAGACCAGACCAGACCAGACCAGGTCAGATCATATCAGATCATGTCATATCAGACCAGATCAGATAATATCAGATCAGACCAGATCAGATCCCTTGTATCACGATCTAGATGTTTTGAACCACGGCGCGCAAGGGGTCGAAAGTCGCCGAAGAGGTCGGTCGAGCGCCGTCCGGCACACGCCGTAAATCCCGGCGAAGCATCCAAGGGGGGGGGGGGGACTCAGACAGTTCTTCGTGTCTACCACCGCTTCACTTTATTTTTTTGTGCTAAGGTGTGCTATCATAGAGACAGTAATTTTTGAGCCACAACACTTCCGACGGGTGGGAGCTTCTTCTCGACTGTACTTGCAGAACTACCCAACATCGTATATTTTGTTGACCAAACATCTCAAAGGGCATGATGACGGAATCGCTCGAAGGGTTGTGGTTGAGCGTACGCCTTTTTTTCGTGAAAGGCACTTTTGGGTGACGTACTGTGAATGGCAATGACTTACTACTGCCGTAGTACCAGTGACATACTACAGCAATAGCACTAATGACTTAGCGTTAGATATAATAACGAGTACCATCGGCTTGCTGCAAGCACCGCTGACTTACTATTAGCACTATTGACTTCCTGTGAGTGCTATGTACTTCCTATTTGTACTACAGTAATGACCTTTCTATATAGTAATAATGACTTAATATTAGTGCTAATGACATACTATCAGTATGAAGACCTCCTCAAGTGGAGAGCCTCAGGAAAATTACCTGTACCTGGTAGGTAATTACCCCTACCCTCTACCGTAGCACGCCTTTTGAAGCGCATGCTGCACATTGTAGGATTGTAAACATACTGCAACATTACCGGTAATTATTAATGGTCCGCTACGTATTGGAGACGGGAGACGTCAAATGTACGCGTGATGGTACTGCAAGCAATGTCTGCCTGGTCGGCGAAAACCCGACGTGCAAACCGTCCCGGCATTGTAGGGATGCGAGGGTCTATGGCCATACGATTACGGCCATGCATGATATGAGTACCCCCCCCCCCCCCCCCCCCCCAGGCCCCGCTCCGAGCCCCGTCCATGATAAAACAGCCCTCCTCTAATCAAGCCCCGGGATGCAAACGTTTCATCCTAAGGTGACCTTGAGCCGTGATGATATTGCCCACCTACTACATTACGTAGCCGTCGTGAAATAGGGGCTCCGTCAAACTTAGAAACTCGCATTCGCTTCGTAATAATCGGGGCTGTTCGCGAGGTCGTGACCGGACCCCTGAGTCCGGTTCACGGGTCATGACCGAACCCGTGGGTCGGGTTAGGAGGTCTTCAACATTTCACACGGTTCGAGTCGGGTCGGGTCGGGTCGGGTCGGGTTGGGTTAGGAGTTTTTTTCAAGTTTCACGTGGTCGGGTTAGGAGTTTTTGTTTAAGTTTCACGCGTTGGGTCGCGGTCGTGTTAGGTGAGACCCAACCCGACCCGAACCGACCCGACCCGAACCGATCCGACCATCGAACAGTCCTGGCGACAATACACGTTTCGACCTCTGCTGTCATTAGTTTGTTTCGTTTTATTCGGCATCGAAGTCCCCCTGGAATAGAAACACATGCTACGTTAACAGTTCAGTTGCTGCTGTAGTGTCGGCCCTCAAATGCAACAACAGTTGTTTTTTTAAAGAGTATGAGGTAGAAAAAATCGAAAAGAAAATGAGTACCAGGTAGGTACGTAGCCTTTTTAGGCGGTCGCCGTCACAAAACAGTAAAAGAAGCGTGTAGCCTGAGGCGCTCGCTCGCCGTCTACAGCATTGGAAACTGTAAGAAATGTACCTACTGGTCTCGCTACGCCAAAACGAAGATCTCAGCCTAACATACTGGTGGTTTCAGGTTTATGACGAGTAGAGGGCCGATATTGTACATATACGCTCTCACCATCTCCTGGGAACCTGGGTAAACCCTTGAAAGATTCGGTCGAGGAAGTCGTCTTCGCCATGCACCGTCCTCAAACGCTCCACCGCCAGCTTGGCCCCCTCGGTGCTGAGAACCGCAGGGGTCACCCCGAATCCCCCACCGAGAGGGTCCTCCTCCACCCCCAAGGTCTTCGCCGCGCCGTGCCACCACTTGGAGTGAACATGCCTCCTTCCATTTTCCAGCGAAGAACGCGTCAAGGGGGGGGGGGGGGTCTATACGTTTTGAAAACAAAACTAGCGTGTCTACATAGGTCAATAGAACACGCCTGCGAAGGTACGGAAACCCCAATTCCTAGAGAAACATGCCAGTTCGTTGTAAGAGATGGCCCTGGTCTAGCGTCTCTGTTTCGAAACAGTACAGCTGCTTGCCCGCTTTTACTATTACGGGGGATCATATTAAATAGGGCCTACGGTACACACAAACACCTATATTTTTACCCAGTTTTACTATTACGGGGGACCATAGTTAGTAGGACCAAATATGGCTAGTAAAAATGGTTAATTATATAAGTTTTATGGATACCATAGGTCCTATCAACTACGGTCCCCCGTACTACTGTAACAATATTTGGTCCTATTTACTATGGTCCCCAGTAATATTCGCCAAGAGACGGTGTGTGCCGGGGTGATTTTCGCGCCAGCTGACGGTAATGTGAGTGGAAATTCCTGCGCAGAAAAGTACTCGCATGCCTTGCACCGGCAGCGCTCATTGGGCAAAGGCGCCGCTATAACACCGGCGAAAGGCAACTCGATTGAGTACAGATAGGAGGTGGCGTGCCTTTAAATTTTGTGGCCCAAGTAGTGCTGTATACGCTGTTGCTCCGTGGGACTTGACGATAGTATCTTGTTTAGTCCTATAATAGCATTGACGGGGGGTGACGTTGCCCGGTTCTGGTACGTATATCGGTCGGCGTCCTGTACGCACGGACGCCATAAAACGGTGAACCCTACGAACCGTAGAACGTTGGAAACCAACCTGGGCAGAAGGTGGAACGCGGTGTACAGCAGTAGAGTTTGATGCCTTGCCCAAAAACAACGCTACTGACCGACACAAGAAGTCGCTTTCTGTGGTGGGTTTGCTCGATATACTCCCGACACGTGGTGCAGAACAACACTGGTACCACCTCGTATGCCGTTACATGGCAAATGTCCATAAAGATACCATCATTTTCGAACGCATGGTATGACAGAACTCTGGGTGTGAACAGTGGTGGACTTACAAGGAGCAGTAACTTGGACGGGGGCAAAGGAGCGATCACACAGGTCGTGTCCCCTTTCGCACTTGGCCTTCGAGGACGGAGTCCGTCCCTTTGCCCTTACCCTGGTACAACGGGTCTATCTGCTCTGAATAATCTACATCAAGAAAATATGAGGTTCAGAGCATAGCGTCTGTCCGAAGTATGCGTGGGATTTCAGTAGTTCATCATGCTCGATTATCGCTTGTCTTTCGCGGGCAAAATCCCCCCGCCCCCCCCCCGGGTAAAAACGGTTGGCTGCGTACAGTTGTAGATCGTGCGGACCATACACATACAGTAGGTCACGGATACGACTCTACAGCATCTGCTTTGAGGTATCTAGAGAAACAAGTACGTGAGAATCTGATATTTTCTGATTCGGTCTGGTATGTTCTGATCTGATCTGATCTGATCTAATCTAATCTGATCTGGTCCGATCTGATCT
This sequence comes from Nereocystis luetkeana, assembly GCA_031213475.1. Lineage (NCBI taxonomy): Eukaryota > Phaeophyceae > Laminariales > Laminariaceae > Nereocystis > Nereocystis luetkeana. Next base: position 5,503,691 of record JARUPZ010000014.1, on the reverse strand, counting down.
GATCTGGTCCGATCTGATCTGATCTGATCTGGTCTGATCTGGACTGATCTGATCTGATCTGATCAGACCTATCCATTGCGTTGAAATCTTCGTGCTTTTGCTCACCCTTCGGGAACAAAGTTCCCCTTGCCCTGCGGCAGCAAATCCTCCTCGGAGAGCACCTCCTTCGTGCACAGGACGTCGGCGTCCAGCGTCAGATAAAAGTCAGTGCTCACCAGCGACGAGGCCAGGAGCTTGAGCGCCATCTGCAGAGCGTTCGTATCCCACCAAGGCTTCACCACTCCTCCCACCCGGCCGCCGCCTCGTCCCGAAGCGGGCAGCAGCGATCTCTCGTCCACAAAAGTTATCGGATCCTCCGCGCCGAACGGAGCGTTGCGAAAGATCGCCTCGGTTCGAGACATGCCCCCTTCTCCGCCTCCTCCTCCTCCTCCTCCTCCTCCTCCTCCTCCTCCTCCTCCTCCTCCTCCTCCTCCTCCTCCTCCTCCTCCTCCTCCTCCTCCTCCTCCTCCTCCTCCTCCTCCTCCTCCTCCTCCTCCTCCTCCTCCTCCTCCTCCTCCTCCTCCTCCTCCTCCTCCTTCTCCTTTAGCTGGTATGATCACGAAAAAGTCTCGGAATATATCCATCGCGCCGCAAGCCCGCAGCGACGCCATGAGGAGCGTCGCACGGGGGGCGTCCTCGAGGGTGACGGGCAGGACCGCGGACACGCCGCCGTGCGATGGTGATGGAGGTTGAGATAAGCTCGCAGGCGACGGCAGCACGGAGTCGCCGTTGTCGTTGCCGATTTTCTGTGCGGGATCCTGTTCAAGCATTGGATAGAGATCCTGATACAGATTACGACCCACAGTCAGTAGATCACGATCTACGTTATACTGCTGAAGATCATGTGGATTCTGCATGTTGCCGTTACGAGATGCTATCCGGAAGCCGCATCGTGTATCATACAGACCCCACCTGAAACATATGTAGAAAGCGCGTGCAAGAGTCGTGAGGTGCAAATCCCACCCGGCACTGGCAAGCACCCTTTTTTTCCAAGAATCATATTTAGTCTCCAGCTTCTTCTGGACAGTACGCCGTGGTCACAGGTAGAAGATGCCGTCCCCTTCTCCCCCCCCCGGTGTGTACGTGCCTTCATTTTTACCGAGGGTAAGGCTCGGCGTTCCCACTGCTCGTCGATTTTCATCGAATGAATGTTGCCTGCTCATCTCTCGCGCTTTTCGCTATTCAATCTTTTATGCCAGAAAGAGTCCCTGCGAGGATGTGCACGCGATGATAAATCAACCCGCCTTATTCTACAGGCAGTACAACTTGCGGATCATCCGAATCAGGAACGTCTCTGCCCCGAAAAATCTACTGCTGGTAGCATAGACAACGAAATGGGGTTAAGATCTGCCCGAGATCCATCGCTGCTGCCGTTTTTTAGCGATGGGTATCGAACGACAAACAATCGCCTTCGATACGATGACCCCAACAAACGATGAATCAAACAGCACGTAACCTACTACATGCAGTACGAGCATACATGCGTACGATGTCGATCTCCGATATTCTTGTCGAAGGTTTTCGTTCAGTGTCTCAATCAACTAACTGCCTGCGTAGCGTACCTGGTATCATACGTGCATTAGTTCTGAGGGCGTTACCGTACCTACTGGGCTATTGGGGTAAACTAGCTGAATGTTATACTCGTAGGGCTTACCCTGGGATGGGTATACGATCGATATTTGTACCCCCGGTAGCGCAAGTAACACACTCACATCTACCGGCACAGATGGTAGATACCTGGTACAGCATCTGCTGTATATATACGTTGCGCTAAAAATCGGGGATACCGGGGGATAGAAATCAACGAGCAGTGGGAATGCTGAACCCTATACGCGACCTTGATCTTAACAAGTAGTGGTGTTGACAGCGCGAGGGAGGGGTCGACTTTAGGTGCGACAGCTAAAACCTCGGGGCTGGTCTGGGTAATCGGGCCACTCGTTTGTGTCACAGACAACGTTTCCGGAGTTGTGGGCTGGGTTTAGATAGTTCTTGGCGTATTCCGTATGATTTTTCTTCTGGTCCTACCGATTCCCCCCCCCTCCCGCTCGGGAGCTGGGGGCGATCTGGATAACACTGAAAACACCTGCTGGGGAACAGGACCATCTTGTTTTTTATGGTAACATTTCGCTTTTCCGTAGATATTTTCTTGCCCCACCCACGTTGCGGGTGGCATGGCGATGCCTTTCGTTGACGATTTGTTCCTGCCAGTTAAGGCTGAGTCCTCCTTCTTTTTCTTCTTTGCCATACCTTGCCGGCTTCGTTACCTTGCCGTTCAGAGGTGTGGGAGTGGGTTTTGAGGGGCCGCATCTTCGACTCATGTTCTAGCTCGTGGAATCGGGGTTTCCACGAATTTCCCATAATTCTGCATACACGGCTCATCAGAGTGGGCTAAACAACATGTTCGCCTGATTGAGAGCGAAGTATCTGATTTAGAGCGAGAGCCAAATAAATTGAAATTTCGGGTCCAGACGCCTCTTAGACTTGCCATTTCTTGGTAAGTAGGGGACGGGCTATTCCAAGAAGCGGCGCAAATTGAAGGTCTCGTCAGCAGCGTCGCGAGCATATGCGTGTCATCGTCATCGGATGCTGCAGCTAGGAGCTAGACAAGTTGCTAGATTTCCCCAGATTGGCTATTAATAATAATTAATTCCTGCCTCAAACTGTTTCGCCTCGGGCGGTGGGCTCTACTGTAGCTTCTGCTCCCGGCTGTAGCTCCACAACGAGAGACTCCCACACGATGACCAGGGTAGCGGCTTGAAGCTACGGGCTAGCCCTACAATTCAAGCTACACAGCAAGCTCCACCTCTCAGCGGTAGTCCGGCTACAGCGTATCGCGCAATCTCGCTCTCAATCAGATACTACGCTCTCAATCAGGCGAATATGTTGTTGCTAGTGTTATGGTACTACTTTGAATGAGATTGAAATTCCGGTAAACACCTGGGTTCAGGTATTGGGATCGCATTTGTAGTACTTGGGAGGCGTATCTTAGGTGGAAAACCAGAGGTTTTCCCAGCGAGGCACGAGCTTGGCTCTCAGTCTCCGTCGAGCACGAAAGGGGTACAACTGCTCTTCTTCTTTCTCTAAGCAAACACCACACGTGAGTACCAACGAGTACCAAATTATAGACGAACCTGTCCAGGGTTACAAAGTGTCTTAATCTTGATTTTAAGAACATAAACGTACTGGTATACTGCTCTTTACGATATCCAACACCATACATTTGCTGCTGCTATTGTTGTTGCTGCTGTTGCATTTTCGTTCTGACCGCGAAGAGGAGAGTGTTGCAATCTCACATCACCTGATTTTGTTCCTCCTCGTCGTTTTCTTCTCTTCTGGCATCTTTTCGACGAACAGGATCCACCACGTCCACCGCAACAGGGACAGAGCTGGGGACGACGATGCCCACGTTGAGGGGGTGCGAAGCGACGGCACGCCCAGCCGGCGTCCAGCAGAGGCCGGTCACTCGGGCGGTGCCCACATCCTTGATCGGTATTAGAGCGCCGTTCGGACTGCCGCCCTCGAAGCACCCCACCGACGAGCCGTTCACGCTCAAGCAGACCATCCTGTTGTTATCGTTTGATATAATATCATGTCATATCGCATGAAATCATGATATCATTGTGCATGAATCATGATATCATTGTATCATATCATCACATCATATTATATACCTGGCACAAAATAATTGTATCACATGATCTCATGACCTTAGGGAGTTCCGAGCCACCGAAGGGTCAACGGAAGTTGCCCCCTTGGTGTTTGGAGTTGAGACCGCGTTGTGGTCCACTGCGGCCAAAAAGGTGGGGAAGTGGTACCGGGGGATCCTTGAAGCAGCCGAACGGTTCATGGTGAGGTGGCACGAGGCTGAGGCTGAGATGAGTAGACAGCGCCGCGCATCCGCCGTGGATGGTGCCCAAAGGAACGGGGGGGGAGGGGGCAACAGGAGAAGTGGCATAAAGCCCGACCGAGGGAATGCGGAGAGGGGGGGGAACAGGAGGGGTAGAAGGGAAACGGCGGTAGACGAAAGTAGGAAGGAGATGGCAGACAGGGTAGCAAGGCACCAAGTCGACTAGGAAGTAGAATATGACCATACTACTAGTGCTACCAACTGGTGCAGCTGGCTCGAACGTGGTCTTCCCTTGTCTTCCTCTTTTAGATTTGTTTTTTTTCTTTCTTGCGCTGACTCTCCGTGATTTTCATTTCATTTTTTCTCTTCCTCTTCCTTTTCTGATTGATAAGCCGTACTCAAGGAGCCGTGTGGCGTGGTTGGAAGACGAACCTGCTCTGCTCGGCTCGTATTGTCTGACGCCAAGGGGCTGGGCATAGTTGACGAACGCAGGGCGGAGACGGCAGTCTGGGTAGCAAGGTACCAGGCGGATTAGCAGGGAGAACCTGGCTATACTACTCGTACCACAAGCTGCTGCCGCCACCTGGAAGGTGCTTTGGGCTTTGGTCTGCCTGTTATTTCCCCTTTGTTATTTTTCTTTGTTACTTTCTCCTTGGTTCTTTGTCTTCCTCTGTTCACAAGCAGTGGTGTTTTTTGTTATTTCTTCTTTTTCCCAGCTCGTTCTTTTTCAAGTGTTGGCCACCTCGCCTGCGGGGGGGGGGGCACGACAGATTGTTTCTCTTAGATTTTGCTTTCATTTTTCTTCTTTTTCTTTTTCGATTTGTCTACCTTGTTTTTGTTTTCTCTTTGATTGTTTCTTTTCGTTTCACTATTTCATAGATTGCGTATGTCGTGCCTGTCGTATCTAGTATGATGACATGGCTTTGCATTGCCCACTGCAGTTCACACTGCACACGTGGCAACGTAGTATCTCTGTGGCGTAGCTTTGTGACCACAGAACTTGTATCTCTTCTAGGATTGAAGAATCGGCACGGACACTGGTTGTGCTGGATGTCGACGGGTAGAAAGAACACACACACACACATGGCGTATCATCTTACATGATCCCATATCGGATCATATCATATCATATCATATCATATCATATCATACCATATCATATCATATCATATCATATCATATCATATCACGAAGGATCAGCACGGACGCTGGGTGTGCTGGATGTCGTGTGACATACGGTACACCACTGATATTAATATTAGTACATACATTGACAGTAAGGACTAAACCGTGAGATACGTATTTATACAGCAGCAGTAAGATACCACAGAACTTGTATCTCTTCTAGGATTGAATAATCGGCACGGACACTGGTTGTGCTGGATGTCGACGGGTAGAAAGAATGTGCAGAACACACACACGATACGAACAGAGATAGATATCATTCGAGAAAACCGGTATTTCTAGGCGCGTCAAGGTTTGTGTTGATTGTACTCAAGGACACGATGGATCTTATGGATCGCGCTGGAGACAAAACGAAGGATAATGATAGTGTGTCTTTAGACACAAGTAGCGTTTGGCGCGGGGAGGACCCTGGAGATCACTGTTACTAAATCGACGAGATTCCACGAACTCTAAAACATACGTTTTGTTGATTATTTAGCACTACAGTAACTACCTGCTATGATTAATAATAGTCTAATAGACCAGTCAGCGCTGACTGAGTGGTCTAGCAGGTAGTGCTATGTATTCAACAGTTTGTTCGTGTTGTGCTTATTATACTGAAATTAGTATAGGGGGGCCGTCAGTCATGAGGTCAAACTGTTCCCTCAGTGTTACTCTGGCCAAGGATATACCTGGTACGAGTAATGCCCGTTGGTTATCTGATTTCAAGATCTAATGGGTACCTGTACCAGGTATCTTGTATTCCAGGCCACATATACTCGTAATAATATGTAATTAAAACATCTTTGGGTACCTCAGGATACGTACCTGTAGAAAAATCATTGCGCTGAGGAAGCTCACGAGTAGGTTGTACACATCATACATGGGTACGGAAAATTTGCTTGCTGGCTGCTGGTAGGCTACGGCATACCCTGGTACCTGTGGTACGTATCGTGTACCTTTCATCAGGCGAGATAGCGCTGTCCAGGCCTCGCAAAATCGCCCCGATGTGCAGCGTCGCGACTGCCCCTCCTCCTCGTCCTCGTCCTCGAGCTGCTGCAGCTGCTGCTGGCCCCTCGGAAGAGACTGAGCCCGGCTTGGACAACAGTCGCAACTCCAGCTCGGCCCCTTTTTCTTCTGCGGCGCTGCATCTCAGCAGCAGCATCCAGCACGGCGTGACGAGGAATGGCAGTAACCTCGCAAGCCTTATCGCGATGCGAAGTTTTGAGCACATCATCGTCGTTCCCTGATTATGACGATGATGATGATGATGATGACTATTCCGTTTGCACCTTTGTTTTGAATCCAAGCAGATCAAGATCGATCTCGACGGCTGTTGTTGTCGTACTTCCGTTTGCCGATCTGGCGCACCGCTGCCCAGCACTATTGTTGCTGCCGTTCGTGATGTTCATCTGCAGTATCGTACCCCCACCATCAGATCGTGTGGGGCTAGGGCTAGGGCTGGGCAGGGGGGTGTTGATCGATTCTGCGCGCACGTTGTATCCAGGCGTCAGCAGTACTGTAAATAGCTGTACCTGGGTTTCAGGAAGAAATGCGTTCGGCATGATTTTTTTTTATTTTTTACCCGTTCGGAGTGCTTCACCCTTCACGGGGCGGGGAGCGAGAGGTTCGGTGGTGGGGTGATTTACTCAACCGCGCAATTTTTCCTGAGCAACGAACGAGCGAACGGCTGCGTCCATGTATGTGTGTGCCAGGTTTACATGGGTGCCTGACAACGGATGGATACCGTCGTATTTTGCTTTTATCTGTTATCAGACATGCACATGCCAGGTACCGTTGCTTTCACGTGGCACCCCGCCGCTGCTGGGTTTGGGGAGGACGCGTACGAGTATATTTCCAGCTGCAGCAGTACTACAGCAGTATAGCAGCAGTAGAAGCAGTAGTATTAATAGTAGTATTAATAGTAGTAGTAGTAGTAGTAGTAGTAGTAGTAGTAGTAGTAGTAGTAGTAGTAGTAGTAGTAGTAGTAGTAGCAGTAATAGTAGGAGTAGTAGTAGGAGTAGTAACAGTAGTAGTATTACGGGGGACCATAGTTAATAGGACCTATGGTATACATAAAAAACTATATATTTCACCATTTTTACCAAGAATATTTGGTCCTATTAACTATGGTCCCCCGTAATAGTAGTAGTAGTAGTAGTAGTAGTAGTAGGAGTAGTAGTAGTAGTAGCAGTAATAATAGTAGTAGTAGTAGTAGTAGTAGTAGTAGTAATAATAGTAGTAGTAGTAGTAGTAGTAGTAGTAGTAGTAGTAGTAGTAGTAGTAGTAGTAGTAGTATTACTAGTAGTAGTAGTAGTAGTAGTAGTAGTAGTAGTAAGTAGTAGTAGTATAGTAGTAGTAGTAGTAGTAGTAGTAGTAGTAGCAGTAGTAGTAGTAGTAGTAGTAGTAGTAGTAGTAGTAGCAGTAGTCAGTCGTAGTTTTACACCAGCCCTATTAATAGTGGCGTGAACACTGCAAAGTATCGCGTCGGTCAAGGGCGCTCGAACAAAAACAAAAAATAAATGTGAAACGTCTTAAACCGTCACACATATTTTTTCAAATTTAGCCAAAACCAGGTATAAATAATACCTGGCCACTTAGGGGCCAGAATCAGTTACTAGATACCAGGTACAAAAAACAACTTTCGGTCCTCGGTTTACAACCCTGCGTGTGTGTATGATACTACGTGACGGTTGCGAGACTGGCTAATGGACAGCACAGCTTCATCGAACCACGGTCTATTAGCCCTACCTCCTTCCGGAGCAACAACAGCAAAACAACAACGAGGAAGAACCTGCGTGTATATTTAATTGTACGGCATCTGCTCACCACCACCAGAGTTATTATTAGCTCCAGGAGAGCACATACATGCTACCTGTTGTGCGTGCATGACGACTGAAAAGTTGCAAGACTGATTGATGGACATCACAGCTTCACCCAAGGTTTATTAGCCCTCCTCCACCTCTTCCACCTGCTGGAGAAACAACAGCACCACACGGAAGGGCCAGCGTGTATGTTGTAGCGCCTGTCAACCTGCACCTAGCTGACCTCGATCCTATCACATACTACTCACTGCGTACGGCATGCCCACCAGCAGAGCAGCAGTAGTAGCAGCAGCTAAATCTGATCACACACTACCACGTAAGGCGTGCATGACACCACCGCAGCTCGATCTCATCACAGACCACGACCACCGAGGATGTACCCACCGCCGCCGCCACTCCCCACACTGCGGTCGCAAAAACAAACCTGTCGTTCCAAAACGCACGCAAAACGGCACAGCAAAATTCTGCCAGCATAATAAGGTTCCCCCCCCACACCCCAGCCCGCCCAATCCCCGTCCACCCCACAACACCCGGCCCGCTTTGATGCCCGACAGAAACGGGATAATATTGTACAGCGCAAAAACAAGCAATCGGAGAAAAGACAGACGAAGCCTCGCACCGTGTAAAATCGCGAGCAGGGCCCTCACCGTGCCCTCTGCCCCTCCCCCCACCCCCCCACCACCCCCCCCCGCACGGTGTTTTTTTTTCGCCCACGATTTATGAGCAACCTGCCATGCCATTTCCCGACAAAATTTCCCCACCGCGCACAATACCACACCAAAACGCGCGCATGGGGCGTTAAAAAAATCGTGTCCCGCCCCCAGGGGCAAAAAGCCTCATTATTTCAAATGCGGGGGGGGGGGGGGAGGGGGCGGGGAAGATGCGGCGGCAAGAAAGGGGAGAGCTAGTCATCGCAGTGAGAGCCCCTCCGTGTTTCCCTTCCTCCCGCCGCTGCTGCAACAAGAAAGCCTGCATCGAGGAAACCCCCGCCGCTTGCCCGTAGGGTGTATGCGTGGGCCTGCTTTTGTTTCCGGCTGTATATAGGCCCTGTTTGCCTTATATACCGCGGGTTGCATTAGAGCGAACAACGTCCTATAGGTTGGTTGTACGTGCGAAACGCTACGCCAACACCCCGCCTCCTCCCGCACCTCCACTCTTGAAAACATTTCTGAGTGTAACGTCGATTTTATTTCCACCTCCGAGAGGAAAATTCAGGGAAATTTATCGCGCGGGAAAAAACAAAAAAGAGACTACGCAGACAAGAGAGGTATAGAGGGAGGAGGGAGGGAACGAGGACGTTCAAGGCCGACAAAAAAAACCTTCCCCTGCCATATCGTACGGCGCCATATCTCGACACCTCCCCTCAACCCACCAGCCCACGACACCCCCCCTTGATATTCTTATTCCTATATTTCGTTCCTGTGTCTTGCTCTTTCGCTCGCGCTCCCCCCAACCATCCCTCCACAAGAAAAAACACACAAAAACAACACAAATAAAAAAACAGCAACCAAGCAACCAACCATCCAAACAAACGGATGCCCAACCGAAAAAAAAAAAACCAATGGATACTACACGATCAACGGTCCTTATTATTTACCCGCGTCGGGGTTAACGAAGTTGAATTTGGACGCGCCCGTCAGGGTCATGACCGAGTCGTAGATCGCGAACTGTCCCGCGGTCAGCGTTCCGATCATGACACACCGAGGCCCGAGCCCGTTGAGGAAGAGCTTCTTGAAGCCCGCCTCGAAGAACAAGTTCTTCAGCCGGGTGCCCACGGACCCGGTGCCCCCCGCCCCCTCCTTGTTGACCATCGACAGCAAAGTGTCGGCCGGGTGGGAGATGACCGCCGCGGCCACACCCGCAATAACGCCGGAGGACAGCGAAACCCCCATCTTCCCCGCCTCCCCCATGTCCGCCGGCGCGGTGCCAATCGCGCCGTAGATCTTCTCCGCCGCGTACCCCTGGACGGCAAACTTGGCCATCGTGTACGGGATTTGCTTGAACAGGATGGGCATGAACCCGGAGTAGAACCCTCTTACGACGCCCTCGGTCTTGAGGATCTTGGGCACGGCGGACACGAGCCCGCTCGCGTACGTGGGGTCCGACACGAGGCGGATGCGCGTTGCCTCGAGGGGGCACAGGAAGATGTCCGCGACGAACTCCGCGGTCGCGGCGGCGCCGAGGTAGATGGGGAGACGGTTTTCCCACGCCTTCCGCGTGCCGAGGGCCTCGGTAGCCTTCACCTTGAACAGCTCAACGCCTCCAAACTTGAAGAAACCCTGGATGAAGTAGCCCACCACGGTGGGGCCGAGGCCGGTCGCCAGTGCGCCCATGCCCTCAGCCTGGCAAGGGTTCAACGCAAATGCGAATGCCGAGAAAAAAATGCGGTATGGCGTTTTTTATGGCGGGGAGGGAGGGAGGGAATGAGGACAGCAGCTATTGTAAGTTAATATATGGTACCCTTGTATGCTACAAATAATTACACCAGGCGTAAAAATATGTCTGCCTTCGATGAGCATTCAAGCACCGTATTTTACGTAAAAAAACACGCAAGACAACACACTCGGACAGGGCGATACTGATCACGGCTCGATCTTCAGAAACTGCAGCTTGTTGGTGTCTTGCCCCCCTTCGCTCACCTCCTTCCCCAATTCACACCTTTCAACACCTGCCCGAAGGCACTTAACAATGCATCGGCTGTGCTGGGCATTCAACAATCCCCGCCCCTCGGAAAACGCCAACCAAGACAATCCTAAACCTCCTTCTCCCCCCCCCCCTCCCCCCCCCCCCCCTCCCCCGCAAGCTCAATTTTACCGCCTGCCCGAAAGCACTGACCATCTCTCGGTTGTACTGTGCATGCAACCACCCACGCACCCGCCTCCCACATACAACGATGGAAACCCTCCCTCCCTCCCTCCCTCCCTCTTTGCCTCCCCACCCACCATTCAACCTCACCTTCACGACCTGCCCAAAGGCGCTGACCATCCCCCGGTTGTACTTGGCAGGGTCAAGCTGGATGCGCGTCTTGACGACATCAACGGGGCACAGCGCCCCGTGCGTCACGCCGCAGCAAATGCCGCCAGCGAGCCCTCCCTTAAGGAAGTGCATCGTGTCGAACGGTCCTTGCGCTTGGCCTCCCATTTTTTTTTATTTTTTTTTTAAAGGGCTGCGATTTTCCATCACCATGGTGGCCATAAATGACAGGGGGGAGGGGGGGAGGGGGTCGAAAAGCTGAGTTTTGTTTCTTCGGATCTGGTTAAATTTTTCATGATCAAGGCTACCTACCTACCTCCCCGCCATGAGTTTGAGCGCATCGTGTCGAACGGTCATATTGGTTAGCCTCCAATTTATGTATATATATATACATTCATGTACGTAGATAGTTGGCTGCGTGTTTCCATCACCATGGCGAACGTATACGAAAAAGGTTGGGGGGGGAAATTGAGAAGCTGAGGTTTATTTCGAAGTTTCATGATCACGGCGACAATCCTCGTGAGGAAGAGCTTCGTGTCGTCCAGCGCTCTTGGCCTCCGATTCTTATTTGTTTAGAGCTAAAAAAAACAATTACCAGGTATTTCATAGGCTACGGTTTTTCCCATCACGACTTACTAGAGCACGACTCAAAATGTTTGTAAAACAACCCTTCAGCAAACTTCGGAGAGATAAAAACAAAAGTGGGTTCCGTACTCTTCTCCGTCAGAAGTGTGCCTCGATTCTACTGTGTATCGTTGCGGGGGGAGGCCTCTTGAACGTGCCCTGTTTTTGCGAAAACTGCCTGTGGGCATTTCACATCCTGTATTTTCCCCGGGAATTTGCGAAAGCACAAGCTATTTCGGCGGTGAACCGACAGTCCTGCTCATAACAACCGCACACCGAGCGACACCACGGGCCTGGGTTATAAAATATGTATAACGTGGGTCACAAGCTCGCCGCCTTTGAGGGGGGGGGGGGGCGTCGCAGTCGCAAGCAAAGAGGTCTGCCAAACGAGAAAAAACTTGAAATACCGTGCAAGGTGCATACACTTATCACACTATGGTGATAAGATAACACACCCCCTGCGACGAATTTCAGACCCAGATTCCTCCAAACATGGGGGGGGGGGGGGGGGTGCACACACAACGAAAAACGGTGGCATTAGAAATAATTCGTCGAGAAGGTATGCATAGACACATCGCTCGTCGTACTCGGTACGCCCTATACTCCCCGTTGTCTAGAAACCCATCATAGCTTCGAAAATCGTCCGAGGGGGTGTGTTAATACAGCAGTGCAGGCGGCCCACGACCAAGAAGGAACCTAATGAAAAAACAAAAGGCTCACTTTTTGGAGAACGCTAAAGAATTTTGGGTCAAGAAAAAACGGCTAGGTGGTGAACTCTGCACTAAATCCTACCAGGGTATAAAACAAGACCAAGCTCAAGGTTATGTATGTGAAGATGACGCCTCAGTAAGAATCTCAGGCTTTGCCCAGATTAGGTGTTTCTTGTTCGAGGGTCCATACTGCTGTATCTTGCGTGTTACACCAAAATCCGTACCTGGTACGTACTTCCACTCTAGTTTCTCCGAGACTCACGATATGAATCGACCATCAAGACCGCAGGCACAGGAACAAGCCTACTACTGACTGTAGGACATGATATTCTAATGCTTTACATGCTAACCGTGGGCGTTGCACGACCGGCAACACACAGCAGCAGCGCGCGTCTTGATGGCAGCAGCAGCAGCAGCAGGTGAGTAAGCAACCAGCAGTGTAACGCCGTGCAAAATTACTGCAGAAGTATCCTCGTCTCCCTAATACACATTTGATAAGTCGGCATGGTCCCCATATAGAGCTGCATACGTATGCAGCTCACAGACCGTACCTACGTACTAAAATATTCAAAAGTATGGGCGGATGGGCGGTGGGTTTTGAGTTACGGACGACATTGTCGATAGTCACAATTAATACTATTAATATCGTATCATGCTTATCAGATGACATCATTAATAATATAAACAAGCACGGGGGTATTACATTATACTGCTGTGTGCACGGCGGTGTCGACGAGTGCCGCACCGAGAACTGATGTGGTTGGTCTGGTCTGACAACGAATGACGTCGAGATGGGATGACGATAGTTGCCGCGAATTGGCCAATTCTCGAAACACCAACACTGCCATTAACCCCTTTAGAACCGCAGTCCCGTTTTGGGGACATACCACACAAATTTCAAGTAGTTTGTCTCCAAAACGGGATTGCAGTTCTATAGGGGTTAATATTTCAATGTATCAATCACTATTAACCTACAGCAGTACCAACTACCTGGCATGTAACAGCAGCAACTCTCGTCATCATCGGTGTATATACACACAAATCGTTGGTGTCGTTGTCGCCGTCTCCACACGACACCGATATTTCTACCAGTATTAATAGCACCACGTAAGGTATTCACTGCCAGTACGTCACGTGTACCTGGTAGGTATGAAATAGTACCTCATACCCGACGACATTCGTTCAACACACCGAGTGCCCGCACCGGTTTTTCATTCTACGAGTACTCGCACTCACACGAAGTACCTGATATACCGTACCACGTCGTGTCTTAAGACGGGACACACCGTTCGGACGATTTTCCAGGCTGATTTTCTCGACAACCGAAAGGGAGCGCAAACACGCAGAGCGCTCGGTCTTCGTATGGAAAGCTCTCGATGAGGTACTCGTGGGTATTCTCAAAAATACAATTGCTTGCGTTCTGTGTGCCTCCCACGTGCGTGCTATTAATAGAGGAAATCGGCTCGGGAATTCACCCAAGGGGGGGGGGTGTTAAGTTATTACCCGTGTGATAAGCGTGATACCGGTATGATACAGTCAGTGTGGTGTACCTCGTAGAGACAAGAGATATAGTCCAGGTACTCGTACATATGAGGGTATCGTACGTAGCCACAAACTGTTTTTTTCAAGACGAAGAACATCGGGCAACGGGAGTTGCCGAAACATTGGGCAACGAAATTTGCCACATTCGTCAACGAGAGCTGCCAAACCTGTTCAAAAAAGGAAACTATCGGTACCGGTACTGCTACGATTAATGCTGCTTACATTAACCACGAGTATGACGGTTTAATGTGAAGAACAAACACACACACGACACCAGGTATGACGCAACGTGAGACGTGGGCACGAAAATCCGCTTCCGACGAACTTCACGACGTACATGTCGTACACGTGAGTACAAAAATCAGCTCCCGGCGAACTTCACCATGTGCATTCAGCCAAACCACTTGCGGGGGCAAACTACTTGTATTTAGAGAGCCGGGTAGCCTTCGCAGACGGCGTACGAGCACGAGCATGAGGTACATATCATACATGCACGAGCATGAGGTACATATCATACATATACAGGCAACCACTGGCAAAATAATCGTGCGCTGTACCCTGATATCCAAGTAGACTACAGTTCGCTTCAAGACTGTGCGCGCAGTGTCCAAGAGAAGAGCATCACGACGCGACGACCATGTTTCTGGTCATATTCGGTGTAGGCATCGGTAGCATCGGTGGGCATCAAAAAGTCTTGAAACATTTTGCCATGGGGTGTGTGCGGTGCGGGTCATACATCCCGTCGATAAACGATGCGTATCCACCGCCTACGAAGCGATGCGGCACATCTACCTGAGGGTACGGTCCCGAACACCGCTGATTGATTTCGCGCTGGGACTACAGTACGTACACCTAACCCGCCACCGGTCGGATCGTCGCGGAACGTGCCGTGTGAGGAGTAGTCAACGTTATGGGTGGATGAATGGAGGGCGAATGTACGAGAGATGGATGGATGCCAGAGGGAAGGGTTGGAACAGAAAGTGTGCATCAACGTTTTCGTTTTGTACCGCATTTTGAGACACGAATCTTCGTTTTACTTCGTATAATATGGTGTTTGTTCCGGACAGCGGAGCGGGACGAGTAGACAAGAATTCTGCGTGTCTTTTCGAGTCAGTGGGCATATACGCGCGCTCTCGCGTGCTGGCGTTGCTGCTTGGACGACAGATAGACCCTCTGCGTTCTGTTTTGCTGGCACGTTGGGGGGCGGTCGCCTGTTGGTTAGACACGATCAGCTCGGATAGCTGGAGAGAGTGGAGCAACCGTCCTGTGACCTGGTATCTCACGACATCGTCATCGCGGAAAAAAAAAAGTACGGGTCTCTTCGAACCGGTCGCGTTGGGAGTTGAGAGTCTAGTTTTGGACCACAGAACTCGATCCCAACCGCGATCGATCAAGAAGCCCGCGAGAAAAAACTCGGCCTCGCGAGAGCCGAACCGAGCACCCACCACGACAGAGAGAGACACAAAGAGAGCGCTGCTCACGAGGCAGCTGCTCCTGGGTGTTGTCTCGAAGTCTGCACGGTGCGACAGACAGGAACATCTAGTATACACGGCACGTTACGAGAGGTAGGTAATCGAACGCATGGCCTGACGAGAGAGGACCAAGAACATTGTTCAGGGACGTCACGTTGTTGTGTGGCGTCGGACAGAGATCAGCAGCACGCGCGACAATACCCGCGCAAGTCTTTTCTGTCTTCAGCACGCACAACTCGCAGAACACCAGCAGCTCACCTCTTCGTGGGTGCCGAATAGAAGCCTGGGAACCGTCTGTGACGGAACACGTACCACCAAAGTCCTGGGTTTCAAATATATTGAGGCGTAGTATAGTTTCCATCCCCTCAATTTATCCCGAACCAATAATGCCTCAACAGTGGAACACCCATGAAGGAGCTTACTTTCAAGGTGTTGCCGCGTTGCCGCATCTCATCAGCTTACCGCCAACGAGATCATCATGACCGACGGCAAGATCGATAGGACTAAGGTATGGCAAACAGTGTGCGCCACCAAAATTTGGCTTTGCCGGAATCTAGAATAAAGAATAAGTGGCTTTTCAACACGTCTTATTTTCTGTTTCGCACGACGATCTTGTTTTGCGGTCGCTCTCTGCCTCTCTCTCCTTGTACGATCTCGGTCCCTCTGATGTATGGTTTGCCTTTCGCTGCTAGCCCAATCCGAACGATTACCCAGTCCCGGACGCAGCTCCGTATCATGCTGGCTGTACTAGTGATGTCTTCCCCCTTCCAAGCAAACATACGTAATTAGCGCATGGCTTCATCATCAGCATGTTCCTCGTATTAATATTATACCTGGTACCTGGTAGTGGGTTTTTGAGGTGCTTTGGGCCACGCTACGTTAGACTGGGGGTATCTTGGGGCGGCGCAGCGGCGGCGGCGGCCGCACCACCACTGCACAACAGGAGCAGTGTGTGGGTTTTTTTCTCAATTCCCACCAAATCATTGCACGTGTACGGAGGATGTACTGAGGACCAGTATGCCATTCGTACAGGACTCGTATCATACCACCCGCATGAAGGCACAAGAAGTCTACGACTACACACGGCCTGCACGCAAACGCTGCATCTCCACCGCGCCCGATCCTCCCGGGATCAGGTCTGGTGAACTTGCTCGCGCGTCCGGGTTGTGCTACTGCTGTTACCCCGGCTGCAACGATTGGAGTTGGCACACGACGAATATTTTATTATTTGAACGTGTGGTGAGCTTGAGCTACGAGTATCGTGTTGCCCCTCCCGCCGGAAGACTGAAAAAGATAAGCAGAAAAAAAAAAAAAAATGCGCTGCAAACCAACGATATGCGTTGCCCTGCTGTTCCCCTGTGCGCTGCTTCATGACAAGAAGATAGGGACGCTCGCATGACACCACCCCGGTGGTGTTTTGTACCGCTTTTTGCCTTTGGTGATTATGATGAAAGCAGTTAGTGGTCGCGCTGCCTCTATTATTTTGTGCTCGTCGTCGAAACGCTCTCCGCGGTGGCGACTTCCTGCGTACCGGGTACCTGGTATCACTCTGGGCTTGATTGAATATAAGGATCGTGTGTACATGAATAATAAGACCCCAAGGCCCTTATATTTCCGCCCACAGTGGTACGTTTCCTATTGTCCAGAGCGTCAACTGCACTAATATCATGTACCTGGTACAGCATGTCCGTAGGCCACGGCAGTAAGCAGCACGGCATCTGATGCAAAAGCAGCACCCTGCAGACAGGCACACACAGGCAGCTCTACTGCTACTGCACGAAACATGTCGTGCGAGTGCCGCCAGTAGACCCCCCCCCACTGGCAGCGCCCGTTCGTTGGCGAAATGCCGGAAAGTGACGTTTCGGGATGTTTTCATTGATCAATCAACACACCCCACAGGTACCAGGTAAACGTATGTTTGCACCCTGCCCCCGCTTGGCAACCCTCATCCCGCACGGGCATGATCCCACCCGGATCCCGTGCCAACCCAGATCGAGCGTCGGCCACGGCAAATCGAGGGTCGGCCATATGAGCCAACAGACGATTTCAATTATGTCCAATATACCGCCGTGTGATACGTGTGGTAAAAAGATAACGCCTCCTCTCTCGGGGCTTATTCTGAAGCTGATGTTGTCGACAATGAAGGAGGTCGGTGCAGACGGCGAACGATGCATGCGTCTGTGGAAGGATATCCTCGAGACGTTTCCAAAGCCCTTATTATTCGATGTGTGTGCCCCCCTTGCTTCGAAGAAACTCGGCTAGGGAGATTCGTCCCCGGGGGGTGTTTTGTATTATCACCGGTGTGATATGAAGGTTGGTGTTCTACCCCCTCCTGTATGCATGCTAAATACTCGTATATAGGTTGGGTTCGCGTCGGCTGGCGACAACGCTGTAAAACACGTCTCTCACTGCGTGAGCTAGGCAACCAGGGTACTGTTTTTTTTTTTCTTTGGCGGTCACCACGGCTGGCGGTCGAGTTATAGATCATTTTTGCGCGGGGACAACCTTAACTCCGCACAAGGGGGATGACCGTATCGCATAGTGTGTATATGGTCAGGCACCCACGAGGCAGTTACATACAGTAGTAAACCCATTGCTGTCTCTGGAAGTGGCCACACCAGAAAATAATTCAATTGATTGACGCTGCCATTCACACGCAAGAAAATCCGCCTATAAAGCGGTTCTTACTGTAGGAGGATGCAGCTCAACCTTCATGCGACTGACCCAACACCTCACGGTGCTTCGCGCTTGGTGCAACAAGCAATGTCTGCCTGGTCGGTGAAAACCCGACGTGCTCCGCCCCGGTATTGTACGGAGGCGAGGGTCTATGGTCATACGACTACGGCCATGTATGATATTGAGTGCACTCCGCATGCCTACGGAAGGTCACGACCAAGGTCCTGGTGTCTCGCTTCACTAAGAAGCCGGCGTCATACGAAAAAAACTTGTACGATGTACGGGTATATCCGGGAGCGTACGCACGCAAGTCATTTTGATACCTAGTCGTGGAGCACTCGTAGGCAAAAGTGCTTCAGATTGATAACTACAAGTGTTGCGCTGGAGTCGGCATGCGAAGGACGAATCATTCCGGTGAGAAAAGCGGATGAAAAAGTATGCTTGGAAATATATTATTTAGCTGTCGCTCGTATAAGTAGAAACTCTCGCAGCAGGATACTTGCAACTGTCGTCAACTTGAGTGTGTGCGTTGATTGGAGATTTCAGAGATTTCGCAGATGTCGGTTGGCGGTCGTACGCACGTCGCCTTATCTCAAGAGTCTGGCGCCAAAAGCTACCAGGTAGTTTATTTGCACCTACCAGGTATGAGCCATTACGGGGGACCATAGTTTGTAGGACCTATGCTATATACAAAAACCTATATATTTACCTTTTTTTTTGTAACAATATTTGGTCCTATTTACTATGATCCCCCGTAATAGTCGTACCTGAACGCTAGCCCACTCGTACACACCGCCTGGTATTGAAGCTTTCTCCTCTGTACAGATCGTGCAGCCGGGTTGTGCCCGTGAATTGTGCATGGTCTGTATAGCACGTGTTTCCTGGGTTGGATATGTACTACACAGATAGATCCTGCACGACCTCTCTCAACGGCAGCTGAGGAACTGAAGTACATGGTGAACTGTAGATAGATAGATGGATAGATCATGATCTGTCGGATGTAGAGACGCGCGGCGGGTTGGCGTTTGCACGCTCGCTGTTGTGTAGAAAATCAGGTAGGAAAAGTCGTCCGGGTGGGGGGGGGGGGGGGGGCGGTGTTATCTTATCACACGCGTGTTGGACGGGTGTTGTCTTATCACACGTGTGGTTTTACGGGTGTTGTCTCATCACACGTGTGTTTTTCGGGTGTTGTCTCATCACACGTGTGTTTCACGGGCGTTATCTTATCAACATGTGTGACATACGGTATTCATCACGAACGTAAAAAAACATCTACGTACCAGGTACATCTTACTAAACAGTTGCTATACAGTTGATACCCGCCCTTTTCATCCATGCGTTGTTTTGGTTCGGCAGGTGTGCCCGTTGCTGCTCCGCTGCTTCTGGACGCAGCAGAGGCACAGACGAGGCGACGACTTTTCCAACGTCAACAACCTCCCCCGCGACGAACTCCAGATTTACACCTGGTGCGTGCACCCCACAAAGCATGAAACAGGAAGTAGATAAGTCACCGAAAAACGTTTCAGGGCCAACAGTTCCCTCTCGATAATTTTACGGTATGGGGAGCGGGTCGCCGCACCGCCACCGCCACCAGTCTGCAAGCATCGTAGACCACGGACGAGGATCTGTCGCAAAAAAAAAGACGGTTTGGTTCCTTCACTCCTCCCTCCCCCCTACCTCCCCTGCTACCTCCATTACCTCTCGGACAACTCCTCACCCCCCCCCTCTCTTCCCCGCTTCTTCGCGGCCGATTCTCCTTAACCTTACGGTTACCCTTACGCTTGCACCTACCCTTGCCCTTACCCTAATCCTTGCCTTCACCCTCACCCTTATGTCCACTCGTACCCTCACGTATACCCTTACCTTTATCCTCACCCTGACCCTTACCTTTGCCCGTACCCTTACTCTCATCGTTACCCTCGCCATTGCTCTTTCACCGTTACCCTAACCCTAACCCTATCGATAGTTCATACCTGGTACGTTTTTGCCTTTTTCCCCGCCCCTTACCCTTCCCTGTACCCTTGCTCACACCCTTACCCTCACCCTTGGTATTGCCCTCTTACTCTGATCCTTATCCTTACCCTTGCCTTTGTCCATACCCTCACCCATACCCTCGTCTTCATCCTCACTCTTGCCCTTACCGTTACTCTTACCCTGATCCTTATTCTTACCCTTCTACCCTTGCCCATACCCTTACCCTTCTACCCTTGCCCATACCCTCATCCTTACCCTTACCCTTACCCTTGTCCTTATCCTTACCGTTACCCTTGACCTTTCCTTTACCCTTGCCCTTTTTACCCTTGCCCTTTTTACCCGTGCCCTTACCCTTGCTCTTACCCTAATCCTTATGCCTACTCTTACCCGTATGTACCAAGTATACTATTACCCTTATGTATACCCTCACATTTACTCTTGCCCTCACCACCCCCACCCTTACCCATACCTTACCCTTACCCTTACTCATACCCTCACACTGCCACCCCAAGGCCTGACGCGACGATTCGAGAGATCACGACGCTGATTCAGGGGGTGGTACCCGCGGCTCGGCGACGCAATGGTCGCCTTTCTTACGCCTTCGTGTATCCGGACAGCCAGGGGAAGCAAGTTCTTCGGCAGGTGTGACTAGCGAAAGAGAGAGAGGAGGTTGGAGGGAGTTGTGGAGAGGACTGCGGAAAGCAATTGGTTGGGAGAGAGGGGGGGGGGGGGGGGGGCGATGTCTCCATGTCCTGGTTTACTTTGTATTTTACGGGGTTATTTTTCCCCACCCGGCTTCCGCCCCCCCCACCCATCCCCCTCCCTCAGCCCCGTTTTCCGTCGTGTTTTTTTGTTTTACCTTTCTGGCGAGCGTTGTGACTGTCCGATCCCCCGCCTTTCCTTTTATGTATGAGCGTATTTTTCGGTTTTCCATGCGTTTGCATGTTTGATCCCTCCCCCCCCCCCCCGTGTTTTGCATCGTTGTATCATACGTGTATCTAATGTTTCCGTCTATTTTTGTTCTCCACACCACGCCCCCCCCGCCCGCCACCCACCCACCCACCCACCGCCCTCCCAAACGCACACTCCCCCCGCTCCCCATTTCCGTCATGTTTTTTTTTCTTCCGCCTTCCTCGCAAGGTGGCGAGCGTATTTTCTGTTCGACCTGGGGTAGATGACCCAAAGACTCTCCGAGAGCTCAAGTTCCAGACTGGAGATTACATGGAAGTCGCTATCGCCTAGTACCATCGTCGCCGTCTCCCGTATATAGTACCTGCCAGCAACAGCTATTTAGTTGCCAGCCGAAAAGTTCATAAACGGCTAGAAATGGTCATACAACGGCTACGACGTCGTTGTCTCCTGCTGCTGTTGATCGTCTCAAAAGGGCCATTAAATGTATCCAACGGCTATATGACGTACCAGGTAGTCATCAACGGCTATTAATTGTCCTCGACAGCTATTCTTTGTCAACAACGGCTATTAATTGCCACCAAACAAAGGGATATTTTTGGTCAACGGCAGAATCAACTGCCGCCAACGACTATACATGTCGTGGATTGGCGTGCGTTTTCCGGTCGCAAATCGATCGGCGGCGTCGCCTTGATTGGGTATTTTTTTTGTTTGTTGGATGCATTTTCCTGGTTGGAAGGGGAGGGGGCGTTTTTCGCCTGCTTAGAGGCATTTTTCTGGTTGTGAGAAAGGAGAGGAGGGAGGGGGGGGGGGGGGGGGGGGGGGGTTGTCAAGCCACTCGTAGTCTTATGATCATTCGGCGGGGGGGGGGGGGGGGGGGGGGGGGGGTATCATGTCGTGGTCGTATGATCGGCTGACCGGTCGAAGTCACGCCCATATTTCTTATCCTCCCCACGTATTTGAATGATACGTTGGTAAACGCAGTGGAGGGCGCGGTCGTTCTCTCCTTTTCTCTTCCCGCTGCCACGGCTGGTCAGGCCTCGAGCGTCTGGTTGCGCTTGGTCAGAAGCGACAGGACACGGGGGGCTTTGTTTTTTTTTCTCTGGGCTTGGCTTGTATTGTTTTAGTAGTTTCCTGTTGTTTTTTATTTCTTTATTTTGCGCTTTTGAGGCTGTGGAGATAAAATCGAAAGGCCCTTCCTTTATCTGATCGCCGGGAGTGTTTTTTTCAGTTTTTAGGCTATGCCTTGCACGGATCACTGGCAGCTTAAGGCGTGGGTTGGGGTGGTAATATATATTTTCTTGAGCTTGACGTGGCTTCTCTCTCTTTTGTCAGCACCTTATTGTCATTTTTGCCCCCCGTCGATTCGACGATGCCAGCAGACGAGGGAAAACAGGGCTGAAGTCTTCTGGTGATTGAAAAAACCGAAGCACGAACCGTTGTGGGGAGGGGAGTAGGAGGACCTGCTGTGCTCCCTCCCCCCCCCCCCCCCCAGATACCTGGTATGAGTTACCACTGTGACGGGGGGCCATAGTTAGTAGAAACTACGGAACACACAAAAACCTATACATTTTGCTATTTTCGCTAACAATATTTGGTTCTATTTAATATGGTCCCCCGTAGTACTGTAGGATGGGGAGAGAAAAGAAGGGCCAATATATTAAACGGATTGGAAAAATACCTGGAATTATGCATTATTTCTTTCTTTCTTTCTACCTGCCTTCCCGTTTCGTTTTTTCAACCGTCTTCGTCTTTTTCGTTTCTTCTTTTTTTTCTTTTCTTTTTTCCGAGTGTACGTACATTACGTACCATGGATGGGTGCGTTCCTGGTGTTATTCGGTTGGAGTTGCAGGTGACACGGGATGGTATACCTCAGCTCGTTAGTGCCGTTTTCCCTACGGACTGGCATGATACTGCCGTGCGCCCTACACTAGGTCGTATTTGTTTGTTCTCTCTCATGGAGATGCACGTTGTTGTCACAGCCTGTTTTTTGCGACCGCACGGGCAGGATTTCGGGGAGGTGAGCTAATAATAGTGTGAGCACATCATCATCATCATCATACATCATATATGGTGACGACGAGGCTTCTTGCCGCGAGATATCTGTTTGGTACGGCTCTTGCGCGCGCCTGTTGGCCGGAGTGGGATCTGTATGCTACAGCTCTTCTCGCCCAACGTAGCGGCATACAGCGGCAAAAACAGGATCTATATAGGATCTACTCTATCTATAAATGATCTATGAACGTATCGTGCTCAGTCTCCGATGTGTGTTACTGTGCTACAGTAAATACCTCGATGCGAAGAGACATGCTGACGGAAGGAGGCGGGAAGTCGACGCTTCCTTGTAGGAGATATCTAAAAGACGTACACATACTACCAGGTGTATACTTCCACCCGCAAGACCTCGGAAATATCATCTAGATCCTGGCCTGCCGGCTACGATGATATTTAGGTTGTTCAGGATCTGTGTGCTGCCGTAGTACGGACCCCTCCCAGAAAAACATGAATTAAAATATTGCTTTCGGATCATGCAGATTGCACAACGCCCACCCGGCCAACATAACATGAGCTAGGTCATACAGATCGTACAGATCAGGAATCTACTGGAGATCATGACGTGGGGACCGATGATGTTTCAGATGTTGAGCATGCTTCCCCACAAAAATCCGATGATGTTTCAGATGTTGAGCATACTTCCCCACAAAAATCCGATGTTTCGGATGTTGTTGAGCATGCTTCCCCACAAAAAAAATCCCAAGAGTTTATTCTGCGATCACTGTACAGTAGTAGGTTCCTCCACCGCGAGTCGAAATCGAACAAAAAATGTTCGTGAAAAGGTGTATTGGAGATACACCCGGGTTGCGCTTTTACATCTAGGTAGGAGACACTCCCTCCGACCACTGCGTGGGCTAACCGTGAGCGCTCATGTATCTCAAACAAGGCGAAACAAAGTTATGTGTTGTCATAACGCAATACAGCAGTACACACTATTAAATTTGTTAAACGCCCACTTTTATCATTTTTTCTTCGAGCCGCCGCTCTTGGTTTTGCTGTCGTTCACTCCTGTATACCGGTCCCTGGTATACATACCTGGGGCCAGGAACGAACACGCAATGAATGACCCACGAAAAAACGGTGCCAAGAATCGGCGGCGGGGCGTAAGTTTCGTTAGACGCGGCCACAAGCAGGGGTATAGTAGCTGACACATACATGAGGCAACAAGTCCTCTGCACCCGAAGCAATGCCACGGTCCGGGGTGGTGAGGCCGAATTTTCTGAGATCCTTCTGACATGCCGAGGACCCCACTATATATCTCACCTGCTCGCGCAGCCCGACCAACAACACCCCTACGCGCTATTATTACGGGTGTGCCCATAGAAATCAAGACCCATCGTGCGCACAAAAAACTATACGTACCAGGTACCTGGTATAGGGCAGTAGTTTTACCAAGCGTATTCGGTCCTGATTACCACGGTACGTTCCACCGTAGTTGCCCCTAAATGTTGTGGTGGTGGTGGTGGTGCTGCTGCTGCTGCTGTGAATGAGGAACACGCTGCTGTTATTACGTAACCCTCTGGGAACTTTCAGAGAGGGAAACGTTGATGGTGAACAGCAGTGACGGTTGCGGTCGCGACGGCCACTGCGGGACCGGGAGAAGATACAGTAGTAGTTGTTGATGTTTCGTGAGTTACACCGCAAGCAGTCATTCCGAACGGGCGCAAAAAACATGGTCCTAACAGTCGAAACAAGATAACACCCCCCCCCCCCTCGGACGTTCTTCAAGGAAGCTGAGTCTCTCGACGCCGGGGCGGACGGCGGACGTACTGAATACGACGAGCGATGCGTCTATTGTGCATACCTTGTCGGGCGAAAAATCTTTCCAAAGCCACCATTTTTTTTTGTTGTGTGTGCCCCCCCCCCCCCCCCCCACGTGTTTGTTGTGTCTGAAGCTTGTTCCAGGGTGTGTGCTATGTTGCTCGTAGATGGTTGACAGCACTAAAGTTTATCGTTGCTTTTGGCAGCATTTCGGGGTAGAAGTATCGTAGCAAACCGGTGTAACTGCCGACTTCAGGAGCTCAACCGGTCGGACAAATATTGCCTCAGAAGGCAAAAAAGGTGCAACCCCTTACCTACCGTGCGGGATGATTCACCAAGCCCAACAACCTCGCCCCGTGGCCCGTGGCGTGTGAGCCGAAGGACACGGTTTCGCTTAAATGCGAGCACGCACATACGTACATATATCAAGATACCAACGCACGGCACACAGCCAGCAGCAGCTCACATCGCGCGATCGACCTTCTAGATCTCGACACGGTAGAATCGATCAGCTCACGCGGTAGGTCAACCAACCGGCCGCTTCACGTCGGGGGCGAAGTCCAGTGAATATAATAATTTCACACGTCGTACGATACGATGGATCACGACCTACTATACGCTGTAGACCATCTGGATCATTTCTAGCCTACAATTTATATCCTGTTGCTATTAGACGTTTGTGCAGGATCTGTACAGCACAGATCCAACCTGTAGGGAAACGTGTGCTACGCTGCTGCTGCTGCTGCTGCTGTAGATCATGGAAATGGTGCAGCTCCCACACGGTGACATGAGCTACCTACCGTAGACCATGCACTATCTGTCCTGAAAGGTCTGCTGTAGATAAGGAGGCGGGGACAAAAATCCGTCTGGCGTGTGAGTGCAATACTCCACTAGTTATCCTTGCTTGCCGGATGAGAGCAGTGCCCCCTTCGATTCGTTGTAGACAAGCTTTCCGCGGAGGTATCTGAACGGCAATAACGACAACAACAACCAGTGGGTGGTTGGGGGGGGGGGGGAGAGGGGAGGGGTACTTTTTGTCATGCATGGCCGCAGTCGTTTGACCGGGGGGGGGGAGGGGTGCGTACTCATTTTTTTGCTTGCCTCAGTCATTTGACCTTTGACCACGCATCCCTTTCGAGACGGAGCACCGTTCTCTCTTCTAAAGAGAGACAGCTCCAACGTTTGGGCGTTCATGACGTTGTTCTTTCCACGTACGACGTAGACTTGTCTTGGTAATCTGGAAGGTGGTAATGCTGATTATGATTCTGATGTATGATGATGTATGAGATAGATGTATAATGATGTATGATGATGATGACGATTATTGTGATGATTTATTATGAGGATGTAGGATGATGAGGACGATGACGATGATGTATGATGATGACGATGATAATCTCACAGCACGAGCTATTTCCCCTGAAGTCTGTATCCCGTGGATGTAAGGCAAAAATGTTGCGCGTGGAAAGTATCCACAGCGATCAATGTATCGTGTACCGTGCCGAGTACCAAGGACAAACGCCCCAACGGGTAGGGTGGGGACCGTAACTGGACCAAGTCCGGCGGGAAGGCTTCATAGCCTCGGTTTTTGCTAGTGGGTGAGCTCGCGCGAGTCCCACTTTGCCCCGAGGAGATGATTATCCCCGGTGGCTATCTCCACCGCACCTGCCCCTATCGGGGGTCAGTCAGGTCGGGGCAACGTGCCCAAGCGCCAGTTGCAACAGCAGCCAGCTCTGTTGTTGTTGCAACTGGAGTTACGGGTTAAATAGCCACACGACATGAAATTTGAACGTGGAAGTGTGGGGGGCTTAAGTTTTATGTTTACCAACCCGCCGAAGGAAAAGACAAACAAAAAGTAGTAGTTGGCATGTGTGTTCATGAAAAAGGAAAGGGGAGAAAGGGACGAACGATGTATCAAAGTTACGGAATGCATGCACTGCTCGTACGCTTTAACTAGTTGCCCTAGATTTCGCCAAGTCACCACCACCCCCACCACCACCACCACGACCGTGTCGGACACCATGGAGTATGTTTCCGACGTTTCGATTAGCTGCTTCAGTCCTCTGCCTCCGTCACGCGCCATCCCCGCCCCCCCCCTCCCCTCCTCCTCTCGCTTTCCCTACAATGACACCATGAAGTATGAAGTAAATTCCTTGCATTTCGATTAGCTGCTTCAGTCCTCTATCCCCTTCACCCCCCCCCCCCCCCCCCCCCCGTCCTCCTCTCGCTTTCTCCATAATGGCCTTCTACTCAAAGCTATAGAGGGGACACATTTATCTGGAATACCACGGGAAAAAATGGAACGGCGTTGACTTTTAATCGATGCCCCGAGCGCATAAAACTGAACATTTTGAAAACGCCGCCATTTTTCTGCCACCCCCCCCTGCTTTTTCTTCTCCATTATTCGGCCAACATGACCCCTATCTATATTCGACTACCATGCTGCAACGTCGCAACTATTTTTTTCTCCTTAGTTCGGTGCCCTCCCCCTCTCCCCTCTTTATCCTCAAGATACCCTTAGAAACATACGGACCTCACACCATAACCTCCCCCCCCCCCCCCGCTATCGAGTACACCCCCCCCCCCGTCCACATCCCCCCTCTCCCTTCCCCTCTCCCGCTTCCCTACGTGAACTCCCCCTCTTCGCTTGCAGTATCGCCCTGTTTGCAACCACACCGCCCCCACTCTCCCCCCCTCCCACTTCCTTGCCTGAGCTCTCCCCTCCTCACTTGCGATATCGCCTTGATAGTCCCCGCACGGCCCCTCCTTTTCCCCCACCATACCGCCTCCCTACTTGAACTCCCCTCCCCCGCCTGCAATATCGTCCTATCAATAGCTCTGCCCCACCCCCCCTCCTGCCTCCTTACGCGCTTTCCAGCTTATATTTGTACCAGTACAGCGTTTACGATTTTCTCTGTTTTTAACCCCACTATCCTCCCCCCCCCTTACCCCCTTCCTCCTGTCCTAAACTCCACAACCTCAACTGCACTATCACCTTATTTGAAACCCCACTGCCCCCTCCCCCCCCCCCCCCCCGGCTCCTCGCACGAACTCCCATTCCTCCACCGACTGCCCCGCCCTAGCCTCCTCCTACATTCCCCCCTCTCCACCTGCAAACTTCCCTTTTTGAAACCTGGCCGTCCTTACCCTTCCTCCGCTGCCTCTTTTTCTGAATTCTCCCCAATCCACTTGCACTATCACTCTATTTGAAACCCCACTACCCCCTTCCCTCCTCCCGCATCCTCGTATGAACTCCCTCCCGTCCACTTGCAACCTCGCCCTATCAGCAACCCCACTGCCCCCCCCCCCCTCCCTCCCCTCCTCCTGCCTCCTTACCTGAACTTCCTCCTCTCCACTTGAATAACATTGTTTGCCATATTCGTAACCTCACTGTCGCCCCCCCCCCCCCCCCTGCTGCCTGTTTGTCTGAGAACCCCCCCTCCAACTGCAATATCGACCGCTATGTCCTTAACCCTCCTGCCTCCATACTTGAAGCCTCCCCTCTCCACGCTCCTTCTCGGCCTATCAATATCCCACCTGCCCCCCCCCTCCCCCCTCCCCCCTCCCCCCTCCCCCCCCCCAGGAAAATAAATCAACTCATTAGCACTGTCATCCACGTACAAGTTCGCCTCACTAGCGGTTCTTAGTAGGATGCAGCTCGCCCTTCATGCGACTCGCCGGACACCTCACGGCGCTTCGCGCTCGGTGCAAGCACTGTCTACCTGGTCGGTGAAGCCCGGCGTGCTCCGTCCCGGCATTGTAGGGATGCGAGGGTATATGGTCATACGACTACGGCCATTATGCATAATACCGAGTACACCCTCATGACGCACCTCATCTGAACTCCACCCTGCTCACTTGCAATATCGCCCTATCGTCCTCGACTACCCCACCCCCCGCCTCTTCACCCACCCCCCTCCCCCCCCCTCCACCCCCCCCACAATGCCTCACCTGAACTCCCCTCTCTTCAACCTGGCCGACGCCACCTGCCCCTCCGTTTTCATCGCCAGCCGTTTTTCCTCCACTCTCGCCTGTCGTCGTTCAGCCTCCCTCGAAAACGCCTCTAGCTTGGAACTCCTTTTCGCCTCCTCCTCTTTTTTTGCGTCTTCCTCGGCTTGTCGCCGTTTCGATTCTTGGTCCCGTTTTTCTTCGTTCCATCTGCTTCAAAAACAAAATGGCATAGAGGTTTCAGGTACACCCGCGTACCCAGGCGCAGACAGGGAGGGGCACAGTACGGAAATCAAGCCTCGGTTTGTTCCGTTTTCCGAAAACAAAATTAGATTTCGAGGCACGAAAGGAAAACATTCACGTTTTTTTTCAACTTTTTGGAGAAAAAAAAATCCAGGAGGCACAAAAAAAGCCGAAAAAAATACAAGGTCTCCCCGTTTCCGGCGCGCAAGTTACTGTGTACCTGTTACTTTTTGTTTGTTTTTTCAAGTCCAGTGTTAAGATCAGGGGGCGGGACACTTAGTAAAAAAACATCGAGCATGAGTATATGGTAATATTTAGCTTCCTTCCTTCCTTCCTTCCTTCCTTCCTTCCTTCCTTCCTTCCTTCTTTCCTTCCTTCATTCCTTCCTCCATTCCTTCCTTCCTTCCTTCTTTCCTTCCTTCCTTCCTTCCTTCCTTCCTTCCTTCCTTCCTTCCTTCCTTCCTTCCCTCCCTCCTTCCTTCCTTCCTTCCTTCCTTCCTTCCTTCCTTCCTTCCTTCCTTCCTTCCTTCCTTCCTTCCTTCCTTCCTTCCTTCCTTCCTTCCTTTCTTTCTTCCTTCCTTCCTCCCTCCCTCGCTCCCTCCCTTCCTTCCCTACCTCCCTTCCTTCCTTCCTTCCTTCCTTCCTTGTTTCCATCCTATTGCTCCAAGCCGAGTATTTCCATCCTATTGTTCCAAGCCGAGTATTGTGCCCCTCTATTTTTAGGTTAAAAAAACGGTGACGTTTCTTCTCGTCATCCAACTATTTCAGCCACGCAAAAAATCGGAACGTTACTGCTGTAGGTTAACTTATCAACCCGAAACTGCTCAAATTTCGGCGTCAACCCAAACCTACTTCGGGTATACATATAACTAGCTACGTTAGTGACTATTGCGGGGGACTATAGTAAATAGGACCAAATAGTGTTGGTAAAAAAAGATAAACACATCATTTTCATTTTGTGCCGTAGGCCCTATTTACTATGGCCCCCCGTAATACCAGTTACCACTCAGGACGGAAATATAAGGATCGTTCAGACACTATCACGGGGGACCATAGTAAATAAGATCAAATATTGTGAGTAAACATGGGGAAAAATATAGGTTTTTGTGTCTATCCTAGGTCCTATTTACTATGGTCCCCGGTAATAGTATGGTAGTGACCAAGCTGTCCTTGTATTTCCGCCCATCGGAGAGGCCATGCCCTTGCAGGGCATATGCCTTAGCCGCGCCGTCCGATCGAAAATCTCCGATGATTTTGTGTCAAAAACGATAGAAAACAATAACATAGCGATATCGTTTACTTTTACTTGTAGCCCAGGCACAAAAACACGATGCGTTGCGTTATGCACCGCTATATAGTGTAGAAATATTTTCTGGGACGGGGGGGGAGTCATCTTTTTATCGCCTTCGTCCGGTAATTTTACGAGCCATTTTAACGCTGGTGTTACAATGGAACAAAGCTTTACGTTTTCGGTCCAAGTGGTGCGTGTGAGTGATCGAGATTTCTGAGCTGAGCATTCTCGGGGGGGAAATAGAGTAGTAATCACGAGTGTTGCTAAACGGATATAAAAGGGCACCTAAAATTCGGTGATTCTTGTCAGAGATGGCTTAAGGCGGAGAGCTGCGGCCGTCCGACAGAAACGTCTCCGATTTTGTTGTTGTGTGCGATTCCACCAGCGCACACGGCGGTTTGCCGATACACCACAAAATGCCGCAAGCTCACAACAACAGCAATTTGGTGGCGACAGCGACCGCTAAACCAGTGTCCACACGCGGTGTAAGTTTCCTGGCGGGTGGTTGCCTCATCTTGACGTTGAATGAAAAGTTGGCTGTGTGTTTTAAATATTGGGGAAAAAAGCTCGACTCACCGGGCTATTCTAGCCATCTCCTTGTCTTGCCGCTCCTTCTCCGCCGCCTCCCGCTGTCTCCTCTCCCTGTCCCTCTTGCGCCTGAGTTTCGCCTGGCGCTTCTTTTCTACCGCTGCGGCCTCCATACGGGCGGCCTTCCCGGCTTCCCTCTCGGCCCTGCGGGGGTGTGGGGAAGGTTTTTTTATTGGCACAAGTCAAACACGACCAAATAAAAATAAAACTGTGGGTCGACAAGACAGCGAACGAAAGCAAAGATGGATCACGTAAACGAACACGAGCACGAGCACGGAAACGAAGACGATAACGGAAACGGAAACGAAAACGGAAGCGAAAACAAAAAACAAAAAACGAAAAACGAAAAAACAAAAGCGACAACGAAAGTGGTTCCCGAAAAGAAGCCCCAACGAAAACGAGTGCGAAAACGAAAAGGAAAGCGATAAAAAAAAAAATCACGAAAACGAAGACGAAAACGAAAACGAAAACCAACCACGAAAACCAAAGCTAAAACTGGAACGAAAAATAACGAAAATGAAACCCGTTCACGAAAAGGAAAGGGAAACAAAAAAACTGCGTACCGAAAACGAAAACGAAAATGAAAACGAAAACGAAAGGAGCCTTCTTGACTGGAAAATAAGAAAGTAGACTGAGAGGTATCCCATTGGACAAGAAGACCCGATGCGAGTGGCCTCCCTTTCGGCCCTGCCTCGGCGAATAAAGGCCGCGGAAGAGGCGGGAAGGGGAGAAAGTGATGATCCGATCAAAATCAGGGGGCTACGTTCGGTTGGTAGAGTCTTTGCAAGCAGCGCGCAGCAATAGGCGTTTGACAACAAAATGAAAAAAGTCGAAGATATACGAAAATACCACAACCAAAAATGGCATGACGAAAACATTGCGAACGAAAATATCAAAACATACGAAACAAAAAAACGAAAGGAGGCGCTTTCCGAATACTGCGCAACAACAAAAGCGAAAGGAGCTTTCCGGTGGGACGAAAGAACCAAACGGGGCTTTCCGTGAACCGTAAAACGAAGGCCCGTCCCCCGTCCCCTGTCCCCCGCCCTCCCTGATGTTGGTGCTGACTGTGCTGATGTCCCTTGTCCAGGCTAATACTACATCTGATATTGCCTCACCCCTTCCTCCCTCTCTTTGCTCCCTCCTCTGCCCCTTCCTCTCCCCATCCTCCCCTCCCCCCTCCCCTCCCCACCCTCCCCTCCCTCCTCCCCTCCCCTCCCTTCCCCATCTCCCCTCCCCCCTCCCCCCTCCCCTCGCCACCCTCCCCCCTCCCCCCCCGCCCTTCCCCCCTTCTTCCTTGCCCCTTGCGCTCCCCCCCCCCCCCCCGCCCCGCCCTCCGGGTTTCCCACCTCTTTTCTTCATCTTGCAGGTCTAGCGCCGCCTTTCTGCGCCCTATCTCTTCGCGAGCCAACATCTTGGCCGTTCGTTCGGCTCGCGACGCGACCGCCCTGTCCCTTGCACGCCGACGAGCGCCCCGCTCTTCCTCCAGCGCCTCTCGGTTTTCCCTTTTTTAACGGCGGGAGTATCGAGGGGGCGGGTGGGGGGGGGTGGAGTGTTTGGGGGTCCTGGGGGTGGGGGTCGGGGTGGGCTTGGGGGTTGGGCTGGAAGTAGAGGGTCGGGGTGGGGCCGGGAGTGGGGTTGAGTGCTAGCGTGGGAGGGCGGGGGCGGGGGCGGAGGAGCGGGCTGAGATTGCGGGGAGGGTGGGGGAGGGGCGGGGGCGGGGGGGGTGGAGGAGGAGGGAGATGGGGGGGGGCGGGATCGGGAGGGGGGAGGGGGTGTTAGGGGTCAGAGGTGGATGTGGGAGTGGGAGTGGGAGTGGGGGAGAGGGTGAGAGTGGGAAAAGGGGCGGGGGAGTGGGGAGGCGAGGTGGAGGTATTCCGAGAAAATGTGTCCAAAACGATCGGGTGGGGGGCGGGGGAACGAGTGGGTTGGGGGAGCGGGGTGGGGGTGAGGAGAGCGCGGTGCCGCGGAGGCGGGGGGTAGAGCGGAGTGGAATGTTTTTCAGATGCTAGTTCCGAAACGGTCCATCTCGGGCAGATGAATCAACGTTCCCTTCGAAAGCGATCCGCGATTGCACGGCAGTGGGGACATTGACTGGCTCACATCTCCAGTCTCAGCGCTTTTGCAGCTCTCCGCAGGTGGGCCAGCCGCAGCTGCTCTGGGTCTCGGCAGACCGCGACTACAGTCGTCGCGACGACCGCCGTCCCTTCCACCTTCGCCTGTTTGGGTCGACGATGTAGGGGGAGGGGGCGGAGCAGAAGGGCGTTCATCAGGCACATGGGCAAGGAGATACGGGCGCAGCACAGCCTCTATCCGCCGGCCCGCTAGGCGTGTTGATTCGCCTTGTGTCGGGGTAAGTGTTGACTCTGACTCTAGGCCGAACCCACACCCTTTTAGCCTTACTAGTATTACGGGGGAACATAGTTAATAGGACCAAATATTGTTGGTAAAAATGGTTACATATATAGGTTTTTATGTATACCATAGGTCCTATTAACTATGGTCCCCCGTAATAGTGTTTGGAGCGAACCCCTGCCGAAATGAAATCAACCGATCAAGTGTTGCAGTAGAAACGATATCCTGAAACAGAAGGATCAGTCATCTAGCGTTATCTAACACGAAACGCGGAAGAATACGCACAACCTCCTCTCCTCCTCTGCCCTCCCTTGCCCTCCCTTGCCCTCCCCTCCCCTCCCCTCCCCTCCCTTCCTCTCCGCTCCCCTCTCTCCCCCCCCCTCCCCTCCCCTCCCTCCCTCTCCGCTCCCCTCTCTCCCCCTCCCCTCTCTTCCTCTCCGCTCCCCTCTTTCCCCCCCTCCCCTCCCCCTTCCTACTAGGGCCCGCCCGGCCAAATGTGCAACTCGCCTCCCCTGCGACCGTAAGTTTTCCCTCCGGCTGGGTACCGGCAGTTGATCCACCAAACGTGGTCGAGACCTCGTCCGATTTACTTGTCTTCCCTCTTCCCGCTCCCGCTGTCATTGCTGCTCCCGGTGCTGTTCCCGTTCGCGTGCTCATTCCCATTCCCATTCCCGTTCCCGTTCCCGTTCCGGATCCCGTTCCCGTTTCCGATACCGTTTCCGATACCGCTCCCGTTCCCAATCCCGTTTTCTCCCGTTCTCCCTTTCCGGGACCCCCCCCCCATCCTGCAGGGGATCCTGGCCTTGCCGGTTCCCACCCGTCTTTGCTGCTGCTGCTGCCCGCGTCGTCGCTCGCGGTTTTTTTGGTCGCGCCGACGCCATCCGAAAGGCGGCTGCTTCTTCTTTTTCCGTAGCCTGGTAAAGCATCGCCTGCGTGTGGGGTTTGTTTTGTACAGCAGGGTCCCCCACAGCATTCCCGATAAATGCGTTGGAAGGAAAACATGGGCGGGGGCGGGGGCGGGGGCGAGGGTGGGGGCGGGTGTTTGTGGGCCCATTGTAGTCGTATGATCATAGACTCTCCTTGCATCCCTACATTGCCGGGACGGAGCACGTCGGGGCTCTCACAGACCAGGAAGACATCTGCTTGCACCAAAGCGCGAGGCGAAACGTGAGACGTTTTGGGCGAGTCGCACGCTGCAACCACTTGTGGATGGATGACAGCGTCGGATGATGAGGGTAATCCGAGAAAAAAGGGTGCAGAAAGAGATCACGGCCATAGCCACAGTATACCGGGTACATAACAACCTGGATGGGTGCCCCCTGCCTCTGTAGCGGTGTGAAACGCCTTCCTCCTCTCGTCTAGGTACGGTCGCTCGTCCAGACCGTCGTCGCGCATGCTCCTAAGGATCGCGGAGTGGGTATCGTCCAACCCCCGCGCCAGGCTGCGGTAAAGCTCTCCGCTACTTCCACTGCGGCCGCCACCATTGCCGCCGCTGTGATCCCTGTCCCCTCTTTCTCCTCCTCCTCCTCCTCCTCCTCCTCCTCCTCCTCCTCCTCCTCCGCCTCCTCCTCCTCCTGCTTCTTCTTCTTCTTCTTCTCCTCCTCCTCCTCCTCCTCCACCCCTTCCTTCCTTTTCCTCCTCTCCCTGCCACGCGTGTTATACAGCGTTGTTAAACAACGAGGTTAGCCGCTCTGGAAGGAAGACAGGGGAAACTTTGCCTAGAAGTATTTTTTACTATTTAAAAAACGACCCCACATTTCCGGGTAGTTTAGTTTTTTTTATCAAAGACGTAGGTGTAGCTTTCTGAAAGGGGACAAGGCGAACGTGCTTTTGAGGGAAGCGTAAAGCGGATACTCGTAAACATTTAGCGCAAATACCATGAATGTTTTTTAAGACTGCGAGTGCACGGGGTGGGAGGCTGGAGGAGGGCGGGGGGGTGGAGGGGGGTACTCATGCCATGCATGGCCGTCGTCGTATGACCGCGGCGGGGAGGGTGTGTGTGCTAATGTCAAGCATGGTCGTAGTCGTGTAGCCATAGACCCTCGCATCCCTATCCAATGCCGGGAGGGGGGGAGTGCTCATGTTATGCATCGCCGTAGTCATATGGCCATAGACCCTCGCATCCTGACAGTGCCGGCACGGATTGCACGTCGGAGTTTCACCGACCAGGCACGCAGACAGGCTTTGCTTCAAGCGCGGAGCGAAACGTGAGGTGTTCGGCGAGTTGCATGAAGGGCGAACTGTATCTTACTAAGAACCGCTTGCGAGGCGGACTTTCCTGCATATGGAGGCGTTTCGAGTTTCTTCCTGAAGTATGTAGAGTTTCCGAGAGTTTCGGGGAGGAAGTTGTTGCGGAATTTCTGTTTCGTCACCGAGGCAAAAGACGCTAGCATAATAACTACCGGTACGCAAAATTGTTGCAATTTCGTTTTCGGCGCCCTTTGTTTTGGAATATTTCTCCTTGTGATTTAAGGCTCTTTGACGTCGGAGAATGTGCGTTCGTTTTTTCTTGCAGATATCCGACTACCGCACAACCGCGCCGTAAAAATACGCAAGAAGCATTTATGGGTTTTTGATGACAACGCGATCGTTTCTATACCATAGCGACAACCAACACGAGAGAGAGACGCTGCTATGAAATCGTGAACAGGGGACGCTCGGCTCTCCTCCCCGCCTTGCGTGTGCTCCTTTAACCTCTGCTCGCATGGGCAAGGCGGCGGACGTCAAAAATTGACCAACCAGAAAACTGCGGGCACGAAATCCCTTTCTCAGAGTTGTTCCAACGACTTGTATGGGCGCCTCCCAGCGATTTGTATGAGCATCTCCAGACGCGAGTGCGTAAGTGCTCACTAGGGTTTAGGCGTCGTCATCCGAAGTATCGAAAAAATCTATTACGGGGGCCATAGTTAATACGACCTATGGTATACATAAAAACCTACCTGGTATATATTTAATCATTTTTACTAACAATATTTGGTCCTATTAACTATGTTCCCCCGTAGTATGTATCCTGTCGAACGCGTTTTTTCCTGTTCATCCCCTGGCATCCCCGTGTTACATAATGCACCTGGTAACGTAACGTTATTTTTTTCGGACGTATCGACTATCGCAACCGCTCACATCGATCTGACTATTCGTTTATATCGGTATCATACCGAGCCTGACGATCGATTCGATAAAATATCGAACATCGAATATCGGAATCGTCGCGACTTTTCGTTTATCTGTATCGTTTCGAATCCGATCCTCGATTCGGTAGGACATCGAACATCGAGTATTCTAGTCGGGTCGATTCGATATTTTCGTTTTATTGATATCGCTTTTCGAATATCGTTTGTGTTTTCCTTCACGAATGCTCACAACAACGCTGCGGCTACCGTACCCAGTCAACACGGCCTTCTGCGTGCAATGTTTACTCTTCCTGTTTTTTAGGTCTTGCACATTTTACTCTGACGACTCAACGGACCTATACCGGATAAATTGTGGTCACAGAGCTGCCGGTACATGCACAATAGGGTACACTACGTACCCGTCCTTGGATTTAAGGAACGTTTGTGATAACCCTTTCAGGACCGCAGTCCCGTTCTTGGGATAAACTACGTAGAATCTGAGTGGTTTGTCCCCAAAACGGGACTGCCCTAAAAAGGTCAACGAAATGCTACAGTAGTAACATACGTACGGTCTTTGTAATTCAAGACAGAGTGGTACATAGATACCTGAATCCGTACGCGTTCAATCGGTACCAGACATCGCACAGCGGACCAGGACGCTATCGCTCCGCCCCGCTGTTCTTCAAGTACAACCACCCCCCCCCCCCCCCCCTCCCTAGTCATACATGCTCCGTCCCGGCATCGTAGGGATGCGAGGGTCTATGGTCATACGACTACGGCCATGCATGAGATCGAGTACATCTCTCCTACCGAGCACCCCCCCCCCCCCCCCCCCTATCACGGGGGGCCATGGTGCATAGGACCAAATATCGTTAATAAAAATGGGGAAATATATAAGTTTTTCGGGTGTACCGTAGGTCCTATTTACTATGGTCCCCCGTCATAGTGCTTCCCCCCGGGGCTCACCACCGTCGATAGCTCAGCACAGCCGTCGTCTCCATCCGCGGCGTGTGGAGCGCCGCGATTTTTCCGATCGTGTTCCCGGTGATGGTCGCGGCGGCGACGAGGACAACGAACAGAGGAGGGGGGGGAAGAAGAAGCAGAGCTGATACTGCTGCCGCCGCCGTGTCGGAGTCTCCGACGCAGGACGGAGGATTCTATCTCCTGGCGGGCCTCGCTAGCGGCGGCGGCAAGTCTGCGACGAAAGTCCACGGTCCGGTCGAGCTTCACCTTTTTGGCCTGTATATCAATGATACCGCAACAGTTATTTTAGGAATCGCGTCAAAATGTTAAATTGGCAGTGAATATTATAGCGATGTACGTACCAGGTACCGCGCAGAGGTTAGCGATGGGAAGGGGGTGGGGGTGGGGGCGGGGGTGGAGGTGGGAGTGGGAGTGGCGGTGGAGGAGGTGGGTGGGTGGGTGGGAGCGGCGATTGATTGCTGCGACTGCGACCCGTGGTCCAAGTATTAACGTGTTTCAAGCGTTAAAAAGTTCAGATGTACAGCAGCATGAGTAGATGCTCTTCGTATGTGCGCAGCTGTTTATAGTTATGGTGCGGTCGAGCAGGTAAGCGAGTGGAGACGAAGAAAAGGGTGGAAATTCAAAATCGTTGGGATTGGTAGACAGGACCACAGTTAGGCTTAGTCGATCCGGTTGCAGCGGGTGCTCCGAGTCAAGAGCACCCCCAAGATAAGAGCGGCAAAACATCGATACTTTCCGCCGAAACGAAAATATTCTACTCGTGTCAGGTATATATTGCCCACAAGAAATGGTGGCAATGTGCGCTTCGCCTCTTTGGGACCCCGAGATAGCGTAGCGACCTAAACAAAGGTTTGTAATTTTGGCTTTATCAACCATCTGCGAGCAGCGTGAACGCCCACATGTTGCATGACTCCTTGCATCGTAACGCAGGCACCAGCTGGGATCAATGACCCTCGCCAATCACGCAGTTTGCTGCCGTTGCTGAAACCCCGTCACTTTTCATCTCCGTTTTTTTTCCCTCTGGAGTCACACGAGGGCTATGAGAGAGAGAGTTTCGCCTTGTCACTGGAGTGATCTTATTAAGTCCGCAATCGGGACAATTCTGACTGACGAAAAATCCGTGGACAAAACATCTTCAACATCTATCTGGCGTCGTTAACCATGGCGATGTCGTCGTGGCCTCCTCTTCGATGTACTGCCACGAACACAAAGGTGAAAAAGTATGGTTGCATGACCTCTTGTCTCTCCGGTCAACAAAACAGACGAGGTGCGCATCATTGCGTTGCACACATTG
This sequence comes from Nereocystis luetkeana, assembly GCA_031213475.1. NCBI lineage: Eukaryota > Phaeophyceae > Laminariales > Laminariaceae > Nereocystis > Nereocystis luetkeana. Next base: position 5,465,307 of record JARUPZ010000014.1, on the reverse strand, counting down.
CATTGCGAGAAGGCTAAAAAGAAGCGGAAGAAGGTCTGTCTGTATGCCGCGCTTGGGCTCTTACGGATACCACCGGTAGCCGTCGATATGTAGATGGCGTCTGGGGGAGGAGGGGGGTGTACTCGATAGGAGAGATGTACTCGATCTAATGAATGGCCGTAGTCGTATGACCATAGCCCCTCGCATCCCTACAATGCCGGGACGGAACATGTCGGGTTTTCACCGACCAGGCAGACATTGCTTGCATTGCTTGCACCAAGCGCGAAGCGCCGTGAGGCGTCTGGCGAGTCGCATGAAGGGTGAGCTGCATCCTACTAAGAACCGCTTTTGAGGCGGACTTGCATATGGACGACAGCTTCAACGAGTTGATTTCATTTCCGGTGTAGGCATTTCCAGAGACAGCAATGGGAGTACTACGTAACTGTTTCTTGGGTGCCTTACTTTGAACACTACGTGATACGATAATTCCCAATTGTGGGGAGTAAAGGTTCTTTACCTCGCACGAATGATCTAACTCGACAACCAGCTGTGGGCGACCGCCAAAAACAAGAAGAAGAAAAAACGGTACCCTGGCTGTCTACAGGGACAAACCGACGCGGTGACTCGTCACAATCGGTAGCGCGGAACACAACCAAGGATGCAACCACGCGTGCCCCCCTCCCCCACCCCCATCCGTCTAAGGTCATACGACTACGGCCATGTATGAGATCGAGTACATCTCTCCTATCGAGTACACCTCGCCCCCCCCCCGTCCGTCGCGCTCCGGCGAGCCGTCTGTTGGTACGTAAAAGATAAAACCACTGAGCCAATTAGTGAGCGTCGACTACGTGGCTCAGGGGTTCAACCTTTGTTCATGAACTTACGGACACCGTCTACCCCCGAGAGCGGCCACGGGCAACACCAAACTGCTATCTGAGACGTACTTTCTCTGGCGCGGATTGATCTTTTCACTCTTCATGCTTCGTCTGAGTGACATTGAATACACTCGTAATTTTCAGTTGTATTGTGTACCGGTACGAAATTATTTTAGTTTAGTTTTTTTCTGAGGTGTTTGTTCCACTCCTCGGTTTCTGGAGCCTGTCCTATGACCACGAACTTGTTTTCTGCGAAGAGGTCATGTGATCACCACAACAACGACAACAACCACGACCACGACTACAACCATCGCGACAACAACAACCATCGCGGCAACCAGTTGTTCTGTGCGGTGCTCGATACCTTCTTTGCCTGGGCTTGGGCCTCGGCCAGCCTCGCCACAGAGATGTCGTAAGCATGCCGCCTTCCCTTGATGACGCGCCCGAGTTGCTCCGCAACCACTGCCAGCGCCCGCTCACCTAGGGCCTGCCAGCGCGTCATTTCGGCGATGGCGCAGCAGGTGATTTTTTGTGCTTTGTATGGGGAGGTTGTTGCTGAGCGCTGCTACGGTACGTAGGGAGGTTGCACACTTTTATAACCAAACAATTATTCATTAACCGGGAGGGGGGGAGTCCTCAATTATTGAATCAACCATTTTATCAACCATTAAGCCAAACGTAGTGTCAATCATAGTAAAATACATTGTATTACACCAACCATTAGGCCAACCATGTCGTCCAATCATTGCACCAGCCATTGTGGTGCATCAACCATTGTACAAACCTTTCAATTGCGTCAACCATTACGCCAAGCATTATTGTCAACTAATAATTGTAATGCATCGAAGATTGTGTTGACCGTTGCGCCAACCGTTGCATCAACCATTGTGCCAACCGTTGCATCAGTCACTGCATCAGCCATTGCGCCAATCATCGTGTCAACCTTGTTGCAACTAAGGAGCCAGCTGCACAATACATTCGGATCCGATGTGTGTGCTCAAAACTCTACAGCATTTCACATCTCATACAGATCATGATTTACATACACAGCTCCTTACCCGGCGTTGTGGGAGAGGCTGTGCAGCATCTTGCTTATACATATACCTGGTTATATTAGTACAGATCCAACCCAGGAAACATGTTCTACGTACTGTCAGCAGATCATGCAAGATTACACGAGTCCCGCCCGACAGCACAAATCGTACAAGATCGGGGAACAGATTATCTATCTGCCTTGTAGGTATCTAGGTCATGAAGTGGGAATGATCTGTAGATGATCTGTAGATGATCTGCAGGTGATCAGTATGTGATCTGTAGGTCATCGGTACATGATCTGTAGATGATTTGTAGATGCATCTATCTGTAGATGATATGTCCTAGTGTGAAAGCATATCTACCGGTCTGATCGCAGAACGTAAGGTACTTTTAGATAGTGAACAAAAAAAGGTCCAAACGTACCCTATTCATTCTGGCCAGAGTGCATATCGTATAAACAAAATCTCGCCCCCCTGGGGTCGCGTGTCGGCCTTGCCGTATCTCACAACGTTTATCAAAAGCCTAATATGCGGAGTAAGCCATGGAGCGAGGTGCCCCAGAAAAATCAGCCGCTACCACTCTCGTCTAAAATATAAGGAGCGTTTAGGCATTAATAAGAATACCGAGATGTCCCTATATTGACAGACACCCAGAGGGGTACACTGTTGCGCTGTATCTACCTATCTCTACCATATGTAGCACAGGCGCCTGCTTTGTTGCCGCGCGAGAGTTTTTGGCGGTGATCTCCGATTGGCCGGTCGATGATCGGGGATCTCATTGGATTTGTTTTTGTTTTTGTCCACCGTGGGGCTGCTGAGGTCCTAGTTGCCACACTTCTGGGTGGTGCTCTCTTGTCTCCCGAACTTTTTTTTTTAACGCGAAAAATCACCGGGGAAGAAGAAAGGGCGACACAACATTTTGCACACATTGGACAGAGCATAATTTAGATCACTATGCACAGAACATGATCTAGATTACTATCTGCAGATCATGATCTAGATCATCTTCCACTGCTGTAGATCCTGAACTGTCGTTACGATATGTTGCTGCAGGATCTGCATAAGTAGTGCACTTCCATACCCAGGGAACACGCATGCTGGCTGCTACATCATGCAGACCTCAGGGCTCGCACTCGGCAACATGAGCTACAGCTGTAGATCATATACCCCGAAGCATACCGTTACAGATCATGAATGTGCCTGCCCTGAGATACCGCTCTGCTGCGAAATATGAAGGCCATCTTTTCATTGAATATTAATTTGGAAACGTGTACTGGTATTATATTTCGAGAAGGAGGGTGGATATAGACTGATCATCCGTACCGATGTCGTTCGTCAACATCGCCGTGTGTACAAGGCCGGGAAAATTCAAGGAATGTCTCACGCATCCCCGAACAAACCGGGAAAGGGACAGAAAACGAAGCCTCTCGCCTCGCCCCCCCCCCCCGCCTATATGATGTACCTGGTATATACATATAGGTTGGGTTGGCGTCGGTTGGCGACGATGCTGTAAAACACGCCTCTCACTACGTGAGCTAGACAGCCAGGGTACCGTTTTTTTTTTCGTTTTGGCGGTCACTACGGCTGGTGGTCGAGACACATCATTTTTGTGCGGGGAGAAGTTTCCCTCCGCACAAGGGGAGTAATTGCATCACGTAGTGTGTATACGGTAAGGCACCCACGACGCAGTTACATGGTAAACCCATTACTCTCTCTTGAATTGGCCACACCAGAAAATAAATCGATTCATTGACGCTGTCATCCATATGCAAGAAAATCCGCTTCAAGAGCGGTTCTTAGTAGGATGCAGCTCGCCCTTCATGCGACTCGCCGGACACCCCACGGCGCTTCGCGCTTGGTGCACGCAATCTCTGCCTGGTCGGAGAAAACCCGACGTGCTCTGTCCCGGCATTGAAGGCATGCGAGGGTCTATGGTCATACGACTACGGCCATGCATGATAATGAGTTCACCCCCCCCTCCCCCCCCCTCCTCGCCGTCAGGCTGCTGGAAGTACAAGGGACACTTGCCTGGGCGACGGGATCCGATCCAGCGCCATGACCCGCCCTCCTCGCACCCCATCCCACCATCAAGGCTACCTCTTGTTCAGTTGCTGCTGCTGTTACTTCTGCTGCTCCTGCTGCCCCCTGTGCTGGTCTAGGCTCGCTCCTGAAACCGGGTTGTTTCCGCACGCCAACTCGTTGTGCAAGAGAGATTGACGAAGGAGGTGGTTCGGTCGATCTTGTCGCGCCAGCCGCCCCAGCCCTCGCTCCCACCCCCGCCCCTTCCCCTGCTGTTTCTCTTCCTGCTGCTGCTTCTGTTGCTGTGGCTGTTGCTGTAGCTACCACCCCTGCTTTTGTTGCCGCTGCTGTCACCCCTACCGCTGGCCCTTCTGCCGGCCCAAATGCTGCGAGTTTGGGTTCACCACGATGGCTTCCGGTCCCACCTGCTCCGCATCTAGCGCCGATGGTGTCGAGAGGGTGCCCGAGGACCAGCACGCCGCACGAAGGACAAGCGCGGCGGCGGCGGCGGCGACGGCGGCAGCCTTCGTCCGGCTCGCCAAAGCATTGATGACGCCGCCGAGTCTCCGACCGGCCCACTTCAAGCGACACGTCACCGCCGCCGCTGCCGCCGGCACCACCGTCCTTATCTCCCTTACCCCCTCCGTTCACCCTCCCAGCTTGGCAGGTCACTCGCTTCGCCGTGGTAGCGTTTGTTCCTGCAACGGCTCCCCCGGAGTCGTCGCTCGGGGCGCGTTCAACGGCCCGCCTGGCGCGGCCGTGGGCCCTTGCCCGGGCCTTTTCGAGCGCCGCGACGTCCACTTGTGCGAGCAGGAGGCGAGCCACGGACCTCAGCGCGGCATCTCGTGCGGAGTTGCGTTCCGCCGCCGCGGACGGGGCCTTGCCGGCGCAAGCCTTTCGGACGCACGGGAGGGGTGGGGTGGAAGCGGGGCGGGGAGAGAGGGGGGTGTACTCAGTGTCATGCACGGCCGCAGGAGTGTGACCGTAGACCTTCGCATCCCGACGATGCCGGTACTGTACGAAAAAATGCGTGGGGTTTTCCGCCGATCAGGCAGACATTGGTTGCACCACGCGCGAAGCGAAACGGGAGGTGTTGGACGAGTCGGCCCAAGGGTGAGCTGCATCCCGGTACTAAGAGCCTCTTGTGAGGGGAAGGGGGGGGAGGGGAAACCCGGCAGCGGAGAAGGCGGGTGTCGTACCACGCGTTGGGACTTACGTACGTATGTTGTCATGTACGCGCGTGTTCGTGCGTGTGGGTGTATATATATATATATATACATTTAGATATATCTGCGAGTGCTTCAGTGTGTTTGTGTGTTCTGTGTGTGTTTTGTGTGTATTGTCGTGTTTGCGTGTGCTCGTGTGTGAGTGTTACAATCTGGGAGAGTTTTTTCCCTCCTGTTCGGTGGCACCGGCCGCCTCAAAGTGGCAGGCAACCTCAAAATGGTATTTTTGTTGGTCCCATGGTTTTGTGGATGGGACATTTTTCTGTGCGCACCACCTCCCGGTCAACCACTTGTGTTTTTGGGTCTTCCTATCTGACAGCCGCAGTCGCGGTGGCTTTTTCCCGGGGTATACGTATGCTGTGCGACCGCGATTGCCTGCGCCATCTGCCAGACGCCGATCGACACAAACAAACAAACACCGCGCGGTTTTCCCCACCCGGAGACTTGCCGGCGACATGGCCTTCTATGTTTTGTTTCGTAACCCCCCCCCCCCCCTCAGGCTGGTCGGTGAAAACCCGACGTGCTCCGTCCCGGTATTCTAGAGATGCTTGGGTCTATGGTCATACGACTACGGCCATACATGATACCGAGTACACCCCCCTCCCACCCCGTGCGCGCACGGCACCCGGCCGCCTTCTCTCCGTAGACACGGCGACGAGGATGCGGCGTTCTGTTTGCTAGAGCAACAAGACTGCCGACCAACTGCGTGCGCAGCAGCCCCCTCCTCGGCATCATTCTGGCATCGGGGTCTATACAGTGGACGGTGGACGGTGGGGGGGGGGGGGGGGGCTGCGCCGTTCCCTCGGGGAGCGCAGACTCAAAACGCGCTGGTGGCAGACAACTACTCGTCCGATTGCATGTCTGCGCGAGAAAAAAACGAGTCTGTATGTATAGCAGCACTCTCTACTACCCCGTCTGGTTTGTCGTCTCTTTCCGAGGCATTTTCTGTATTGTTCCTCTTTCGATGAGCTAAAAAAATGCTCTTTTTTCTTATCTTTTCTCTCACCATGCATGTTCCCTTTCCCTTTGCCACCAGCACAACGCCATCACCACCGCCGTCGCCACCACCGTCCCCACGTCCGCTACCCCCGCTTCCATCGCCGGCCACCTTTCTGTGCCCGGCCGCATCGCTCGCTCTGCTGCTGCTGCTGCTGCTGCTGCCTCCCGTCGTCCTCGCCGTCCGCACCGCCGCCCCCGCCCCCGCCGCTGTTATCGTTGCCGGACTCGCGGTCGCTGGACGGACGACAAGACCGCCATTTTGACCGTGATAGTGTGATGTTTTGCTCTCTTCCAAGGAGGACTCCGAAGTTATCGAACCGTCATCGTTGCATGCCTCATCACCGCCTATCGATCGACGGGCGATCTCCGTACGGCGGCGGCGACGTTGGTTGGTCACCCGAAAATCGGTCGCCTCAAGATCGGTAGTAGCAGTAGTAGTAGTAGCGGAAGGCGTTTTATCCAGAGGCTGGAAAAGCGCCCCCCCCTCCCGCTCCCGCGGCAGCGGAGGAGGGTTCCCACCATACTTGTTTTTTTGATCGTCAAGAAGGCTACGATGATGATAGTTTGATTTTAACGTGCTTGACTTTTTGTTGTGGTCCAGGAATTGGTCTAGGGCGGCGGCGTCCGGGTGTAGGAAGTGTCCGTGTGCCAGAACCACAAGGGTTTCCAGCAAGGCGTTAGAGATGGAGGGGCTGTCAGAAACAAGAAGAAGAGAGAGAGAGAGATGGATGCACGCATGCGCACGGGTACGTCTTTCTCGTCGGCTATCTTTAAAGAGACGGGGGGACTGTTGGAAATAACAAAGAGAAATATGGATGCTTGCACGCATACGTGTTCGTCCCGTCTCAGAGATGAGGGGGCAATAGGAAACAAGAAGACAGAGAGCAAGGAGTGCATGCATTGCATGCGTGCGTACGTCTTTCCTGTCGGTTGCTGTGCCATATAGCGAACAGATCGCCACGTTTACGATCTCAGTTAACACTTTACACCTTTTTAACCTTCGTGTAGATATCGTCTCCTAAGAAAACGTAAACCAATTCAGTTACTACACACCAGCTCTAGTCATTCATAAATTTGTTGCATTCTACCACCTCCACCCCCCGCTCATTGAAGCTGTCGTCCATATGCAAGTCCGCCTCACAAGAAATTCTTAGTAGGACGAAGCTCATCCTTCATGCGACTCGCCAGACAACTCACGGCGCTTCCCGCTTGGTGCAAGCAATGTCTGCGTGGTCAGTGAAAACCCGACATTCTCCGTCCCGGCATTGTAGGGATGCGAGGGTCTATGGGCATACGACTACGGCCATGCATGAGATCGAGTAAATATCTCCTATCGAGTACCCCCCCCCCCCCCCCCCGCCCGTGCCCCTCATTGTCTCGTTGCGAGAAAATACTAGAGAGAGGACGCCGCGTCTAGGCGGCGGTCATTTTATCGGCGGGACCGACCGATAACAAAAATAAACAAAACACTCTTTGTGACGAAATACAAAAAACAAGCAAATACAATGCGCACGCACCTCTTGGCGTGACTGGGTGCGCGAGAGCGCGCAACGAAGCGGCTTGACTTATCGGGATTTACGGCAACGTTCCCGCGTTTCTTTTCTTCCAGATGATGATGATGATGATGATGATGATGATGATTGTTTTCGTCTTCCGTCGCTGCCGTCGTTGCTGATGCTGCCGCCGCCACCACCTTAGCTGCTGCGGTCGTCGGGGGGTGAAGGGAAAATGCCAAACCGCAGAGGCAAAGTCGCCGCAGCGCGAACGTTCCGCACGTGGCCGGGTCGTCGAACCCAGACGACAACGCCGCTGCTGCTGAAGAAATCGAAGCGGTAGCGGCAGCGGCGGTGGCGGCGGCGATTTTGGAAGGCGTCAAAACAAGAGACCAGGGAACAAAAGCCGGGGTTTGTTAGTGGTGACCGACGTGTTGGCCATAGTCGTGCCAATACATTATCGCTGAGGCTGCCAGTGATCTACGGGGACTGTTCCGGGGATCGGAACAATTCTCGGGTAGCGATTATTCTTTGGTGGGATCCCAGGTGGCTGCTTATCAACGACGAGGGCAAGCAAGAATAAATGAAGGGCCAAAGGAAGAAAACGTGGGTCTTGTTGCACTGGAGACGGAAGGAAAAGAGGGCCAAGGAAAGAAAACGTGGGCCTGTTGCTGTGGTGACCGACGGGCAGGAGGGGAAGGGAAAAAGCTGTGGATCTGTAGCGCTGGTGACTGCCGGATCGGGGCGAGCGGATGTAGTGTATCCCGCTGTTCCCACAATACTGTATGCTGTAGAGAACCCCGAATAAGAATTTTAAACGCGCTGAAATCTTTGCCGATCTGGACGAGTTTTTCCCTTGAAATCGAGTTGTCCTGAAGTTTTTTAGTTTAGACGTGTCAGAATCAATTTTGGCTGCCAATCTCGATGAGACTGCACCAACAGGAGACCCCTGAGCGTCATCTATATACCAGGTGTACATATGTAGAAAAAGCGCCACCAATCTCGACGGGAGGGGGTCGGCCACGTCTTGGCCGCTGGGCCCGCTCGTGTCCCATGGTCAGAGTGCACGCGTCGTGATCCCAAAAAAAACAAACGAGAAATCGCTGTCGTGAAGTTTCCCGCAAGCATTGATCGACTTTAATACTAAACAAATATCGGTGTTCGCTTTTCTTTCAACCAATGGTTATTAATAGGAAGTGTGTTACTAAAAGGTGAAGGCTCTCTCTCTCTCTCTTGCTCGACCTAGCTGTTTCCCGAAAATCCCTTGTTCGGCAATACCAGTCTTCACCTTCACCCGTTCTGGCAAAAATCGAGCACTAAAAATAATGACCACACCCCTGTGCGGCAAACTCAAACGCGCGTTACCGTGAGTACGTACGAAGCAAATAAATATATATGTATACCAGGTATATATATACCAGGTATATATTTATATATATATATATATGTTACAAGCGATAAAACGAAACAGAGACCCCTGCCGAGATGGTTAATGCGACAGACCGACCGACCAATCGATCGATCAACCGAACCACCAATCGATCGATCGACCGACCGAACAGGGAAACCCACCAACACATACAAGCCGCAGACAGTTCATTTTTTTCTGGTGTCCTGCTGCGCGAGTGCCCAGCGACGGCTGCTGTACTATGTTCACTCTCTTATTTCCTTCGTCTATCTAGACACCTGATTTTTTCTAGCTTGGTTGGACGTCCTCCTCGTGATATCGTTCGTGTTGCGAATATTGTTAGAAGCTATGATTGTTTGGTGTAAATCGGTTCCGTTCACCTGCGGTGCCTGGAATAATCAGGTGTCTGCGAGTCATCGGCTATCAATTATGGTAGCCGGTTGTTTATTTATTTGTTTTTGTCAGGACAGCCCATCTACCCTAACACAAGCCTGCACCAATAAGAAGAGTGACTACAGATGCGTCAGTAGGCACAAGGCTTGCTCACAAGGTAAGGAAACAGAACCCAGCACGCACGTATAGGAGCTAAATCAATGCACGTCAAAACGTGCAAAATCGAGAGAAACAAAAAGAAAATTCCCCCGCTAACTAGTCTCCAGTATTTCGGAAGCTAGGAAAAAAAGGCCACAACGAAAAAAATCCTCCCGGTGCCCACTTCTAGCTGTGACACTCAACCTCACCTTTTCTGGTGTCTCGACCGACGGCAGCTGCGTCCGTAGAATCGTTGGCCTTTCCGTACCCTGCCGGGACCATCGCGGAGGCCCTGCTGGCTTTCGGTACAAGCCTGCCCTCTCCGGCAGCGGGAAACTCGGGGTCGCGCTGGGGGAGCGACAGAGAAAAAGCATGGGGGGGGCGGGGGGGGGGGGGGGTGCACTGCTCTGGTTATTCCTCAGCTTGTTCCTCAGGTTATCCCTCAAGTTGACCCTCAAGTTAGTGCTCCAGTTACTCCTCAGGATACTCCTCAAGTGACTTCTCTGCATGTTTTGGTTCCCAATTGTTTTTCTTGTTCCTTCCTTTTGAGGGATGTGTACTGCTAATGTGAGTGATGGGCGTTGACGATCATGCTTTTGCTACACGTTGTCAGATGGACAACATAAAAGCACGCAACTGCGTAACGTTTCTCGGGGATCTCCCTCATTCTATACGTTCCTCAGGATACGTATTCCTCAGGATAAGCACTCCTTAGGATAAGTACTCCTCTGGATATTCCTCAGGGGAGGAACGTTGAAGCTCAACTTGTTCTTGTTTGACGGGGGGAGGGGGAGCCTCCCTGCTGTAGCCGATAACCCAGTTGCTTTGGAACCCGATATTTTTGTTCGCCCATCGTTGAATGTTTCGCTGTATATACACCCCCTAAAGATAGTTCATCGGCCTGCACGTACACATATTTCCACACCCCGGACAGATGATCTACAGATCGCCGACATATCGTCTACAGATCATCTACAGATCATTCCCACTTGACGATCTAGATCTTCGAAGGCAGAAAGATAATCTAATATCGATCTTGTACGTATGATCTAGCTCATGTTGCCGGGTGGAAGCCGTATATTCGGCATGATGTGGGGCATGTTTCCTCTCTGGGTTTGGATCTGTACTAGCCCTATGCAGATGGATCCTGCGCAATCTCTCGCAACGGCAGGTGATGAACTAGATGGTTTGTAAGTAGATAGATCGTGATATGTATGATCTGTAGATCATCTGTCTGAAGTGTGGAGATTTCTCAAAAGTCTATTTCAGGGCGAGGCATAGGTAGAGCTCTTTGTTATGTCAGGAGGCCTCATAAATAATACGGTATAATAGTGCGCGCATCCCTTCTTTTACCCCGGTGAGCGAGCGGTTAGAAATGAACACATACCAGTCCACCCTCCCCCGATTCGGGGGTTCAGGAGAAGATGGATAAAATGAAGAAAGAGGAGCCATGGTGCAAGAAGCGTCCCAGCTTTTTTGCTGATGATGGGGAATCCCAATCAAACTGCTATTTTCTTTCAAGTACGCTTATCGCTACTAACGTACATGTCAGATGTTTTGATACTTCTGTTATCACCCTCCCCGTCCCCACTCCCGCCCGCCCGCCCGCCCGCCCGCGCACGCACGCCTCCCCTCGCGCCCGCACCGAAACGTTCCAGTCAGTCGCTGCTGCTCACCTCGAGAAATTCGAGAAGAGATTGCGCCGCGTCTTCGATGTCCTCGAGCTGTCCTTGCGTTACGGGGGGACAAAAAAGATACCAGCACAGATATGCGACACAGTGGGATAGGGTCACGGTTTAACAGCGAGAGGTGGGTGTGCCAGGCCTGTTTGGCCTCTCGTAATCAGCCCGTTCGGGGCTACAGTCCCGTTATGGGGACCCACTATTACGGGGGACCATAGTTAATAGGACCTATGGTATACATAAAGACCTATATATTTAACCCTTTTTACTAACAATAGTTGGTCCTATTAACTATGGCCCCCCGTGTTTTGTCAACAAAACGGGAAAATACTAAAAGCGTTAAACCCGAACTTTTCTTGATAAACCCCTTTGCTGTATCTGTTGGGTTTTAGTACGCCGATACCAAGCCGTTTGACCCCCCCTTGATCCAGTGTCTACCACTGTACCAGGTAGCTCTTAAACCGCGCCCACACGAGTTACAAAGGAAGGCAGAACGTGTGCGAAAGACTTTCAACACGCGCTTGCAGCGTTGCGGATATGCTTACTGTTGCCGCAGACTTTCGTCGAAAACTGTGCAAAAACAGCAGCACTACTACAGTTGTTGTACCCCACAATATATCAGGTACCTGGTATGAATATACTGCTATATATAACAGTCTGAGAACATACATGCGAAAACGTTACCACTATGTCTCGAAATGTAAAGACCTACCTGGTATTATTGCGTATCAATGTTATATCCCAACGGACAATCTATTGCGGGACAAACTGCTGGTACCACTCCCGCCGGGAATATAGTCCCTGTTTCACGTTCAAATCTAATACTAAACGAGGATTAAACGATGGTTATTCTGTACGTACGGTAGATACTTTCACACCTCTCGGACACATCATCGATCCCCACGTCATTATTCACCACTGCTGTATGCAGGCCTTTCGAGGCAAATCTATCCCGATGTTGTATCATGTTATAGTATCTACCGTGGAAATAATACAGTATTACGGGGGACCATAGCGATAGGACCTACGGTACACACTTTTTTCTATCAATATTTGGTCCTATTTACTATGGCCCCCCGTAATAGATTACCTGGTATCTACTTGCTGTAGATTATTATTACGTGCTTGCCATCCGACAATCAATGCTGTAATATTAGTGCCGTTCCCATAAAGGAGCAGAAAGTAAGTGAAGAACTCTCCTGAACGAAAGCCGCAGCAGTATCGTACGACAAATCAAAACCGATGTGACGCACATAAAGACTACGTACTACAACCAACTTCCCTCTATCTCACAGCAGTAGATCATGAGATATCCGACGTGCGGATGCTTTGTACTTCAGCAGGAGACGCCAGGAGACCGGTATTTTTCGGGCGCATCATGTCGCCTACCAGGTAGGTATTATACTGGGAAAAAAAAAAAATTACTTGTACGACTTGTACTGTATGTACCACTCCGAACGGAAATATAAGCTCCATTTGATATTCATATCAGCGTCCAAATTTATCTGACATTACAGACCAGAGCGACACATACTTCCAGTCTACTGTGTGAGGGCCGTCCGTCAAGGGGGGCCGAACCGCGATATCCTATACCTGGTATACAGCAGTCTGATAGGAGTACGTATATCGCATGCATCACTTCCTGGGCTGAAATATAAGGACCGTTTGTTCATTAATTTGAAGATCTAACATTTCATACATTTACGCCCAGGGTGGTGCTGTACAGTTGTACGGTACGTATTAATAGTGCAATCAGGGTACCCGTGTATCACTATCACACTGGGTGATAAGATAACACACCCCCTGGGACGATTTCTCTCGGAGCTGGTTTCCTCCAAAACATGCCTTAAGGGGCACACACAACGAAAATGGTGGTCTTGGAAAGATAAGATTTCGTCTACCAGGTACGTAGAAGTTAGGTTTGTTTGCATAATAGGCGCATCGTTCGTCGTATTCAGTTCGCCCTCGCCATTGTCAAGAAACCCAGCTCTGAAAATCGTCAGAGGGGGTGTCTTTCTTGGGTGTTACCAGGTATACAATATCCATACCAGTACAACTGTAGTATATCACTACAGGCGTATACGTATAGAATCCCCCTCTTCTTTTTTTCAAAGGTTGTTATATTTCCGTCCAGAGTGTAGCAGAGGTCTTCTACTTACTGGTGTTCGACCAAACGACACGCGACAACAGAAAATATATACGTACGAGTACTGGTACAAAAATACGTTCAAGTACCGCAGCAGACCCTGCCTACATACTCGAGTCCATATAATAAAATACCAGGGGGTTGACGAGTGCATGCGACGCCAGCTCTTGCGCGGAAGGAAGCCGGGTCGACGGCCACTCGTTCTTCGCCTGGTGGGGGTGGTGACGATGGCGACCCTTCTTCGCCGTACTCGCCGTATTCGTTGCATCGCCGTCGCCATCGTTCGTCGTTGCGGAGGAGGTGTTGTTGGCGCCTTGCACGCTGGGTCTGCTGTGACTGCTGTGACTTGGATATCCGATCACCCCACTGCTGTGTGCCCCTCCTGCCAGTAGCCTAGGAGCCAAAATCTCCGAGATGGTGGTGTCCTGCGCGCTGCGACTGCTGCTGCTGCTGCTGGTGGTGCTGGTGGTGCTGGTGGTGCTGGTGGTGCTGGTGGTGCTGGTGCCGCCGCGATGTGGATATCCGATCACTCCGCTGAGCGCCCCTGCTATCAGGACTGGGGCGGACATCTCCGAGGTAAAGTCGTCGATGCGGGCCAGTCGGAACGCCAGGACGATGCAGTGCAGACCCGCCGAACGCTCCACCCTCTGCTGCTGCTGCTGCTGCTGCTGCTGCTGCTGCCGCTGCTGGTGTTGGCGTTGTCCGGCGATCACATGCTTGACAAGGCGCTCGAACGTGCAACGATCTCGGAGGAAGGCTCGGGCGAACGCCTCGTCTCGCCTCAGGAGCGCTTCGAGCGATCTGCGGAGGATGAGCCTGATGCCACCACCACCACAACCGCCTTCATAATTATCGCGGGGTCGTAGTAGTACCGGTCTGGTACCGCCGCCGCCGCCACCACTCGATGCCATCTATCTGTGTCACACTCTCCAAGAGCACACACGCTCCACACTGATTGATTGACGTCGACGGCCCACTATCAACAATCACAGGAGGAATAGCTCAAAGGAGCAGCGACAGCAAGCCCCACCAGCAGCGGGAGCAGCACCCAGGAACCAACAACCAGTACAGCAGCAGTAGGCAATCTGTACGCAATACGGCTGGCGGCTGGTGGCTCAGTGTAGATGTGCCTGTTATCTTGTTGTGTAATGCTTCAAGAATGAAACGGCAACCTTCTCCCCGCAGGATCGCGCATCAAGATATCAAGATCCAAGATCTGATCAAGAATCGAAATTATCAACAGTCAAGATTGAAGATTGACAAAGATACAAACGCAGTAGTACCAGGTACCAGGTATGAAACAGTTCTATTTATTGTATCAATAAGCAAGGACAGAGAATGGAGTAGACACACCTAAAGTTGGCACAGAAGGGAGGTAGACTTGGTGCATGGGTTTCCTTTTGTTTCCGAGGTTTTCTTCTTTCAGCAAAGTGATGAGTGATCAATGTTCTCACATTGATCCTGAAATCCTGCCTGCCTGTGTTCACAAAAACAGGCTGTAACAAAAATGCATCTCGGTGGGAGAAAATAAACAATTACGGAATAGTGCGCACGGCAGCAGTACTATCATACCTGTCCACAAGGGAAAATCGGTACTACTGCAGCTGCTAGCAGTAGTATTATTAAAATAACGAGAGCTATGATAGCTGTGGTATACCATCCCGCCGCATCACTTACTTGCAACTGTTATGAGCCATTTGTTAAGGTCTTGATCCGTTGGGCTAGAGGTGAAAGGTTAACCAAATGCATACCAAATCGAAGCCTCACAACACTCTCCCCTCCTGGAACGGACCAGATATACGGGTCGACGCGTGACACCAACACGCGGTTTCAATTTCTGGGGATCCAGAAGTATTTTTCAGATTCTTGACATGAAGGAATTCATTTTTCTTTAAAAAGCGATTTCATGGTGGACGTGAGATTCGAACTCACGACCAACGACCCATGTGCTGCCGACGACGCCAGTGTTAAGTGTAAGGCAGTATGGACCTAGGGGCCGACTTCTGCTAGCAGGTTGATGTCTTCGGCTCTGTTCTGGTCACTCACACGAGGTGCTTGACTATGGTATAACTCTTCTTGTATTATTGCGGTTTGCCTCGCCAGATGTCTTCTGAACGAAGGGGCGAGGCGCTCGTCAGAAAAGCAGACGATAACGCCTGCCAGGTATGATGAGGGGACGATTGCTACAATCTTTAACGCCGCAACAGGGAAAAGAGATACCATAACACAACCACATAACACCAGGAACATATCCATCCATAGCACCTGGTAGAGTATTAATATTAATAGTATTATAATGTACACTCGAAAAAAGAAAATAAAAAAGCTCTTATACCCCCCCCCCACTTACTCGTACGCTTCGTGCCTTGCTTTTTTATCCCGATACAGCAGTAAGACTTCAGCTATTTCTTCCCCCGTTGACACGCGTCGAACGTGGCATGTATATCTGGTACATATTGAGAGTAGACTATACAGTATGCCGTTGTTATCTTGGATCTACTGGGGGAATCAAGGGCCCGACGCCCTTGGGCGTTCCTATTCCGGATCTTCGGGATGCACAGATAGATGGCGAACCCGGCCCTGTCACGCCGCCGCGGCCCGGGCTCGTGGCGTCACGGGCGAGGGAGGTGGGTGTGCCGGACGCGCGGGCAATCAAGTTCAACTTGAAAATGGGCGGGACGGCGGGGGTGTGGGCGTGCTGAGAGGGACCTCGGCCTTGATCCGGCGGCGAGGGCGAGCGCGACGCGGCCTCGGGTGTCGGCGGTTGCTGGCGTTTGGAGGGGTGGGGGGTGGCCGCTCTGTGCCTATCGTAGGCGCGGAGTAGTCGTCAAGAGAAGGGAGGTGGCCTGGGCCCCCCGCCCTTTGCACAATGTGGGTGTAAAACAAATGTTTTGGAGGCGTTTTACACAGAAGAGGTTGCTGCCCCCCCCCCATCCTTTTGTTCAAGAATGTGTGATCTGATGTATCGACTGCCCCGTGCACAAATGTACGCTTGAAAACATCAATGCACATCATCGTTGTGGATACGTTGGACGTTTAGCACACCGCTACAAAGGCGTACCGAAGTGGCAGGTTGCGGACACCTCGTTGTTTTTGCTACAACAGCATTGTTCGGGTGTATTCGCAAGGACGTTTTTACTCCCACCTTGTGCAAGCGGCGGAGGGGGGGGGGGGGGGGGGGCGGCCACCTGTGTACTACCTGGTACATACTAAAGCTGGAATGTCGACCGACTTTTGAAAGGCTCGTACCGACTGTTGGATCTCGCGTGGGTTAGCGCACCTTGTGCGAGGTCAATCCAGGGGCACTGCCAGCAACGGACTGTCAGTACCTGTATGCTCGGGCTTTGTCGTCATCTGTTGTGGCGCTTTTTTCGCACACGCACGAAGGTGGAATAAAATGTAGTGACGCCTGCAGTATGCATCAGCAGCTCCGGCGGCCGACAATGAAATCTATCTGTGAATTACGGGGGGGAATGCGTACCGATAGTAATCAGGATAAAATATTCTTGGTACGAAAATATACTGGAGTATATCGTTTTTAGTGTGTATGATGGGTCCTGATCACTGAAAATAGGGTCACGTGTATTATTCATAGGAGGAGGAGGAGGAGGAGGAGGGGGAGGAGGAGAACAACAAACCTACGACTGGGAATAGCTGTCTGTACCTCGACGGCTGATGCCACCCTCTTGTGTTCCTCGAACAAAAACCGGTAAGTCTACGCGAGGCCCCATGTCTCACAGTTGTGTTCTGCTCCCCCTATCAATCCACTCGACGCTGCTGTCATCCTTGTGCAAGACAGTACCCACACAACGCGCTGAAGTCCGCCTCACAAGCGGTTCTTAGCACCAGGATGCAGCTCGCCCCAACACCTCACAGCGCTTCACGCTTGGTGCCAGCAACGCCCGCCCGCCTGGTCGATGAAAAACCGACGTGCTCCGTCCCGGCCTCGAGGGAATGCGAGGGTCGATGGTCGTACGATTATACGGTCATGCATGACACGAGTACCCCCCCCCCCCCCCCCCCCCGACACAAGAAAGTGTAAAAGATCCAGCGTGCCAGCGCGACTAAAACGCGGAAGGTCGTAACTCCAACAAGATAATAGAAACCCCAGGCACCGTCTAAAAGGGGCTGTCCTCAGGAAACAAAAAACATCCACAATCAGCCCGCGCTGTCCGCTATTCAATCGATCGAAACACACAGCCGACAAATTGTTCGGGTGTATATGGTTTTAAAAAAACAAGGAAGAAAGAGCCACCTTCGTGGGCGAGCACCATTCGCAGATCTTCGGGCGTTGACCAAGAACAACCTCCATCGAATCTCGACGGTCGGCCTCGGCAATCAATACCGCGCATTAATCGAGCCTTCTTTACCCCCCTCCCCCCCCCAGACGGCGCTTCGTGCTTGGTGCAAGCAATGCCTGCCTGGTCGGTGAAAACCCGACATGCTCCGTCCCGGCATTGTAGGGATGCGAGGGTCTATGGTCAGACGACCACGGCCATGCATGAAATCAAGTGCATCTCTCCTACCGAGTACACCCCCCCCCCCCCTCGTCCGCGCTCTGTCGCCTTTTCGGTCATGTTGTACCCTTCCCACCGGGTTGGGAGGGGGGAGGGGGCTGGGGATGAAAGGAGACACTACCATCCTGCTGAACAAACAAACAAAAAATGAAAATAACACTTGACGATAAATTCCTCATTTTTTTTTGTCGATCTCCTTGCTTCCCCTGCGGGGTCGGAAAAACAGCCGAGAGCGATGCGCCGGTTGTCACGCCACAAAACCGTTCGCTACGCCCAGTGGAACCTAACTCCGAGACCTTCCGATTGAAGCTGGACGCCAAAAGGAGGAGCGTAGAAAGCCCTCAATTCGTCGCTGCTACCCCCGCGGCTTCGCCCCCCTTCCCCCTGCCGCTCCCCTCCATAACAAAAGACTCCCTCTTTCTCTCATGGTTCAACAATCAGCTTACCCCCCCCTCTCCGCCGCCATTTCTCCCACCCACCAACGTCAGCCCCTGAAACAGGTCAATCCCTCCCGCCGCCCCTTCCCCTCCCTCTCCCCCTCCCTCCTCCCCTCCCCCCACTTCTTCCTCCTCCCCTCCCGCCCCGCCCTCCCCTTCCTCGTCCGCTGCTACTCTCGCTGCGTCCCCTCCCTCCTCCCCTCCCCCCCCCCCTTCCTCCTCCTCGCCCTCCTTCCCCCCTCCCTCCCCGCGCACTCCCTCTTCCGCGCGAAGCGCTCCTGCCGCGCCCCCCGGGGCTCCTTCCTCCCGATCCCCTCCCGGGGCTGCGCTCTCCCGATCCCCTCCCGGGGCTGCGACCGCCCGCCATCTTTCCCGCGCGAACACCGTCTTCGGTAGTCCAACGGGGTTTCTTAAACGCGCTACCGCCACCCCCTGCGCCGGATTTTGACGGAGTTCCTCCGGGGGTGGGGGCGTTATCCTCCCCGTCTTGCTTTCGCTTGAGGCGCCGGAGCACGCCGGCGGGAACGGCCATCCGCCTCCCCTCGAAACTTGCGAATTTGTGGTCCTGCACCAACGCATGCGGGAGGATGAGGCTGGGGTTAAGGTCAGGGGCGACGAACGACAGGTGGAACAATAAAAATAACGATACGCAGCCAACGGCAACAGCATCACCACCAACAACACCACGACCGCAACAACACCGACACCACCGGCACCGACACAACCACACAACCACCGCCTCCAACACTCTCACCACCACAACAACAACCAGCAAACACCAGCACCAACATAGCCACCACCAACCCAAGCACCACCACCAACCCAAGCACCACCACCAACACTACAACCGCCACCACCACCGCCACCACCACCACCACAACAACAACCCCCGATATAACAACAACTACAACACCACCACCACCACCGCCAACGACACCCCTAGCACAACCACCAAACATTAAAAAAATGCTTACCTCCAGCCCCGGCTTAGCCTTGCCCCCCCTCCCCTTTGTCCGCTTGCCGCACGGCATGACGCGGAGCTCTCGCCCTCTCAGTTTGACGCCCTGAACGGCCAGCGCCTGACGTCGCGCGGTTCGAAGGTTCCGAAATGTACAACAACGCGTTCAGTCAGGAAAACAAATAAACGGTGATTCGGCTCCCATTGTTTGAAACGCACCAACCAAGAAACTGATCAATCAATCAACCAATCGAATCGAATCGATCAACCAATCGAATCGAAATGAATCAACCAACCAACCAGATTAACCACTATGCCGAAACAACCCATCACTATCAATCAATTCATCAACCAATCACAATCAACCAACCAACCACTCAACTCATCAAATGCCTGACATCGCGCGCGGTTCGAAATTTTTCGGTATGTACGTATGATACGCGTTCAGTCAGACACACAACTCTGGGCGAAAATGTAAAGAACGTTCATGGAAAATAATGTGAAGACCAAGAGAGGTCAATATATTTACACCCCCACACACGTCAGACAGATCATCGATCAGATCGCCCCGATTTCCCACTTCACGATCTAGCTCATTCAGGGTAGACACACTCTCAATCTGCAGAATCCAAAATACCACTATGTCCCACAATATAAAAACCGGTTTTACTCTAATCGTCAAACCAAACGTTGCTTAAATTTCGGCACACAGTGGTACATACCAGTATATACTCGCGTTATCTATTGGGACCTGCGCGATCTGAATGATCCAGCGCCATCTCTTCCCTCCTGGGCTGGATCTGTGTACCAAACAGATGCGGCGCGACCCTTTTCGTGACGGCAAACATTAAAATAAGGGATCTGGGCTATCTACGCACAGTAGTATACTTCGGCGACTCAACTCCTTATCCAATACTGTAGTTTTCCGCCCCAAAGCTTGGCTTGACTGGTGGGTGTGAAGACGCGTGCGACCATACATAGGGTTATCACTTTTTGGCCAAGACTCTTTTTTTTAATGTGAATGACGGAGCTCATCATCATCATCATCAACAACCCAAAATCGTCGGAACGCTCTTCTTTTTCTTTTGCGATAGCAGTATTTGGTACAACCTAGGCCATGGGACTGATCGTTCAACAACCGCTGCACTTTCTAATATTTTATCAACCATTGCCCTTTTTGGGGGGTAAGGCGTGGAGCTCCTCAAGATCAAGCGAGGAACCTCAGAAAAGAGTTGGTGCAACTCTACCTTACCTTTTTGCCCAAAGGGGGCGAGGCGCCAATTTTAGGGGCAAGCCATCATACCTAGCAAACTATCATGAATCGCAGCTGGCAAGGCAAAGAGCAACGGTGGGTTTAGGAATATATCTTCACTCCCGGGTGTGTATACTCTGAGAGCACCCGGGTATATATATATACTCTGAGCGTACCCGGGTACATATACACTCTGGGGGTACCCGTGATATATATACGCTGAGGGTACCCGGGTATATATATATATACTCTGAGGGTACCCGGGTATATATACATACTCTGAGGGTACCCGTGTATATATACTCTGAGGGTACCCAGTTATATATATATACTCTGAGGGTAACCGAGTATATATTTACTCTGAGGGTACCCGGGTATATATATACTCCGAGGGTACGCGCGTATATATATATACTCTGAGGGTCTCCGGGTATATATATACTCTTGAGGGTACCCGGGTATATGTATACTCTGAGGGTACCCAGGTATATATACTCTGAGGGTACCCGGGTATATATATATATTCTGAGGGTACCCGGGTATCTACTCTGCGGGTACCTGGGTATTTACCCGGGTATGATCGAAACACCAGGTTTGGTCCACTGATACCCCAGAGTACATGCCTGTACTCTACAAAACACATCCTCAAAATATGCCACTGTCCTCGAATATATCGAGCGCTATAGTTAAATATTAATATCAAAACGGTCCTTTACTTGGTAGTGACCGCTAGTTAGTACCAAGTGAGCGATTTGGTTATAACTGCACCTCCCTTGTCTAGGGAAAATATTACAAATCGCTTGGAGTCAGGAGTCAGATTTAGACGCATTTCACGCTGGAATGACCGCATTAGCTGAAAGGTTCGGCAAGACAAGGTCAGGCAAGCAATGAAGCAATCGTTCGATGAACCAAATGGAGCGATGAACCAATAAATCAATGAACCAACGCACCAACGACACAAGACATAAAAAACGTCGACACGGGCCAATCAACCAACTAATCCACCAATCAACCAGACAAACCAACCAACTGATCAACCAATCACAACCAACTAAAACGCATCAACCAACCAAATTCAATCCATCACCCACCGCAGCGGCCAATGCCCTGTCTGCGAGAAGAACATAGCCGAAGCCCTTGCCAATGAGGGTGACCTTGTCCCGAACCAGGCGGACCCCCTCCACCGCCTCGCTACCGCCTTCCAGCTTAGAGCAAAACAGCTTTCGTACCTGCGGGGGGGGGGGGAGGGGAGAGAGGGGTGATTGCAGCGGTTGTGGCATTTGGGCTGTTACATAGTGCAATGATACTACTACGGGGGACCATAGTTAACAGGACCTATGGTACACATAAAAACCTATATGTTGAACCATTTTTACTAACAATATTTGGTCCTGTTAACTATGGCCCCCCGTAATATTATTATGCGTGTTCACTACCACCTAAATGGTAAAATGCTGATATGGTGACTATCGTATTGACACAGAGGTTTCGCTTTATCGTTTCCTCCCCCTAAATATATCATATCGAACGCGTTTTGACCCCCCCCCCCCCCCTTGGGCTTTCATCCGCAGGCATGCGCGAGTTTATTATGCTGACGCTGAACAAAAACAAAAAAGGCTTGGCGTGTACCTGGTACAGCAAAGCAGTATATCGACGATCGAAACAGTTTTCACCATTTTTTTTTTTCCCCGTTACCAAAAAACCACCACTACAGTACATGAATATGTGCTACTAATACCACACATGCCTGTATCCTATCGGATCGCGACCCCCCTGGAAAAATGCCTCCCCCCCCCCCCCCCCCCTATTATATATAGGTTGGGTTGGCGTCGGTTGGCAACGACACTGCAAAACATGCCGCTCACTACGTGAGCTAGACAACCAGGGTACCGCTTTTTCTTCTGGCGGTCGGTCACAGCTGGTTGTCGGGTTAGATCGTTTGTGCGAGGTGAACAACCTTTATTCCGCACAAGTGGGAATGATCGTATTACGTAGTGTTTATGGTGAGGTACCCAAGAGGCAGTTACATAGTACTCCCATTGCTGTCTCTGGAAGTGCCTACACCGGAAATGAAATCAACACATTGAAGCTGTCGTCCATATGCAAGTCCGCCTCACAAGCGGTTCTTAGTAGGATGCAGCTCACCCTATATGCGACTCGCCAGACACCTCACCGCGCTCCGCGCTTGGTGCGAGCAATGTCTGCCTGGTCGGTGAAAACCCGACGTGCTCCGTCCCGGCATTGTAGGGATGAGAGGGTCTATGGTCATACGACTACGGCCATGCATGAGATCGAGTACGTATCTCTTATCGAGTACCCCCCCCTCCCCCTTCTTGGCGCTTGGTGCAAGCAATGCCTGCCTGGTCGGTGAAAACCCGACGTGCTCCGTCCCGGCATCGTAGGGATGCCAGGGTCTATGGCGATACGACTACGGCCACGCATGATAATGACTACACCCCCCCCCCCCCTTCTTTCACCACTCGCCTCGTCTTCTCCCGCGTCCATGGGCAAGTTCCCGAGAAAGACGGATCTCGTGTGGTCATACTCTCCGCTCTTGGCCCTGTCCACGCGGATCCGCTTGCCGTCTACGTCCGCGCCGTTCGCCGACAGCGCCTTTGCATCCCGACCGGTGTAGACATTTAAGCACAAACCACAAAATACTTTGTTTAGCGTCAGTCAGGAGGCATCTTGTGTACGTAGCCAGTTCGTTTTTTTTTCGGTGTGTAAGTAGCCTACTCGTTTTATTCGGGGCGTAGCTATAGCCTATTCGGTGTACTTCGCGGTCAGCAACTTGTTGCTTCTTTCCAGGCATAGCCACTCGGACGCCCTATGCCGTCCATCGTCCGCGGTGTTCGCCCACAGCGCCCTGCGTGCTGACCGTGAAGATACATGTACAGGGTTGTCTTCCGTCAGTTGCGATCGGGATCGGTTTCTATTCGGTTTCTATTCGGTCAAATACGCATGCCTGGTCGGTTAAAGTGGTTCTATATCACGGCAGTGACACATGATTGTCACTCTGGTGCACTTGCCGTCCACGTCCGCGCCGTTCGCCGACAGCGCTCTGCGTTCCGACGGTTACCGTACAATGTAGTGTTCCGTTAGGCAGGTATCATAAGTACGTACGTAGCCTATTCGGTTTCTATTCGGTCAGTTACGTATGGCTGGTCGGTTTATACCTCTATTATTCGCCCAGCAACGCATTATCGTTGGCTCGGACGCCTTTTGCCGTTTCACGTCCAGGCAATTCGCCGACAGCGCCTTGAGTTCCGACCATTTACGATACTGGTTTTAACAGATTCCGTATTTTTTGTACGAAGCCGGTTTCTTTTTCGTCGGAAGCGCTCGTAACCGGTCCCCATTCGGTCCGTACACCAGCACACCATCGCTTTCGTTTCGGTTCGCAAAGTGCTGCACTCCATCATCATTCGGTGATCCAGCCACCCTTTCAAGAACGAGGTGCTGCACTGACTGCTGACTTAACTTCGGGCAACCAACTATTACGGGGGGCCATAGTTAACAGGACCAAATATTGTTAGTAAAAATGGTTAAATATATAGGGTTTTATGTGTACCTTTGGTCCTATTAACTATGGTCCCCCGTAATAGCTCACATACATATATACCGATATGTATGTGTTTTTCATTTTTTTTCTCACTCAACATACTGCTGACCACATACAGCACGTACTTCAGCATTGCTCCCTAATAAAAAATCCGGTGGGACTGCCGAGATAGTAACAAAAAACAATGGTTGGTAAAGTTTGGTGTTGTCCATCATCTACGATACGAGCGGAGTACGAGCGCCGAGCGGTACGGGTACGATCGAGCCACGCCTGTGCCGTACGAGTTCCTTGCGTTGTAGCGCGGACACCAAATTTTGTATCATCATCCCCCCTGATCGTCCAATGGCCGGTGCTCAAAATGCGTCCCTTTTTACGGTCAACTTTCTCCCTCCGAAGTCTTAAGAGGGTCATTTTATTTTTCATTTTTTCTCACTGAAATGACTGCTGACTACCAGTAACTTGGCCTTTTATCAAACTCCTCTTAAGTAGTTTTTTTCTTCCTTTCATTCTTTTTCTTACTGAACCGACTGACTGCTGAATACTTGGGCCGATCAAGGCCAATCGCTCACCTTGTCGACGCTGGTCAGCTCCTTGTACACCACGTAGGCGTTAACGCTGCTCTTCACCTCTTTGTCCACCATGCCTCGGTTCACGCACACCTTCCTCACCAATTGCTGGAACAGCAAGAGCGACAATAACAAAACACAAGGAAAAAGAAACAAACGCTAACATTATTACACCAGAAAAAAAACACGACACGAGATAAGGAGACCAACCAACCGTTTGTCGCCGAGTTGTTGGAACCAAAACAATAAGGTAAACAAACGACAAGGAATACAAGAGACACTAAACAACCCAGCGGTGCATGAGAAAACATGAGCATTTAATATTTCAGCATTTTTTGTGTGGTTGGGATGATATCTTACGCCTAAATTGGGCTTGCGGCATGATAAACTAAAGAAACGAATCGAACATAGACAAAAACTTTTTGCTATCGGTAAAAGGGAATGCGGAACAACACAATACAGAAACAAAACGTAACATCTTTGACGAAACAAAATATGAACACCACAAAAACTGGTCAAACCAAAACAGCACTACGTACGTGTATTGTACGTTTTTTTTGTTAAGTGGGGAAAAAACACCGTCGGAGGCGGGGAGGGACAAGGGAGTACAGACTCACCTGATTCCCGGCCTCGTCCGATTCGGCCGCAAAAAAACGTTTGTTCCGAAAAGAGAAAACGACTTTTTTTTTTTACTACCTTCGAAGGCGGGAGGTAAAGAGGGAGACAGGGGGAAGACTCACCTGATCCCCGGGGGAGGGACAAGGGAATACAGACTCACCTGATTCCCGGCCTCGTCCGATTCGGCCGCAAAAAAACGTTTTGTTCCGAAAAGAAAAAACGAAAAAAAAAAAAAATGACTACCTTCGAAGGCGGGAGGTAAAGGGGGAGACAGGGGACAGACTCACCTGATCCCCGGCCTTGTCCACCGCCATCCCCTCAACCGCAACCGACCGCAGTCGGACCGACTCGATGGCTCCATACTCTTTGAACCGACTTTTTACTTTCTTTGGGTTGAAGTTGGTGGGAAGGTTGCCCACAAAAATCGTGCGCATCTCCTTCTCCTCCTCCTCCAGCTCCCGTCTGCCCCCCTCCGCCCCCGGCCCCGCCTTCACTCCTGCCGCCTCCGCGGGTTTTCCACCCTTGCCCTCGCGTTCTCCGCCGTTTTCGGAAGATGCTGCCGACGCCTCCGTCAGGGGCTGCGGGGACGCAAAACCCGTCACAGCCACCATAAAACAACAAGAAAAAATATATAACAGAAGGTTAGTTTGTGCGAAAATAAAATGGAGCTGTAACTTTTAGGCTTTTTACCACTAAAAGTGCCAATAATGGTTGTGGGGAGGAAGCTTTGATCTAAACCAGGTATGTGTGTATGTATGTACACGAACACTTACCCCCACGTACGATCGTACAATGTGGGGATAAACATACTTGGTTTTCACGGAGTAGAGTTGCGTAAATTTTTTCTAGCATGGATTTTCACGGAGCGTTTTTTTTCGGAGGGTGCGGTGCGGTCTTTTTTTCGTTGCGGTTTTTACCACACCGTACCGCACCGTATGATACGATTCTGCCATTTTTTTCAACAGAACCGCATCGCACCCTAGGACTATCGAAACAAGAAAATCAGCACCGCGTCGTACCTCACCGCACACCGCACCGCACCATTCTGAATAAGAAAATTCGCACCAAACCACACCGCTTGAGTATCACCAAAAAGAGTATTCCACCCTTTGAGGGCTGCAGTCCCGTTTTGGGGACAGACTATCACGGGGGACTATAGTTAACAGGACCTGTGGTATACATAAAAACCTATATATTTAACCATGTCTACTGACAATATTTGGTCCTATGAACTATGGCCCCCCGTAATAGTTGAAAAAGTAGAGTGGTTTGTCCCCAAAACGGGGCTGCGGTCCTAAAAGGGGTAAGATAGTACGAGGGCTCATCGGGCAGCAGAGGTTGGTTATTCGACCCTCCACCCAGACCTACAACGTACCGAGACGCACCACACGCGGGCAGGCAGAATCGCGATTCCTGTACTTTTTGCAGCGCCACACTCTTTGTAGCCGCTTGATAAAATATTGCACGCAGCATGGTTATGATTACGCTATTACGGGGGACCGTGTAAAATAGGACCTACGGTACGGGGGACCGTATAAAATAGGTCATACGGTACATATATATATATATATTTTTTTGGTGGGGGTTTCTTCACCTAAGAAGAGTGTCAGGTTTTGCATCGCCTCCATCACGCTAGTGCCTTGGCGAGTGCCAAGGTCTAACTGGCTTTTTTGCATCCTCTTTGGGTGCTGTGGACAACGAAAGATCCTGTTTTTTCAATCTACCTTGGGTGTTTGCCAGGGTGCTGATTCCGTTGATATTAGCGACATTCGCGTTTGCGAGGGAATTTTTGCTACTACTTACTCCCGTCGCTTCGACTTCTTTGCGTTTCACGCCGGCCCCGTGCCCTCTGCTACGCTTCGTTGAAGACATTTTTCTCGAGGAATTTCTGTCGTAGTTAGTTCGGGCGTCCGCCAAAGGTTTCGTTCGTTGTCGAATCGTTAGGTGTCGCAGGACATGTGTCTACTGGCGCTGCGATTCGTCGAGCAAGTGCTTACTGTCGAAGTTGCATAGCACGCTCGTGTCGCCTTCATATATCATAACAGCAGTAATACATAATTACTACCTGCTTTTTCGGTCATTAGAACTGCTCTCTTGCGTCACCCTCATCTGCATGTACCACTACTATTTTCCTTTTACTAATACATATTTGGTTGTTAACAGGTACATTTGAGCTATTGCCCCAACTGCAGCACATGCAACTGCAATTGGTGGAATAGTTCAAACGAACCCACCAAATAGGTATTTGGGCAAGAGTTTTCTTACACGCTACGCTCATGCCACTCCGAAGGGAAAACTTGTATATATACTTGTATATATATATATATATATTTCGCTATTTTTACTATTTCGGGGGACCCTAGTTAACAGGACCTATGGTATACATAAAAACCTATATATTTAACCATTTTTACTGACAATATTTGGTTCTGTTAACTATGGCCCCCCGTAATAACAATATTTGGTCCAATTTACTATGGTCCCCCGTAATAGTCGTCGCTTGATACTACCACGAATCGTGCTAGTAGGCAGCACAGCACGGTGTATGCTTGAAATCGCTGGGCAATGTCACACTGGTGCGCACAGGCAGCATCATGATACTTACTTGTTGCTGCTTGCACCACGCTCTTCCAGTCACAGGTGAACACAGAGTAGGAATCTAACCCCTCCCCCCCCCCCCCCTTCTCCCTCACACATGCCTCCCATGGACGTGACGACGACTGAAAGCTAGCAACCATAGGCATCACCTTCGAAGCTGACAACGCAACGCCTGACTGCCCCCTAAAATCGGGGGGGGGGGGGGGGGGGGGGGGGGGGGGGGAGGCACCGGCAAGCCGCTCCCGGTAGCCGCACGCTTCACCTACACTCGGGAAACATACCAAAGAAACTCTTTAGGAAACCCTTCCACTAGGTACATTACTGAGAAAACCGATCCAACTCTACGGGAGTTCTAAATGGTGTGTTTTTTTGTCCTCAAAACGCACAAACTGCAAACACACGATCCAACTCTAAAAGTCCAAAGCGGTTTGTCCTAAACGAAAACGTAGATGCATGAGGTCGTAAAAAGGGCCTGAAGAGTGGTTCATTCGCTGCACCCTCGTTCCCCGGAGTCGCACTCCAAAGGAGTAAAAGTTGGGGGCCGTTCTTCGAATTAGGGTTGGCTGATTCTCGGAAATAGGGTTTTGGGTCGATTGTTAGGTTTGGGGTTGGTCCTTCTTGATAGCACAGTGGCAAAAGGGTTACATGAACTCTTACATCTTGGGACAGATAATCTGCATATCATCTACAAATCATCTACAGGTCATCTACAGGTCAGCTAAAGCTCATCTACAGATCATCTACAAACCATTCCCACTTCATGATCTATATCTCCCAAGTGTTTTTATACCTCGGATAGATAGACTATCTACAGGTCATCTACAGATAATTCCCGCAGTTCATGATCTATCACAAACTTCTTCCGTGGGCTGGATCTTTCCCATGCAGACCCCGCACAGCAACCTCTCACAGCGGCAGGTGAGGAACTAGATGACGTGTACTGCCGCAGATCATGATCTGTTTTTTCGAGGTGTGTAACCTTGACTACTGCATCCAAGTTTTGGGGAGAGTCTTCTTGACCTTTTCAGGACTACTGTACTAGTTGGAGGGGTTTGAGACGGGACTGCAGGCCATAGTAAACAGGACCAAGTATGTTAGTGAAAATAGCAAAAACATCTAGGTGTTTGTGTGTACCGTAGGTCCTATTTAATATGGCCCCCCGTCATAGAGCCAAGACACAATGCCGAATGTTGGCAGTACCAACAACAAAGAGGGAATTGCGCTTGATTCAAAGAGCGTGCTCCGTATGGATGATTTGGGACTCGTGTCGTATTTAACAACCTCCCCCCCCCCCTCTATGGTCATACGACCACGGCCATGCATGAGATCGAGTACATCTCTCCTATCGAGTACACCCCCCCCCCCCCCCTGCCCTGAAGTGCTACGCTCGCTCAGGAAGAAAAAGTACGCGAAGCGGACAGAAGGTCGATGATTGACTATATATTTGATGAATGTTGTAGTTACAAATTGGCGACTTGATAATGCCAAGAGTCACATGCCGTGCGTACGTACATACGTACATACCCCAGGTAGGGTACTGATTTTCTTCTTCATGCTGGTACTGGTATGTACGAACGAGAAAGCACACAGCATGGCACAGCAGCACCACCGCAAAAACAATGAAAATGAAACCGAAAAATTAAAAATTCGAAAAGAGAAAAAAATCCCCGTCCCCTCTCATGTAATAATTGTCTGCCCCCGGAACACCTTGCACCAGTCAAAGAAGAAAAATAAAAAAATAAAAAAATGAACAGCAGAGCTTGTCTCTCAGCCTCGTATGCCGCCCGCCCCTCTCTCGACCACCTCGCCACCGATTCGGTCCGGGTAAAGCTTTCCCCCCTCTCTGTCACAGTGATCCCCGTTGCCCGCCCCGCGTGAAGCCCGGTGCTCACCGTGACCCTCGTTCGCCAGCTCGACGATGCCCATGGTCAGACGGGCGTTCCTCTCTTTGTATAGTTCAGCGTGGTCGCAAAAATAAGCACCGCTTGAATGTTAGCTTGCAATCCCGGACGACCCTTATGGACTCGTACATACTACGTCTAATTTTTCAGATGGAGGCAGAACAGAGCCCATTCATGCTTCCCTTGTGTCTCGAGGCACACACGACGCCTAGCCACGAAACCGCGACCGCGCTCCTTGCAACCCCCAACCCCCCCTCTACCCGCCAGCATCCGCCGACACCCGCGACGGCGCCGGGCTCGCCAGCGTCGCCGTGCTCCGACTACACACACGCACACGAAACGGAAGAAGAAAAAAGGGGGAAAAAACTGAAAGTGCAAAAGAAATTTTAATCAGCCGGTAAAAAAAAGCGAAAGAGAGCTTCCCAAACCGCTGAAAAAACTTGAGTCTATAGCTGTATATGTTTTGCAGTTATCTCTTCTCGAAACACGGAGGCCGTCTCACCTTATCCCCGTCACCCCGCCCCCCAACCGCCGGCACCGCCGCCTCCTCCTCCTCCTCTTCCTCCTCTTCGTCTGAACTGTCTCCACCCTGTCCGGCGATGACGCTCTCAGGCTCACTGTCAGAATCCCTCTCCTCGTCCCCATCATCATCACTACTATCCTCTTCCTCCTCCTCCTCCTCATCTCCGTCTTCCATGCCATCCACCTCCAACCCCTCCCCTTCCTCCTCGCTAAGAGCCGCCGCCACTGCCTCCCCAGAAACGGCCGCCGCCGCCGCTGCTAACGCCGCCGCCCTCTTCTCCGCTATGTCCGACTTTTTCTGCGCTTCCAGAGTCCGCCTGCCCCAAGAGTCAAGTTCGCGGCATCGGAGGAAGCAAAATCAGGTTCCATCCCCTCACAAGCGAGGAAAGTACGGGGTGGGGGTGAGGGTAGGGTTGGGGGTGGGGTTGAGCGGTGGGGGCGGGGGAAGGGTTGAGGGTGGGTTTAAGGAGGGGGGGTTGCGGTGGGGGGGTAAGGGTGGGGGTCAAGGGTACGGCTCCTATAAATAGTTAGGGCTGGGGTGATGGTGGGAATAGGAATAGGGGGTAGGGGATGCATGCCACGATAGGTGGTGAACCCACGTTTGACTTCTGAGGCTCTCCGCTTGATCTCGCACCTCCACCCCCGAAAAACGCCTCTTTGTGAAAAGTACGCTTGCCCCCATGAACAAGCCCCACTGGCGTACAAGGTCCATATCGAAACATGCTGTAAAAACGAACGATACTATTGTCAGTCTCAGCGACAGTTTTGCCCAAACAGTGCTACCACTTTAGTGCAGGCCTCTAGGGTAGAGGTATGGGGTGGTGAGGGTGGGAGTGGGGGTACAATAGAGGGGGAGGGGGTGGGAGGGGTGTACTCGATACCATGCATGGCCGTAATCGTATGACCCTGGACCCTAGCATCCCTGCAAAGCCGGGACGGAGCACGTCGGGTTTTCCCCGACCAGGCAGACATTGCTTGCACCATGGCGCGAAGCGAAACTTGAGGTGTTCGGCGAGTCACATGAAGGGCGAGCTGCATCCTACCATGAACCGCTTGTGAGGCAGCGTTGCATATGGATGACAGCGCCAATGCGTTGGGGCAGGGGGGTACGGTAGGAGTGAGGGTGGCGGTAGGGGTGGGGGTGGTAAATCGGGTTGGGGGTGAGAGGGAGGAAGGAGAGATAGGGGGAAGGGCGGGGAGGGCGGAGGAGTCGGGGAGCCGGCGTAGGGGTGGGGGGGTAGGATTGGATCGGTGCACGAGGGGGGTTGGAGGAAAGAAGGCGTGTTTTCTGGCCGCGAGTTGCCCGGGAGGGGACAGCTCTTCACCATGAACTGTGACCCGAGATCGGATGGTTGCTCGTAGCATCACCCTCGAACAAAACGACGGGATACACCCCTCTTGCTTAGGAAGCGACTGGGAATACGTGGTACAGAGCAGGATAGGGTCCCACCCGCCCAACGACCGTGCTACTTCTGGGCGTGACGCCAACAGCAACAACAGCAGCAACACCTGCACTACTGTGACACCGCGAACAACCACCGCGACCACGATCTCCATTACCACCAACTCTACGATAAGACTGCCGTCATCAGTACCACCACCAACATCACCAATACCACTAACACCCTCCCACCACCACCCACAACAGTACCATCGTCATCAACACCACCATCACCGCCTCCTACACATCCACATCTACAACCATCACTAACACCAACATCAGCCTCCACCCCCGCCAGGAACACACCGGCACCACAACCAACACCACCCCCCCCCCCCTCTTAGTAACCCCCCCCTATGATATATAGGTTGGGTTGGCGTCGGTTGGCAACGGCACTGTAAAACATGCCGCTCACTACGTGCGGTGGACAACCAGGGGTACCGTTGTTGTCGTTGGGTTTTTTTTTGGCGGTTGCTCACAGCTGGTCGTCGAGTTAGATCATTTGTGCGAGGTGAACAGCCTTTCCTCAGCACAAGGGAATTGATCGTATCACGTAGTGTTCAAGGTAAGGCACCCAAGAGGCAGTTACATAGTACTCCCATTGCTGTCTCTGGAAGTTGCTACACCGGAAAATAAATTAACTCATTGAAGCTGTCATCCATATGCAAGTCCGCCTAACAAGCGGTTCTTAATAGGATGCAGCTCATCCTTCATGCGACTAGCCAGGCACCTCAAGGCGCTTCGCGCTTCGTGCAAGCAATGCCTGCCTGGTCGGTGAAAACCCGACATGCTCCGTCCCGGCATTGTAGGGATGCGAGGGTCTATGGTCTATGGTCATACGACTACGGCCATGCATGAAATCGAGTACATATCTCCTATCGAGTACACCCCCACCCCTCTTTGGTAGGATTGTAGCTAGCCCTTCATGCGACTCGCTGAGAGCACCTCACGTATTCGCTTCGCGCTTGGTGCAAGCAATGTCTGCCTGGTCGGCAAAAGCCCGACATGCTCCGTCCCGGCATTGTAGGGATGCGAGGGGCTATGGCCACACGACTATGGTCATGCATGATATCAAGTAACCCCCCCCCCCCCATACGACATGCTCCGTCCTGGCATTGTAGGGATGCGAGGGTCTATGGTCATACGACTACGGCCATGCATGAGATCGAGTAAAAATCTTCTATCATAACGAGTACGCCCCCCCTCCATACGACCACGGCCATGAATGAGAGCGAGTGCATATCTCCTATCGAGTAACCCACCCCACCCCCCCCCTTCCCCATACAACTACGTCCATGAATGATAGCGAGTACGCCCCCCCCCCCCCCCCCCCTCCCGCCATCCATGGCCATACGACTACGGCCATGCATGACACGAGTTCACTCCCCCCCTCCGCCCCCGGCCCAACCTCCACCACGACGACCCAAAACGCCACCACCCTTACCTGTTCCCCTCGGCCATGCATGACATCGAGTACGCCCCCCCCCCCCCCCTCCCCCGCCGCCCAATTTCCACCACGAACATCAACCCATCACCACAACTATGACCCTGAACACCAGCACCCTACCTGTTCTCCTGCTCTTCGGCCTCCCTTTTCCTAGCCTTCTTGTTTTTTTTCTTGCCCGCGTTGGCCGCTTCCTCCTCCTCCCTCCTCTCCCTCTCACGCGCTTCCTTAGTGATGCGCACAACCTGGAACCCGCGCAGCGAACCAAAACCGCAAAAAAAGGAAGAACAAAAAAACAAAAGGTTCAGGTTTTGTCAAAAGTTGTAGACCGAGGCATACGCTACACCCCATGTTATGGTGTGTTCGCTAAGCGTCCGCCGGTGCACTCATGATACGTACCTTGGCACGTGCTTGTTGCTGGTACTGCTGTACATACATCATACAGTAGACGTCCCTATATCGTGCCGGTTGAGCACCAAAATTGCCGACTGCCCCTGACGGTGCCAGTGAAACCGCTTGGCACATATGGGATCAACCATTGCGGCAGCGTGCGGAGTGTTTAGTGCCGGCTGCGGCTTTGATGCCGGTAGCGTTGGCTGGTCCATAGCGCCACTATTAGCACTATAAAAACGACACATTCTCATTCTCGTCCAAGAAATCTACTATTACGGGGGACCATAGTAAATAGGACCAAATATGGTTCGTAAAAATAGCGATATATGTAGTTTTTTGTGTGTACCGTAGGTCCTATTTAATATGGTCCCCCGTAATATCAAGTACTAGCCTTGGAATAACTCCCATTTTTTTCAAGTGCTGTCGAGGGTGCCGACTGTAGCAGCCTAAAGGGAGATGACACTATCAGCCAACGTGCCTGGAACCTGGGGCACTCGTGGTTGCTGCTGCTCGGTGCACCGACGGGAGCTTACTCACACTGGCTGGTGGTTGGTGAGTACCAGGTTGTATACTGTAGTGCACAAATGCTTGAAAAACTTTCAAACCACTCACCAACAAACACGTGCGTACTCATGTACTGGTACGTCAAGATCTGCTGCAACATTTACAGGTAGTATATTGAACAATTTTCATGGTGTCGGTGTGCCCGCCTGTGTTGTACACCAACTTTCGAGTGTCTTGTGTACCCCGACCTTCGCGTGTCGATCTGCTGTTTCAGTGCACGAAATGGTACAAGTATTATCGTCTCGTCGACCCTGGTAGCATCCAGGGGAGTTACCGGCCAGTAATCAATCGCTAGGGAAATAATGAAAAACGCGCGATCGGTTCACGCAGCTTGCAAAGTTGAGTATCGATCGATCTGCCGATCGGTTGAACTCACAGCTGACGAACTCTTTTAGTTTTTAAGTAAAACCAGTACCTCGTATTACGGGGGGCCATATTAAATAGGACCTACGGTGCAGACAGAAACCTATATATTTCGCTATTTTTGCGAACAATATTTGGTCCTATTAACTATGGTTCCCCGTAATAGCACTCAAAGAAGGAAAGCCCCTCGTACTGCTGTACTTACCGTCTGTAAGTACAACACCCGCTCGTAAATAAACTCTTGCAGCACCACGCTTGATTGGTCTAGGTTGACCTTTCGGCCGGCCGGGGTTGTTTCGGAGAAACGTGTTAGGTTCGGGTTAGCGTTCGGGTTAGTGTTGGAGCCGGGGCTGACGCCCAATAACTTAAAACTTAAAACATGACCATAGGCGTCGCAGGAGTCTAATAGTCACAGGGCTGTTCTTGTAGACTACCAGTATAACCAGTATCCCAAAAACACAACAAACGCAGCAGACACGTACCGACGCAAATCCATACCTCTGCGGCATCCGCCTCCTTGTCCACCCTCTCCCTCCTCTTAAATTTCTTGAGGTTGCTCGTGGAGAACAGGGATGCCAGGTCTGGCGCGTCTTCTATGGGCTCCTGCTTTGCTCCTCCACCCCCCGCGGCTGTGGCCGCTGTTGCCGTTGCTGCTGGCCGCAAACTCTCAGCTGCAGCTCCTCCTGCCCCACCACCGCGAGCATTGCCCCCCGGGGAATGCGGGGACTGTTCGCCCCCCCCCTTGTCCTTCTTCTTCTTCTTCTTTTTATTAGTTGCACTCTTGGATGGCTCTGCTGGGGCGGATGCAGAGGAGGTGTCTGCTGACTGCTGCTGTTCCCCAGCGAGGACCTCTTTGACGCCACTCACACCAACGCTGCCTGCTTTTTTCTTGCTCGATCGTGTTGCGTTTGCGTTGCCATCCTCTCCTGCTGCTCCTCTTCCTGCTCCATCACCGAGAAGAAACGAGGAGAGAAGTCCCGGTCGGTAGGCCTCCGTTTCCGGCATCGTTGTCGTTCCCTGTGTGTGCCTGTGTGAGAGCTCCGCTGAACGGTGGCCTACGAGCTTGCAGGCCTTCGGAAGGGTTTCCAACTTCAAATATATGCATGCTGGTATAGGGGGCACACTGTGGTATCATTTTGTCGTGCGGAAGGATATGGTTCCAGGATTGATAAAAAATAAAATTGACCCAAAGGACAGAACAAGGCAGCACAGACACGGGGGAAACACCCAAGGCTAGCAGCGCACATCTATAGCCTAGACGCATATCGATCTGGGAACCCAAGTAGTAGGCAATGATGTGCCCTATTGCGCACGAACGAGCTGCTGGTAACACAGCAGCAGTGGTTTGATACTCGTGAACGAGGCAGCCGCAAATCCCAGAGAGGTGCGGCGTAACCGGTGCGGCGCAACCTGGTCGCCCCGGTGGTTCAAGTGGTTAACCTCGAATTCTACTTGTTTGAGTCCTGGGTTCGAGCCCCAGGTGGGTCGGACTTTGACTTTATTTGAAAAAATAAAAAAAGATTCAATTGTTGAGAGCGCCTTGCAGCGTGGGTAGGCACAATTCGATGCGAGTCGACGAGGGAAGAAAAGGCTGAAA
The DNA here is from genome assembly GCA_031213475.1 of Nereocystis luetkeana. Lineage (NCBI taxonomy): Eukaryota > Phaeophyceae > Laminariales > Laminariaceae > Nereocystis > Nereocystis luetkeana. The sequence goes on along the minus strand of JARUPZ010000014.1, from coordinate 5,429,182 downwards.
TCTTCTCGCGATAAAAAATTGAAGGCACGTACCGTAGCGGGAAGGGGGGAGAAGAGCCTGCTATGCGACCCCGGATCTGAGTTACGAGTTGGAAGGAGAGAGAGAAGAAGATGTGCGAAGATAATGAATGGGATGAGAAAAAAAAAAAAAAAAAAAAAAACTCCGCCGTATACGTAGCACCGCAACTTCAACACGATGCTCGAACGGGCGCGGTATAGACCCGATTGCAACTAAAACCTACACTGTTGTGCAGCAGTAGAAAATAGCATGACAGCAGCGATGCCGCCAATAAAACAGCTCGTAAATGCAAGGCACAGATGCGAAAAGTATAGGCAATGTGCGAAAACATGCCCAAAAGAATAGGTGGCAGATGCTTGTTGTGGTGTCCTTGTCGACTGTCAACTGTCTGTCGTCTGTCGTCGTCATGGGACGTGTATCATATAGCGCGTGGAATAAATAGTAAATAGGTTGTGCTTTTGCGATTGCATAGCACTTTTTTTTTTTTTTTCGTAGCAACTTGCCCTGACAGGTGGTTATTACACAGTCGAAGAGGTGTGACCATAGTGCGGGTGTAAAAGTTGTACCGTCCATTATTTCATCCGCAGATTGCGCCGCTTACTTGTACTGCTATACGAGGACGCTGTTTTAATCTGAAAATGTTTTTCTTCTTCTTCTTTCGAAGAGTACCAGGTATCTCTTACCCTGGTACCGGTAATCTCTTACTGGTACCTGGTATTTGTTATTTGGGCATAAACAATGAACGACGGCAGGATTATTTCTTATTATGTTTATTTTTACTGCATGCGACTCGGGAACACCCCGCTCAACTCTTGGGCTCGATGGCAGGGTCTTGCTTCTTCAGAAGAAGACCCCGCTGAGGGTAAAATCTCCTATGTATTGTGTACGTACAAAAGTGAAAGTGATGATTGAAAAAAAAAAAGCGGAGAAAATAAATACCAGGTACGAAATAATAACTGTAGGTACATATCTATACACGACCATGTGAGCCTCACTACGAGGTGTGGGGTAGATCTATCACCTCATTTCTGTGTTGTAGACTACCAGGGTATTATTTTAGTCGCATCTTCGATCTCTCTTCCCGATTTTGGGATGATATGTGGTCATCATCCTTTTTTCGTCGTGTGATCTGCATCTACTATTCAGGGCGGGCTAATGTGATGGAGTAGCATATCTACCGTATAGAAATGTGCAGACCCGTTTGCAAATCATATACGGTTACGCGTGTAGCGTTTTGGGAACATACCCGTATGCGATTCTTATACATATGGCTATATACGTACGTAGCGCTTTGATAATATTCTTTATGGGAATACTCATCTGCATCGTACCAGGTTAGTTGTGGTAGACGTCTGTGGGCTGACTTGTGTTCCCGACGAAGCCCACCTCGATCCCTTGAGTTCTCTCTCTCCCTCAACTCACTTGTGGAGCGAAATAAGAGGTTCGTGAACTATAAGCAGCGTGCCCTATACCCAGCATCAACATCCCTGTGCCTCTTGCCAGCTTATATCTCTGCACCCTCTTCACAACCAGTGTTAGGGTTTGGCGCTGCCCTGTCGTAGACAAAGTTTGACGTATCACCTTTGCAACTATTCTATTCCTGTGTCGACAAAAAAAATGAAAAAAAACACCTAAACTCTGTACCAAGTGCGTTGTGTTGTCTGGTCTGAGGCAAATACCTTGTGCCCCATTATACTGCCACTGTCGAAACGTTGGACAATATTGAGAGCGCTATACTTCCATTGGTGAAGGTCTTATAGTCCGTTAAGCTAAAGGTAAAAGCTTAACCAATCGCCTATCCAACCTAAGCCTCATAACGCTCTCCCCCCCTGGAACGGACCGGATTTTACGGGTCGACGTGCCCGAGTGGTTAAGGGAATGGATTGGAAATCCATCGTGATTTCACGCGCAGGTTCGTGTCCTGCCGACGACACCATTTGTGAAGGTCATATAGTCTGTTGGGCTAAAGGTAAAAGGTCAACCAATCTCCTACCCAATCTAAGCCTCATAACATAATGGCGACATTGGGAAGGCTATTTTCACTCGGCGCGAGGGTGCCCGAAAATCATAGTTCGACACCTGACGTCAAATAATTAAAATTCGGTCCTCCCGGCAGGGGGTGGAGGTAGCTGACATGGTCCTCTCCCTCTTCGCCTCAACACTACCGGTAGCTATATCAAACTGAAATCAGGGGGCGTTAGAACCCCCCCCCCACTGCTTGATACTACAAGGGAAATCAGGGGACGGTGGAGAACCGTCCCCCCCTCTCCTTTTGATACAAGGGCGGTCAGGGGACGGTAGAAAGCCGCCCCCCCCCTGTGTTTGATACAAGCGAAGTCAGGGGACGGTAGAAAGCCGCCCCCCCTGCTTGATCAGGGGAAATCAGGGGACGGTAGGGAGCCGCCACCCTCTGCTTGATGCAATACACGAAATCAGGGCACAGTAGAGAGCCGTCCCCCCTGCTTGAAACAATAGAGGAAACCAGGGAACGGTAGAGAGCCCCCCCCTCCCTGCTTGATAGAAGGGAAATCAGAGCATGGCAGAGAGCCCCCCCCCCCGTGCTCCATATGCAAGTCCGCCTCACAAGCGGTTCTCAGTAGGATGCAGCTCACCCTTCATGCGACTCGCCGGACACCTCACGGCGCTTCGCGCTTGGTGCAAGCAAATATCTGCCAGGTCGGTGAAAACCCGACTTGCTCCGTCCCGGCATTGTAAGGATGCGAGGGTCTATGGTCATACGACTACGGCCATGCATGAGATCGGGTGCATCCTATCGAGTACACCCCCCCCCCCTTCTTGATACAAGGCCTCCCATATTAATACCATAATACTACTGTGCGGCGGCGACCTATTGGTCACACCTACGTAGTTGCGTCGACTGCAGCAGCAGCAGTGAGTGGTATAAAGGAACTATGAGCTCGCTCGAAGGGGGACCAGAAGTCTTCAAAGAGCCGTGGGGTCGGCTGACTTGAGTGGATAAGCACCAACTGAAGAAGGCCGAGGGGGAGGAAGATATCGCGCGGGTATGCCATTGCTGTAGAAACGAGTTACGCGACGGCTTTTGGCCCCCGACTACACTGAATTTCAACACATACATGTCAGTCTGTATGCCCATAGGATCACACGACCAAGTAGTGCCCAACCAAGCAGCTAACCAGAGCACTTCTAGTATTAATAGCAGGTATAATATACAGTACATATACCAGGTACCAGGTACTTAAGTACGGAAAACAACGCCTTTTTAAAGGGATACGAGCACATACGCTTCTTCAGTATACTGCCGCACAAATCGAACGAAAAAACAAAATGGGTTGAAAAAAATCGGCCCTTGCTGCAGGGGGGGGGGGGGGGTAGTTTTGTCTATGATATCCCAACCCCAGGGCGCCCCTGCTTGGCGGTGAAATTGCACACACATCTATACCCCCGAACAGGTGAAGGTCGTGGCGTCTGCCGACGACAAAAGGGACGGGGGTTACGCTAATTTTTCACCGTGTTTGGGCAACCCACAACCGCTTTTTCACTTTCATGATTTCATACGGAGTAAGTTATGGAATAAATAGCGTTCTCGGGCGAGAGAAAACAAAAACACACACACAGCCACGCTCTTCGCCATACCTACATCGCACAGGGGCATGCATATGTTTGCTCTCTGACTCTTTATTTTATTTTATTTTATTTTTCGTCCCATTTGCTATCTTCGCTCTTATTTTCTCTCTCCCTCCGAAACGACAAGATACCCAGATCCGGGGGCACACAGCAGCTGCCCCCCCCCCTGCTCTCCACTATGGTTCGTGCGTTGCTTCATTAATGAGAGAATACATTAGCCCTTTCTCCCCTCGTCGGCTCGTGTTAAGCTGCGCCTACCCACGCCACGCGATCTCGGCAGTTGATTGTTTCGTATTTCCGGCAAAACCGTCTGCAGCTAAAACTATACTGAAGTTGAAAAATATCCAAACATCGACGATCGACAATGTCTATACCACCTTCGTAAACGTACCGGACACTGTAAAACATACAGCTGAGGAACAAATCCTAACCTGGTTAATTACGATAAACATATCACCATTCCCCCCGCTCCCCGCCCGCCTCACCCCTTCCCAACCTCCTTAGGGTGCTGCTTCACGTCCACTTCGTCCATCTCATCCGCTCAAGATACCCCCCCCCCCAACTGTTGGAAGTGCCTCTATTATAGGAGCAGGAACGGCGCTCCGTGTCGAACGGGATGCGTGGACAATGGTCACATGGCTAAGGCAAGCAACAAATGAGTACCCCCCCCCCCCAATCAAACTCTGAACCTCAAAACTGACTCCCGAAAACGTTAACCGAGACGTGGTCAGAATCGGAGTCGGTCGAAAACCAACCTAGGACACCAGAGTCGTCTTCACCCGAAATGTCAATGAGAGTACCCCCACCTGACTCTGCCCCTCCACCTGAAGCATCCCCATCCGACTCCTTCCCCCCATCCGACTCACCCCCGCCCCCCTCCGCATCTCCGCAGCCGGCGTCGGCATCGGTCGCCGCGAATGCCGACGGCGGAGGGCCGGGGTAACAGCGGCCCCTGCACCCACACAACAGCGAACACTTCTTCCCTTGCAGCTACACCTGTTGCACCCGTGGTTTGTCCCCTTGTCTTGCGCTTTGGCATGTAGCACGCACCGTAATCCAACGAGGGTGCGTGTGCCGCGCCACACTCCTCACCCTCCCTCTTATTGTCTACCGTAAGGACGTCTCTGGCTTGCTCTCCCACCTTGTACCACCTGCCATGTTTACAATTACGGGGAACCATAGTTAACAGGACCAAATATTGTTAGTAAAAATGGCTAAACATATAGGTTTTTATGTATACCATAGGTCCTGTCAACTATGGTCCCCCGTAATATACTGGTTGCAAGTAGCTTGTCGTCGCGACAAATCGGCCTTTCTGTCGCCATTTGAGAAGAATAAATGAAAACAGTCTTCCCTGAAGCAGAGGCAGTCAACATTGGGGTTGTAATTCCGCGCGACCCCCCCGGGCATGCTCACGCCCTCAGCCACACACCTATGGACGAAAGCGTGAGCCCGGTTGTTGGCGCTCAAGGCCGAAGTGCGTCGCCTTTCCCGTCCGGTAAGCATCTATGACACGCAGCGCACAGGGCGACCATCGCCGCATTAACAGCTTCTCCCGGGCACGGCTACGCAAATACCGCCGGCTGCAGACGGCGTCCACCCGCAACTCGCTTTAGACCACATTTTTTTCTTCCGGGGTCGCGGTTGATGTCCTCCTAGGATGCGGATGCGGACTGCCTCCGGGCGAGAGTCGAAGGAGAGCAAGCCCCCCGTATTTCTACGCCGACCAGAACACGACTTCCTACTCGCCCTGTCCTTCCTCTCCTGGTCGCCTTCGCCTTCTTGAGCTCGGCGAACCAACTTCTCGTCGCGCCCTAGCCGGTGTTACTCGCGGTATTCCTCGATGTCTAGCCTCTCCGACAAACGGGGTATCCCCTCCGTTGCCACGGTCTTCCCCTTACTCCTCTTACGGTGCGACTTTGACTTGCCTCCACCAAACCGGGGCCCGCGCCTATAATCCACCGCCGCTCGCTTGCCGGGTACTTTTGAAGTTCTTATGGCTGGGGCACCCTCCACAGCTCGCCCGTCGGCATGGTCGGAGCAGGGTCGCGCGACCGGTCCCGCGCTTCTCGTGCTCGATGTATGGGGCGTTGACGGTGCCCCGGTCAACCGCTCAGCATTCGGCGTCCGGGATCGCGTATCTAGCCCGCTGCCGAACCGACCGGGAGGTGACTTGCGCGGTGTCGCTGGACAGGGCAGAGTGTGATTTCCGCCCACTGGAGCCAACACTTGCCGTCTTGTACCACACCTGAAAAAGCTGAGATAAGGTGAGCGAGTAGGTGCGCAACATGTCCGGAGCTACCGTAGAGTACGTACGTTTTGGCCACGACGCACTAACATGCATGACGCTAGTGTGCCCTAAGATAAATTACGGTGTGTCTTACTGGGTCTTATGACAAAACGCAAGGGTTGACAGAGTAGATGCATCTAACAGGATCCACACGTATGCGAAGCCGGCAGCCTAGAGGCATTGTGGTCGACTTGAGTTCCCCATTCTCTGCCCACCGCTTAGCTTTACACGTACGGGCCCGTACGTGTAGCCTCGCACCTTCCATTTCACACGCTCCCGCACGCCCTCCACGTTTTCGTCTGCCGCTGCGCCGCATGACAGAGTCAACCTCCACGCCACCTCAAGATATAAATGTCATAGAGCGTGCTTGAAGACAGCACACGGAGGAGGGGGTGTCAGGAGCATCACACAAGGCGTGATCTGCTTTCTTCGCGGAGTACCGCGCAGTTATTGAGCATTAATTTGGCAGTAACACGTCTGGGTTGTACTTCATACAGAACGCACGTCTTGCAGCCCCAGCTTGACATTTACATAGGCACTCGACAGCACAAGATCCTCCCCGCACACTTAGGTACAGCACTACATACTGCTTTAGTACGACAGGTGTTCCGGGTACCTTATCACGAGCATGGCGTGTCGACCAGTGGTATACATGTATTTTGTGGCTGAGTGGGCATCAGTTGAATGAAATATTAATATTGCTGTGAAACTGCTACCAGGTATTTAATAGTGCTGCTGATATTGCTCCTGATGCGGGCACAAACACTTCCGCCCATTTGTTGTGGGGGGCTGCATGACCGTTGGACCTTATAGCTTGTCACCGTGATACCATACTCCAACAAAAACCCTTGTTTCCCTTCGAAGCTTCCTTTTATCTTGTTTTTCTGGAACCACACCCGTCGTGCAAGACCGACACACTGCACACTGCACAGCCGTCTGGATACTCGCATACTTATTGCACACAAGGTTCGCAGCACCAGCACAACAACAATTTTTGAATTTTACTCGAGACACAGCTCTCGAGTAATGCATACCTGGTATGCAGATCTGCACGGAATCATCTCAAATGTGTTGCATTGGGTTGGAAGTATACTTGGCTCTACGCCGTGCTCATCGTTGGCGATCAACTGATCGAAACGACCAAAACGACTCTATCTCACCAAAGCGCTGCCTCTTTGGCCGGGCGCCACTTCGTAAGCACGCGCAAAAAAGGGTATAACGTCTCCCACCATGCCTGCTTGCGCAAAACCCAATCATCATATTACTCCTCAATAGCTATGTGACCCACACTCTGCAGTTGCGGGCTTGTTTGCTCTCTCGCCGCTACGTGGGAGCCCCTGTTGTGATGTCCTGTCCGGATCATGACTTGCGGAGCAAATTACAAGGGTTTCCAATAAACCCCTGTTTCCCTTGGAAGCCTTCTTTGACGCAGTTTTTCTGGAACAACTGCGAACACAACAACTCATGCAACACTGGCCTGCGAGAACAAAAAACTGCCGCCACTGACTGCCAGCTGCCGACTCGCTGCACGCGCTTTGACAAGATGCTGAGAACTAACCGGGGCAGCAGCAACAGCATGCGCGGGTTGAACGCATCTTCGCCGCTGGTGTGGGCGCTGGTGAGTGAGAAATTGAATTCAAACCCAAAGGCACACGTCGAGATCCCAGCAGTCAACCTCCGACACGTCACGTCGCGTCTCCGGAACAAGTTACTTGAAATTAGTGCGACCGAGCTCGGTAGAGGATTATTTTGGCGGCGGTTGTTCGGCTGTTGTGGAGAACAAACTCGAAAGCGAACGCAAAGCTTCCACGTCTGCATAGCACAGAGGACACAGCAGCAGGACGGGAGGACACCCTGCTGACCACACACCCTGCTCGTACACTTGGGTGTTTCCCAGAAGATCATCAACGTTTTGCGTTGGTCTTATCGGCCCTACGTACTATTAATACCAGTAAAATCAGGATCGGACAAGCGGTCACAGATCACCCACTGGCCCATTCCGTGCAGAGTACCAGTAAGTACAAAATACCGGAGGTGCATTTCTACGGGCTGAGAGCGCCAGTAGAATGTGCGGTATCCTTGCAACCCAACCACGTCCCAAAGAGGCCATATCATCTTACGACAGAAAACCTGACGAAGGGAGTGAAAGTAGGTTTGTTTCCCTCCTGCGAGATCCGAGGGGGGACTATGGCTCGTGGCCTCACTGGCAGTTTGCGGCTTCGCCGTCAACAGACAGTATACCTGGTACTGTTTTGTGGGCGTACTGTATACTGGCTACGTCAGCCTGTATACTGGCTGCTGACGTAGCCAGTATATATTGCTGCTCCAGTACATATGCACCACTTATTATAGAGGGGAAACATCGAGGAAAATAGTTTCAAGTGAGTGGTGCGGACCTTTCGACCTTTTTTTTTTTTTTTTTCGCCTTTCCATCCTGCTGATCCGAGCCGCACCCTGATTTCACCCGGATATTTATATCATTTGGTACCCACCTTGCTCCCATCCACAGAGTACCTACAGAAACGAAATTAACTCTCCGCAGGAGCCGCCGGAGGCCCACCAGCTACCCTGACCCCACCACAGGCATCCCACCTGGCTACCCTGATGCCATCTAGGCAGCAGCGGTCGTCCACAGCCACTCAAAAGGCAAAAAAAAAAATCACAAGGAGAGCGAACATCGAAAAACGAACTTGCATATATCTGAGCTGGTATCAAAGCCGGAACCGATACAACGGCAACGCGTCGGTATACATACTCGTAGGCCGCACAGGTCGTGGAGCAAGACCAATCCTTCGATTGACGCCTCCCCATCCCTTGATTGCCTCGTGTGCCCGACCACCGCCCGCATATTTGGGCCTACAAATCGTCATGTACAGCAGTCGGAACCATTTTTTTTTTCCTGGGATCAGGTTGCTCTATACCCAGCGTACGTATAAGTGGTTGATTCCAGCTCAGATTTTGTGCTGACTGCGCCAGCCCGTACCCGCCAGCCCTATGATAGCAACCGATGACAAATGGCGATCCAATACAGGTACGGGTATACCAGGTACCTGATACCAAGTACGAGTACGTAGTATTAATGGTTTGTACGCGAAACGAAGGTTGAGCAGTAAGTCCTGAGACCTGACACCATGCGGTCCTTGCTAAAATAAATGATTGCACGGCCAACGAAAGGGGTTGGCGTGCTCATTCCACAAGTGGGTGGTGTACTCGTAACCATGTTCTTGAGTTGGTCGGGTTCGTTCCATAATGAGTTGGCACAGCGCATACCTGTCTTTTGGTCTCTGTTTAACACCCCCTTGAGCTGAAATCTGCGAAAAATCTGCGTGTTCTCTTGTGTGTTTTCTTTCCAGATTTTTGTTTTTTTGCTCTTCCAGATAATAATGATGTGTGTCATATCCAGTAGAAATACATGAGGCATTGCATGAGTGCGGCAGCCGCACTTAATTTAAGTGGGATGAACTCGAGTCTAGATATTTTCACCGAACATACTACCTTGGGGCTGCGGTGCTTGCTGTAGTAAAATACTCAACACTGCTTGTTCGGTAGAGCCGTTTTCTTTACGTACGTATCATGGGAGTTGTCGAAGCTCCCGCAGCACCATCAATATGAGGGAGGGAGGGAAATACGACAGACATACAGATAGACGAACAGGCAGGCACGAGCCAAACACACCACAGATAGGCAACAAAGAGGCCAGACAGACACACAGATGGACAGACAGACCCACCAAAAGACAGGGAGGGAGATACCATCTTGTTTTGATGAGGTACGAGTAATTAACAGCTTCACAATACAGCCGTAACTCTCTGGTGAATAATGAAATCGTTCATGTCCATACGTGGGTGAAATGCGAGTAAGACCTTTACGAACTTGGAGCACTATTAATGCTATTAATACTGCTTTGTACCTGGGATTAAATAACTATCTTCTGAATAGTGCATTCCTTCATATCCATACGTATCCAGCAGCCGGTCGCCCCGGTGGTTCAAGTGGTTAACCTCGAATTCTACTTGTTTGAGTCCTGGGTTCGAGCCCTAGGAGGGTCGGACTTTGACTTTATTTGCAAAAATAAAAAAGGGATTCAATTGTTGAGAGCGCCTTGCAGCGTGGGTAGGCACAATTCGATGCGAGTCGACGAGGGAAGAAAAGGCTGAAATCTTCTCGCGATAAAAAATGAAGGCACGTACCGTAGCGGGAAGGGGGGAGAAGAGCCTGCTATGTGACCCCGGATCTGAGTTACGAGTTGGAAGGAGAGAAAGAAGAAGATGTGCGAAGATAATGAATGGGATGGAAAAAAAAAAAAAAAAAAAAGAGCCGGCCTCCCCGGTGTCTTGGTAGGTGGTCCGCGTGCCTATCAAGATCAATTTCGTGGGTTCAAGTCTCACCGAGTGCATGCTCGTGGCTTTGTCTTGCAAAAAAGAAATTGATTAGCGGAAAGCGCGAGAGCGTGAGTTAGCTACATTCGATGAAAATCGACGAGCAGTGGGAATGCTGAACCCTATGCGCGACAAAAAATAAAGGCACGTACCGGGGGGGAGAAGGGTGGACACCTGTGACCACGGCTTGTCCAGAAGCTCGTTGAGGGTAAAACCTCCCACGAGTAAGGCTGGAAAGTAAAAGTGATGTTGAAAAAAAAAAAGAAAAAAAAAGGTCCCCGATGGCTTGGTGTAAGCGGTCCGCGTGCCTACCAAGATCGTTTTCGTGGGTTCGGGTCTTTCCCGAGTGCATACCCGTACAACTGTTGATAGGTACTTTTTCCTTCCTAGAATATTATTATTAATAGCGGAAAGCGCGACGACGTGAGCTACGCAGCAACATTCGACGAAAATCGACGAGCAGTGGACATGCTGAACCCTATGCGCGATAACAATGTAGGCACGTACCGGGCGGGAAGAAGGGTCGACACCTGTGACCACGGCCTGTCATTGCCCAGAAACATGGCTGAGGGTGAAACCTCCACGACGAGTAAAGCTGGAGAGTAAAAGTGGTGATGAAAAACGAAAAACGTGTGACTATGTGTGTGACATTAACCCTTTTAGAACTCCAGTCCCGTTTTGGGGACACACCACTCAAATTCCAAGTCGTTTGTCCCCAATTGTCCCGAGAAGGAGACTGCGGCCCTAAACGGGTTGAGCCGTTCTTTCTACCCCTCGACATCCGGCACAACCAGTGTCCATGCCGATTATTCAATTCTACAGAGAAATACACGTTATGTGGTGAAAAAACTAAGCTACATATATTATCGTACATTGTTATTATGCAGGTCGCCCCGGTGGTTCAAGTGGTTAACCTCGAATTCTACTTGTTTGAGTCCTGGGTTCGAGCCCTAGGAGGGTCGGACTTTGACTTTATTTGCAAAAATAAAAAAAGGGATTCAATTGTTGAGAGCGCCTTGCAGCGTGGGTAGGCACAATTCGATGCGAGTCGACGAGGGAAGAAAAGGCTGAAATCTTCTCGCGATAAAAATGAAGGCACGTACCGTAGCGGGAAGGGGGGAGAAGAGCCTGCTATGTGACCCCGGATCTGAGTTACGAGTTGGAAGGAGAGAGAGAAGAAGATGTGCGAAGATAATGAATGGGATGGAAAAAAAAAAAAAAAATAGTAAGCAAGAGCAGGGAGTGCAACGCCATATCATCCTACTTTTCTTATTCGATTTGTCTTCCTTGTTTTTGTTTTTTTCTTTGTTCCCTTTCGTTTCTCTGTTTCATAGAATGTGTAACTCGTGCCTGTCGTATCCAGTATGATACATGGCATTTCATTGCCCATTGTGCTCACTGCGTACGTGGCAACGTAGCATGTGTGTGTGTTCTTTCTTTCTACCCGTCAACATCCAGCACAACCAGTGTCCGCGCCCATTCTTCAATCCTATTATTTATCACAAAAGATATACAAGTTATGTGGTCACAAAGCTCCGCCACAGCAGAGATACCACGTTGCCACGTACCAGTCAAAAAACAAAACAAACAAAAAAACAGGTACCTGGTACCTGGTATGCAGTAAGCGCAGCAGTGGGCAATACTATGCCATGTCATCATGCTATATACGCTTTGCATTGCCCACTGCAGTGCATACTGCACACGTGGCAACGTAGTATCTCTGTGGCGTAGCTTTGTGACCACAGAACTTGTATCTCTTCTAGGATTGAAGAATCGGCACGGACACTGGTTGTGCTGGATGTCGACGGGTAGAAAGAACGGTTTAATGTGAAGAACACACACACACACATACGACAGATACGACATACACATTCTATGAAACTGAGAAATGAAAGGAAACAAAGAAAAAACAAAAAGAACGAAGACAAATCGAAAGAGAAAAAGAAAAAAAGAAGAAAAAAAGAAACAAAATGTCGTGCCCCCCCCCCGCCCCCGCAGGCGATGTGGCAAACACTTGAAAAGAAAGAGCTGGGAAAAAAAAGAAGCCTATCAGTCCTTGTAAACAGAGTAAGACAAATCACCAAGGGTAAATAACGGGCAAACCAAAGCACAAACCACCATCCAGGTGGCGGCAGCAGTTTGTGGTACGAGTAGCATAGCCCAGCGAGGTTCTTCCTGCTAGTCCGCCTGATACCTTGCTACCTACCCTGACTGCAGTCTCCGTCATGCGTTCGTCAACTATGCCCAGCCTCTTGGCGTCAGACTAAACGAAACAAGCAGAGCAGGCTCGTCATACGTGGCAACGTATGATCTAATCTCTTCTGTGGCGTAGCTTTGTGACCACAGAACTTGTATCTCTTCTATTATTAATGATAGGATCGAAGAAATCGGAACGGACGCTGGTTGTTGTGCTGGGTGTCGACGGGTGGAAACAACGGTTTTATGTGAAGAACACACACTGAATGCGACAGGCACGACGTACACATTCTATGAAAGAGAGAAAAACAAAGAAACGAATCTAATGACGAAGAACGAAAAATAAAAGAAAGATCTGCCGTGCCTCCCCTCAGGAGATGTGGCAGGCACTTGAGAGGAACAAGCAAAAGCACCACTGCATATAAACAAGTGCATAACTAGAAACCAAAGGAAACAACAGGCAAACCGAAGCACAAATCACCCTCCAGGTAGTTGCAGCGCCGCAGCAGTTTGTGGTACTATCCGTTCAGATCACCTGTGGATAGCTTCCCATACCATACAGACCGGGTGACTAATCGATCAGAGCATGTGTGGATAGCTTGGCAGACCGTACAGACCGGGCTCCTGTTCTCCCAACAGTACGTACGCAAGCATTCTTTCCTCCATTATCGACTCTCGATTCCGTTCCTCCCGGCACACTATTAATAATGACAGCATTGCTATCAATAGCAACATGGAAGATTTGGGGCCCTCCCGCCATGGTATATTTTGTCGCCGTTTCCGTTCATACGTGTAGGATAGGAGATTCCGTACGCTTCCGTTTCTTACTGCGACACAGTGCTTGTAAACTGAGTAAGACAAAGAACCGAGGAAAAAATAACAAATGGAAAATAACAGGCAGACCAAAGCCCAAAGCACCCTCCAGGTGTACAGACCAGTAGTCTTGTACCCTTGCAACTGTCACGGTATTCGAAGCCCTTCCACTAAAACCTCGACCAGCGCCACAAACCCCTCCCATTGGTCGAGTGTAGGCCAGCGACCGGCTCTATCTGCTTCAAGCATCAAGCATATGCTGTAGATTTTGGAGGCCCCACACGGCTATGGATGTTTCATACAGGAATGTCCGGTACCGTGCCGTACGCTTCCGTTTCTCTGCTGGAGTGTTCTTGTGCTTGCGCTCTTGAAGAGTATGCCGTTATTATTTCTCCCCCTCACCCTAACTTGTAGGATGCCACTCTGTCTCTGAATATAGGGACAGTGTGTATACTAATATTGAATCAAAACGGTCGTTATAATTAGAGGCATATTGGTAGGGGATACCCCGTACCTGGTACACATCCGTTTCTTGCTGTACGATAGGAGGTGCCGTATGATTTCCTTTCTTAGTTTAGAGTAGATCATTGCTTGCACAACTGTCCTGTGTCGTGTATCCTGTACGTAAAGGTGTTCTGGTAGAGAGGTGAGAGGTAGGGGGGATATAGCAGGTTAGACGAGAGTACTGTTCCTTAGCGGAGATAGGACCATGAAATGAAAAGTTCTTATATTAGCAGAAGAGCGATCGGTAGCCATAGGAATGTTCTTCAGGCGTACATCAGACAAAAGGAATTCAGGAGAGCTTGTGGCGTGGGGTGGGGCGAGTATATCTGGGTGTCGAGTCCCCACGTACGTTGCCCAGGGTAGCAATGTCTGGGGTCTCGTCATAGTCGTCGGCAAGCAGCGCTGCTCACCGCCGGAAGACGTGAAGTGGAGCATCCTGGTGGGGCTCGGTGTCTTGACCTCGCCCCGCCCAACCTCCAATTTCTACCAATCTTGATGACCCGGCGCCAACACCCCCCTCAACCGACTCAACCCGGGTCTTCCCCACCGTCGACGGCATCCGCGAGAGAAGCCCCGCTCCTCCATGGTATATACGACTCGTACCTTCTCGGCCTTTTGGTTGAGATCATGTGTAGTATCTGTTCTAATCAGTGGGAAAATTGATTTGCACTCATCGAGTGCCCTTTATTTTCTCACCTGTTGTTGAAACTGCCGGGTTTAGCGCTGCTCGCAGTGTTCCGGCTAGATTTCCTCGGTACTCCACTACCACCGTGTGAGGTCCGTGTCCCCTCGCGGACAACAAAAAAAAAAATGTGCTGGATGTCGACGGGTAGAAAGAACGGCTCTAATGTGAAGAACACGCACACGCGTATTCGAAGCCCTTCAACTAAACCCTCGATGAGCATCTAGAACCTCTCCCATTGATCGGGGCCAATCGGTCGGCTCTACCGGCTTCAAGCATGCCAGTATATGTATGTATGTTGCAGATGTTGGGGTTTGTGGATTTGTTCAACCGAACCACTATTAACCTTAGAACCGCAGTCCAGTTTTGGGGACAATCCACTCAAATTTCAAGTACTTTGTCCCCAAATCGGGACTGCGGTTCTAAAGGGGTTAAGAACCGCAGTCCCGTTTTGGGGACAAACTACTTGAAGTTGTTTGAGTGGTTTGTCCCCAAAACGGGACTGCGGTTCTAAAAGGGTTCATATAATAGTAAATTCGCCGTCTTGATGCGAATAAGAGTTGCAACTCTTGGGAATGTGGCGCAATCAGCGATCAGCCACTGTCAATCGCTGTCAAGCTGTCGAAATCCTGGACTCGCTTCAATTGCGGGCGGCGTCAACCGCAGAACCTTGCAGTGACACGATCACTCCTGAGCTCTCTCGAGCGTCCAGCAACAGCACTGCTCTATAATAGGCCACGTGTCGCCTCACGAGCGACGGCGGGACACTGCCTTCGCTTTTAGGGTCTTTCCCCGGGATTTATCCCGCGGACCGTGGAATCGCGGTGAATCAACCGTAACAGATCGGTGAATGAGGAGCGTACAATGACAAGCACTATTACGGGGGACCATATTAAATAGGACCTACGGTACACACAAACGCCTCTATATTTCGCTATTTTTACCATCAATATGTGGTCCCATTTACTATTGTATGGCCCCCCCGTAATATATGAAAGACAAAACCACGGCGAATCGAATGACAGCTGTGCTGTTTTTTTTTTTGCGAAGTGGGAAGGGCGGTATGACGACGGAATTTTTACCACGGGATGGAATTTTTACCACGATTGAACCACCAACACGATTAACAACAACACCGCCATTGGGTTCGCCGTGATTTTATCTTTCTTATGGTGCTTTGTCATTGTTTACTCCTCATTCGTCAGTCTGTTATGCATGGTTGATTCGCCGCGATTCCACAGTCCGCGGGGTTAATCCCGAGGAAAGGCCCTATTAATAGACATGTATAAAACTCAGGAGAGGATGATATTTCGACTCTTTGCGCCGACTTCAATATCGCGATTTTCGTAAACGCAAATCCCTCGATATAAAACTCGATATCTGGTCCTTTGCCAGTAGAACGTGAGGTAAAACATGGGTTAAGTAAATAGTCGTCAGCAAGTCCAACAAACACGAAGGATACACTGCTGTACAGCATAGGATGGGCTGGAGGACATATAGCTGCTGCTGCTGCTGCTGCTGCTTCTCTATGTAGCTCGACAGGCTACAGCGCCCGCTGTGGGCATAGACGAGGCCGCAGCGCGGACGCGTCTCCTGCTCTTGCTGAGGCGTGTCCGCCAAAAACCAAAGATCTGGTTGGCGCTATCCGGTTGTTGTTCCCGGATAGGGTGGGGCGTGCCGTGTGTTTGGGACATGTGGGTTTGGGGCAGCGCCGGCAGAAAGACGCCCAGCCGGAGTACTGGATGATGTGCTGGTGCCGCTGAACCCGGGCATCCCGTGCATCCGCCCCTGCCCGACCAAGGGAGCACCCGACTGCCGTAATCATTCAACCAAAAGTCGTGGCGGCCACTGCCGCTGTTGTTGTTGTCCTTGCTGGCAAGGTGATGATCGGATGACCGAGTAGAGGGGACAGGCTGTTTCCATTTTTGTCAGCCAGATTCGGCTCTACCAACACGAAAAGAGAACACAAATATATGTTTAGGGTAAAAACACCCCAATCATATATTTGTGTGTTGCGGACCACGTATCGCGAAAATATCGCCGTATATTTGTCCCGCCGTTGGTATAAAACTCGATAGGCACATAATTTGGCTCTAAACCCAAATATCGCGATATTTCTGAGTTTTATATATATGTGTAATAACCATTTCCTGCCATTTGGGTTTTCACGGCCGTCATGATGTTCGTTGTATACCAGGTGTATACGTAGTGTATACCCCTCACGTCTCCTGCATGCCTTAGTATATTGTTGTTGTTGTTGTTCTGACATTAACTCTCTGACGAAGGAGTCCGTGGTCACACAAAGGTGCTGGAGCCCTAGGAAGATCCGAAAAACAAATAAAAACGAAAATTCGGCTGCCTCAAAATACACGAGACGGAAAAAGCGCACACAAGATAAAACCAATGTGCGAAACTGAACTAACATGGCCGCGGGTATATCCTCTCAACTATAATATAGAAGAGTACCCCCGTTCCCACCACTAACCAACTCGTGGCTGCTGACTACAGCGGATGCTGTCTGAAGTGCTGCCTGCACCGTACGAAACGCACGGTAGTCGTGAAAACGAAAGAGGAACACGCCTGCCTGCTATCTGGAGTGCTGTCAGAGTGAAGACTCGCGGATATGCAGTGAAAAAAGGAGCAATCGAACCTTACTACCACACGAATATCAACGATCGCCATCTCTTCCTGGACTGTCTGACACAAAAAGGTGCAGCACAGTTATGATACCACGTCCCTGATAATTGCGTAGGTTATTCCCCATGAAGGGTATACAACTCGTTAAACTACGAAGACCAGTGACGAGTACCGGTAGATACTATTCTGCCTCGTGAAAAACAATACCAGGGAAAAACAAACTATGACTGCTTCTCTCGTGATGATAGTGTGCGCGCAAATCATGGGTCTCCATGCACCGTCTTCCTGCCGTACTTCATGGCCGCATCATCGCCTTGGCCCAATCCACCCGCTCCTTTGCGCGTGCACTCGTTGCCATTCCCTTCCAGTCGTTTCCCTTTCTCCGTCATCCTGAAAAACAAAATGCTCCTCGCACTTACTTGCGGTTCTGATCTGGGAAAAAAAAAAATCTCGCGCAGGGGGAGGTCAATCCGTCTCTTCCCCGCACGTCGACGCTCAGTCTCCCTCCTCCCTCGTCGTCGAATCCAGCCTCCTACCGGCGCAATAGACTGTGCCGTAGTGTGGCCTGTGGTGGCGCCTGCCTCCGCGCACGGACCCCCCGATTGAGCATTGCTGCTCTGCCGCAGCTGCCTAAAAAAACGCGCGAATCGTAGGTCTCCGTGCCTGACGCACCACGTACGACCCAACTCTACTGCCGCCTGAGCCTCGCGGCCACAGGCAGCAGCAAGAAGGTATCACTCCTTGAGGGTGAGTCCGGCCTTACACCCGCCAGAAAGACCTACCCCACTCGCTATTAGCCTGTTAGGGCATGCCTCGCAGCATTCCTTGCCGAGGCAGCGAGGGGAACGGAAGTATAAATGTATGTACCGGTCCAAGAATACTGAAAATCCAAATAAGAACACAACGCTCCTTTTTTTGGTGCACGCTTAAGAAATTGTAATTAAGAAATTTTCCCCAGCGGCGAGAACGCGACACTATACCCCAGACATCGGCGTCCCCGGTGGCTTGGTAGGTGGTCCGCGTGCCTATCAAGATCAATTTCGCGGGTTCAAGTCCCACCGAGCGCATGCTCGTGGCTTTTTCTTGCAAAAAAGAAATTGATTAGCGGAAAGCGCGAGAGCGTGAGTTAGCTACATTCGATGAAAATCGACGAGCTGTGGGAATGCTGAACCCTATGCGCGACAAAATAAAGGCACGTACCGGGGGGAGAAGGGTGGACACCTGTGACCACGGCTTGTCCAGAAGGTCGTCGAGGGTAAATGCCTCCTACGAGTTAGGCTGGAAAGTGAAAGTGATGATTTAAAAAATAAAATAAAAAAATACAGTGGTACTATTGCTCAAGGCTGTTCAAGGACGGTCTCACGGTAGCGCTTCAACCCTTTTAGAACCGCACTCCCATATGTGGGGACAAAATACTTTCATTATAAGTAGTTTGCCCCCAAAACGGCACTGGGGTCCTAAAAGGGTTAACCCTTCAAGGACTGCAGTCCCGTTTGGGGGGAGACAAAACTACTGAGACGTTCTACGGTGGCGAGGTTATCACATTTTGGGAAAAAAAACTTTCTGAGCCACCACGGCGTCCTTGCCGGGCGGCACTTGAAGGAGGTGCGTACAGCTGTAGTAAGTACCACAGATGGTGACGATATATGTGTTTTTTCAAGTTGCGTGCCCCTCACATCCCAAGCATCTTCAGTCCTATTCACAGGCACGTTTGTCGAGGTTCCGTCACAATCTGGGTCGAAAGGATCTCTAGGTTGGTAGGCTGTTCAGGTGCATTGATTCCTGTTGGGATCAGGGCACGGGCGAAGACCCAACCCCTGACCCTAATCCTGACCCCAAACCGCAGCCAAAACGGGCCAAAACTGGCCATACACGTTGTTGCATCGAAGCAGGAAATTGCTCCATTCCGAAGTGCAGACCGCGCCACGCAATTTTCAAATCAAAAACACCCCTAAAGATCCTTTCTCCCAGATTGCAAAACCTACTCGGTTTGTACCAGTTGAACTCCGCATTACACCTTCACCTGTCAATGCACTGCCATAGACAAAAAGCCGCTGTTGCCAAAAATCCCAATAAACACAGACACTGGCATCACGTCTACCGCCGTTTTTTTTTTCCCGAGGACATTTTGTTTTTCTGGTCGAGCTCCGAACGTTTCCATCTAGCGAACATTCAGCAGGGCAGATTATGAGCTCCTTTTGTGCATTCCCGTGAGTGTGCCAAAGCGACAGCACTTCTCGTGTTTTTCGGAGCGGACCTCGTCGCTGAAGTTTGAAAGTGTGGTTCCAGGCGCTTGAATTTTCTGTTTTTTGTACTGCAGGACTAGAAACTGTGTGTGTGTTTCTTGTTACGTAGCGGGGTGATTGTTCTATGCGCGGACTGCGTTCGCAGTTCAGAAAGCACGAGAGACACGGACATGTAACACGAAGAAGAAAAGTTGACACGCCTCGGACACAGGGTGTACAGATAGATAATGGTATGTCTATCTACAGATCATCTACACGATCTACTGTAGTTGTTCACTTGCCTTTGCGAGAGATTGTGCGAGATCTATCTGCGTATGATGTGTATGTACATGCTCAACCTAGGAAAACATGCCCTAGATAGATCGCGCCGATTGCACGACTCCCACCCGGCAACATGAGCTAGATAATACGTGCAAGATCGATATTGCACGATCTATCTATCTATCTATCTGTCTTGAATGATCTAGATCATGAACTGGTAATCGATGTTCTATCCGAGGTGTGAACTTTCGTACATGTAAATTTATATCGATATCCAACATGTATATCCACATGACTTCGATACGATATCCAACACTTATCGAAGCTCTCGATATGATATTCCAACACGATTAATAGAGCATCCACATGTATTTTGAAACTGTCATACATGCACAACACACAGCAGTAGTGCGTCTAAATATATAGCCCAGATCGGCTTTTCGTTTTTTTTTTTATTGTGGGCTGAGCGAAGCGACTCACATGCGAGCTGACGGTCGGCTTGAGGTAGTGCGTCGAAACCTCCGCCGCGTGAGCATATCATGGTAAACTCTTTTTAGGGCTGAGTGTCCCGTTTTGGGGCCAACCCACTCGATTTCTAAGCACTTTGTCAAAAATACTGGACTGCAGTCGTACAGAGCTAAGAGTCAATCGAGGTGCTGAACTATCTTGGCCTCCATCATGGTGGGGGCCGCGGGCTTCACGACCCCCCGGAGTTGGGCTCTCTGTTTTTTTTTCTCGTGTGTCCTTCCTGTTGCTGTCCAATGTTCCGACCGAGGGGTAAAGACAAAGCTCTTAATTAACCCTCGTAGGACTGCAGTCCCGTTTCGGGGACGAACTACTCACCTTTTGAGTGGTTTGTCCCCAAACCGAGACTGCGGCTCTAAAAGGCTTTATTTAACCCCTGGGGGGCCCCAAGGTAGCTTTTTCGGGGGACCCTAGTTAATAGGACCAAATATTGTTAGTAAAAAAGGTTAAATATATAGGTTATTGTCGACACCATAGGGTCTACTAACTATGGTCCCCCGTTATACCAGTCCAGCGGTTATTTTGGTGTTTACGAGCTGCTGAACACTTTTAGGACTGCAGTCCCGTGTGGGGAGACAAAACCACTTCTATTACGGGGGATAATAGTAAGTAGGACCAAATATTGTTAGTAAAAATGGTCAAATATATAGGTTTTCATGTATACCATAGGTCCTATTAACTATGGTCCCCCGTAATAGTTTTACCTGGTAAGTAGTTTGTCCCCAGAACGGAACTGCAGTCCTAAAATGGGTTAATTAGCCGCCTGGCAGTACGGGCAGAGGGACCATGTTGCGCGCCGCGCCGTGCCGTGCCGTACATAGGACTATTGTGCGTTATAACTCGGCCAACATATTGAAATCATCCCCAATCAAGCGGTGGCCGTACGAGCTGTAACCGTCATTTTTTCTTCACTAAAACGCCAATTTTTCCCTATGAAAGCCCCACAAGGGCTGTCAGCTCACCAACCACATTTTCTGACTTTTTTTTTTCTTCACCTGTTGTTTTTAGGTTGGGGGGAGCCTGGCGGTGTCGGCCGTGGCCCTCGGCATGAGAGGCAGGGCCAGGATGAGCACCAGGGGGCCTCGGGCTGCCAAGCGCCCCTTCCCCGTCCGCTTCGGCAAGGTCACAGGAGAGAACCGAGGAGAGGTGGGAGAGAAGGAGGAAGGGGGGGGGGAGGTGGCGATGGGGGGGGGGGTGTACTCGATAGGAGAGATGTCCTCGATCTCATGCATGGCCGTATTCGTATGGGCATAGACCCTCGCATCCCTACAATGCCGGGACGGAGCATGTCGGGTTTTTACCGACCAGGCAGGCATTGCTTGCACGGGGGGGGGTACTTGTTTGTTGCTTGCCCTAGTCACTTGGGCATTGACTACGCATCCCTTTCGAGGCGGAGCGCCGTTCCTGTTCCTAATAGAGACACAATGTATGACTTTGCGTGCCTATATATTAGTCCGATTTTGCCCTGATATAGGTACATAGACCATTCATGTTTTGCTCATGTTTTGCTAAACAAGGATGAGATTACCCGACGATTTTTGGGTTAAAACCCTTTTAAGACTGCAATCCCGTTCTGGAGACAAACCCCCCACTTTTTAAGTAAGTTTGTCCCCAAAACTGATCTAAGGAGACTGCAGTCCCAAAAGGGACAAGGAGCCCCGTCATTCGGATTTTTTTCTTCACCCAGAAGATGCTACCCGTTGCTGCGTACCAGGTATGCTTGTATCGGAGCGCGCGTTCAACCGCACTTTTCCGCAGGGGCTTGTCGGAGAGTTTTTTTACCCAAAATTTGGACATTTTCTTCGCGCAGTTTTTCAATCTTTCATATTTCCCTGATTTTTTTTCCCAAATACGTGAAATTCAACGAACTTGATGTTTATGCTTCTGGAGAGGGTTGCAAATAGCGACAGAAGGCCTCCGCATCTTGATACATACCTCCAATTTTTTCCAAACTTTGGAAATCATGGAAAAAAAGCTCTCCGATAAGAATGAGCCCTCAGGTTTCTTCGTTTCTTTTTTCTGCCAATGACTGTCTGTTCGTCCGTCCTTCCGTCCGTGGTCGTACAAAAAAGAAAAGAAGGAAAAAACTGCTATTAATATCAATATAAGACTATTACGGGGGACCATAGTTAATAGGACCAAATATTGTTAGTAAAAATGGTTAAATATTTAGGTTTTTATGTATACCATAGGTCCTATTAACTATGGCCCCCCGTAATAACCCTTTTAGAACTGCAGTCCCGTTTTGAGGACATTGCTTTCGGATTCTAAGTAGTTGGTCTCCGAAACGGAACTGCGGTACTAAAAGGGTTAATCCTAGAGCCTGGTATCAGTATAGGGCTACCCTGTATATACCCCCTTCACGATATGATATCTCCATAGTACTTGGTCATGTTTTTTTTTCGCCGGAACATGCGAAACATATCATATCGTATTACGTCGCTATATGTAGGGGTTTTCAGCACGATCTGACTAGAAGGTGATGAGATATTTGGTATATGATATATACGCCCGCTATGAAGCGATATATCGGCCTATATAAGGTGGTATAAGATTATATGTCGGCCTATATCAGGTGGAGTACGTGATCTGGCGATATCCGATACATGGCATAATAAGGTCGACTTTTGCTGTCTTGACGATATATCCGCTGCTGTCTTCCTGTCGTGCGGTTTTGATCCGCGATGCGGATGAGCGAGTCGAACGCGCCATCGCCTGCGGCCACAAGCGAGCCACGGCTACAGCAAGCAGTCGCCTTCGACATCGATCTATGTACCTACCTTGTACCTATTAATAGTACCACCGGCAGTGAGTGTACACAATCCCATGGTCATCGCAATACACCAACTAATTGTTGTCAGCATTACACCACACATCTACAAGCAGCAGAACCTCGCGGAGAAGGGGTTGCTGTATCATAATTCATGCATTTGGCGTACCGGGTCGTGCGTAGCGGGCACAGATCGCCAAGCACAGAGCAGGTGCTCTGCCATCAGCGTGGCACAGGCCCCAACCACGAACAAGTACCGATGTGACACGGCGGTGGCGTACATATGTAGGTGGCAATAGCGCAAGAAAGCACGATATATACGGCAGATATGAAGTGATACATCGCATTATACAAGGTTTATGATATATAACATTTTATGTATATTATATATTATATACCCTGCATATATCACATCTCATAGCGATATATCGAAAAATACCAGTGATCTGGATATGACCAAGAAATATCAACTTTTATGACTCAGTCATGTTTCTCGGGGGGGGGGTATCATATACCCCCCCCCCCCCCCGGGTTTTAGGTGATACCAGGCTCTAGTTAATACCCCCCGTATGTAGCGTCCCTCTCTGGTCGGCAATATAAGAGCCGTTTCAACATTAATAATAAATACCAAGCGGTCGTTATATGTACACCCAGAGTTGTACGTACCGTAGAACAACGCAACGCAAGAAAGATAACACACCGTTCTTGAAGAGTTTTTTTCGAGTCGATTTTCCCCAAAACACGGGGAGGGAGGGGAGGGAAGGGGACAGGACGGGACGGGACGGGGGGGGGGGGGG
The DNA here is from genome assembly GCA_031213475.1 of Nereocystis luetkeana. Classification (NCBI taxonomy): domain Eukaryota; class Phaeophyceae; order Laminariales; family Laminariaceae; genus Nereocystis; species Nereocystis luetkeana. Next base: position 5,405,458 of record JARUPZ010000014.1, on the reverse strand, counting down.
CACAAAACAACGTAAAAAACGTACTCACTATCAATACGAAAAGAAACACACCACTCCTGGGATTAGTTTCCCGAGAGGCGTTTTGTTCTCCAACAGACGGGGGGGGAGGCGGGGGGGGGGGGGGGGGGGGGGTGTGCTCGATAGGAGAGATGTACTCGATCTCATGCATGGCCGTAGTCGTATGACCATAGACCCTAGCATCCCTACAACAAAAACGAAAGCGGTGTGGCTCTCCAGTAGAAATATCTCGTCGCGATTTGTTTTTCATGTAGACGCATCGATCGGTGTTTACACTTTCTTTTCCACCCACCGTATTTTTCGAGAAGTCTCCCGGAGTATAGAAAAACATGCGAGCGGCCGACGTACACATGAAACAGCTTGCAAAGCTGAGTGTTGATTGTTCACAGTTAATACTCAGTCGGTGGAACTCACAGTTAACGTGCTACTCTGTTGTAGTTGCGGCAATATTGTAATCATCATCTTACGTACTTATATGACCACGGACTCCTTCGTCAGAGAGTTAATGTGAGAACAACAACAACAATGGAAGGTTGTAACATTTTCGGGGCGGAGATGTCTTCTGTACGCTTATCTCTATATATTTGTGCTTTTTGCGCGATAAGAGTTTTTTTTCTTCTTCTTTTTTGGTCCGTTTCTTGTTTTTTTAAGCGGCTCCTGGCCGCCGCGCTTCTGCTCGTTTTTTCGTGTGTCTTATCAATCGTGTGAATGCTCGTTTATTTGGCCGTTTTTTTTTCGTTCGCAGAATCCCATTGACCCCCCCCTTGAACGGATGGATGACTACTACTGGATGAGGGACGACAAGCGAGAATCGAAGGTATGTACAGTATTAATAGTACGTGGGCAGGCCCCTTGTAGCAGACTATTGTTGTTGGTTTGTACATGTACCTCTTGCCCGCTTCATTTTCAAGCATTAATAGTGTTTGTGTAAATATTTTGTGTATGGGCAAAAGCCCAAATCAGGTATATGATGCACCTCTTCCATTCGAGATGAAAACAGTTAAATGCTGAAGCCAAGTAGAAAGCACACGCCACAAGCGGTGTTTTTTGGCTATGAGAAACCGCAACCTTTTTTTTTTTTTTTTTTTGCGCCTGCACAACGAGCGTGTGGCCTCCAAAATCTGAGTTGTTTTGTTTTCTTTAGAGTGGTAGGTACCACGGGATCCACTTGGACCTGCAGAGGGTCACCAGGCTTCGTTTGTTTCGCCACGGCGATCGCGCCAAGAGTGCTTATTCTAGCGCCCTCCCCCCCCTGCTAGCTTTGAAGCCTCTCGACCATCCTCGCGGAACCGCCAGGTCGGCACGAAATTATTTTGCCGCGCAAGATCTAAGACCACCTCGACGCGGGGTGGGGCAGACGAGCTGCCGTCTGTGTCCACGTTGCTGTGATATGACTCATGTGGCCATAGAAAACAACATACTGTAGTACACATCATAACAACTGAAGCACATCGTACACCCAAAATAAATCAAAGTGAAAGAATCGTTCGTATGTATGCCTACATAGATAGGTACGGACAGGTACAGATCTCAAACGCAATAGTTGCAACCGGGGAACCCGAGACGCACAAGCAGAGAAAAAACGGTGTGTGCCTAAGATGGCCTTTCTGATTGGCTGAAAATCAGGCAACAGCAGTTGAAAGCTAGTAGTAGACGAAGTAGACAAGTCCAGGTGTACCCGGCCAGTTTCAAGCCAAAAACAGGTACGGTGAGAGGCTGGGCAATGGCTGGGCTCCTGGCGTGTATTGTGTACTTGTTTTCAGAGTGTACCTGAATTTGGTCCATAATGGACCAGGTATACCTTATTTTGGCTGAAAACCTACGTATATACCTGGTACAGGTTCATTACCTATTCCTACAATCTGTAGGGGGCCCTTTTAAGCTACTGCTGGAAGGAAGTGAGCCTGGAGATCCTTTGTATAGATGTTTTTGGAAGCCGGAGAAACCCGGCGCTCCTCCTCAAAGCTCCTTTTTCATTTCTTTGTTGTTTTCATCCTCTTGCCGATTGGTATAAATCAAGCCTAACCCTTTTAGAACCGCAGTCCCGTTTTGGGGACAAACCAGTCAAATTCTAAGTAAATTTGTCCCCACAACGGGACTACAGTACTAAAACCACGTTTCCACGTTTAGAGTACGTCTCGTGTGTCAGTTCAACCCGCAGCTCCGGCTGCAGCAACAACAGAGCAGGCTGCTGTCACCACTGGCGCATGGGCAAGCTGGCCCGACCTGACTGACCCCCGAGAGGGGCAGGTGCGGTGGAGATATATACCTGGTAGCCATTAAGGGATAGTCATCTCCCCCTGGTAGTGTGGGACTCTCGCGAGTTCACCCACTAGCAAAAACCGAGGCTATGAGGCCTTCCCGCCGGACTTGGTCCAGTTACGGTCCGCCCTACACGTTGGGGCATTGGTCCTTGTTGTTGCTGTTGTTATTTCTTGTTGTTGTTGTTGTTGTTGTTGTTGTTGTTGTGAATTCCACCAGCTCACACGGTCGACGCCAGTTAACGTGCACATAGCCCCCAGCGCATGAGCAGTGCCTATTACCTGGTATGCTTTACGGAGGGGGGGATGCATAGTAATCAGAACACACAATGGAGCAAAAAAGAACGTATCGTTTCCTATGATATCATGCATGCACTCGATATCATGCCCCACTGCTGTCTGGGCGGAAATATGAGGACAGCTTTGTCCCCAATAATGTATGAAGCCCTCTTGTATTGTTTCTTTAGTTTTTCACACGTTTTCGCTTTTAATAGTGTTAATTAACACTTGCTTCTCTGTTTTTCTCGTTTTTTGTTATTTTTTTCCATGTTTTTTTTTTCGTTTTTGGACGGTTAACGCAGGAGGTGCTCGGGCACATCCACAAGGAAAACGAGTATACCCAGAAGAATATGGAACACCTGAAGGACCTGCGGGAGGACCTGTACAAGGTTTGATTGCCGTTCACATTCGTAGCTGCTTCTTGTTGGTGGTGGTGGTGGTGTTGTTGCTGTTGGGTGGTGATGATGCTGCTCCTGTTGCTGTTTTTTCATCGTGGGGATTGTGTTTTTGCTGTTGTGAATTGCCGCTGATGCTCCTGCTGGTGCTGCTGCTGTTGTTGTGGTTGCGGTTGTTGCGGTTGCTATCGTCCTTGTTGTCTCGGTCTCTGCTGCTCAAACCCATTCAACGCCCCCCCCCCCCGTTTTTTTTGTTTTTTTGTTTTTGTGGCGGTCGCCCACAGCTGGTTGTCGAGTTAAATCATTTGTGCGAGGTAAATAACCTTTACTCCGCACAATTGGGAATTGTCGTATCACGTAGTGTTCAAGGTAAGGCACCCAAGAGGCAGTTACGTAGTACTCCCATTGCCGTCTCTGGAACAACCTACACCGGAAATTAAATCAACTCATTGAAGCTGTCGTCCATATGCAAGTCCGCCTCAAAAGCGGTTCTTAGTCGGATGTAGCTCACCCTTCATGCGACTCGCCAGACACCTCACGGCGCTTCGCGCTTGGTGCAAGCAATGTCTGCCTGGTCGGTGAAAACCCGACATGCTCCGTCCCGGCATTGTAGGGATGCGAGGGTCTATGGTCATACGACTACGGCCATGCATGAGATCGAGTACATATCTCCAATCGAGTACACCCCCCCCCCCCCCCTCTCCTCCCTGGAAACCCTTCCGCAATGTTCCTAAACCCCCGCAGGAATTTCTTGGACACATGAAGGAAACGGACACAGAGGTTCCGTACCGACACGGGCCTTACTTGTACTACTCGCGCAGCGTCAAGGGAAAGCCCTACAAGATTCACTGCCGAGTGAAGGAGCTCGGGGGTCAGGAGCAGGTAGGCAGCTCGTAGTCCCGTTTCAAAGATATTTCCTACGGGTATGTCCGGTAGGTTTTACCGATACCCGGGGTATTTTTTGGTGGGCGTGCCGGAGTTACCTAAGTGTCGGGTACCGATATTGAGGTCTTGCCGAACCTTAACGGAGTGTCGGGTCCCGCTATCGAGTTCGTGCCCAGCCTTACCGGAGTGTTTTGGTACGGCTGCAATACCCACCGAACCCTCTGCGGTAAAGCTCGGTAGGTTGTCGCGGCCGTACCGAATACTCCGGTAAGGTTCGGTATTTACCATATACCGAGCAGGTACCCCCTTTATTGTTTGGTGCGTACCCTACCGAACATGCCCTTGCTGTATTCGGTAGGGTATGTACTTTGGGGCACCTGGGGTAACCTATCCGCCGGGTTTAACGTACCGGGTAAATAATGGTTGCCGCCCACCTATAATACCTACCAGGTACCTGGTACCCTTCTTAAGGCTACGTCATTTGGGATCGAGGCACCATACCCGGGTAGCTTAAGTATAGTGCCACATGTATAGTATACCCGCGGATACCCGAGTTTCTGCCAGGGTTTACCCGGGTATGTACCTGAGTAAGACGGGGTACAACCTACCAACGGGTGTATATTACCCATTTTTTCGTCTCCCAAATATCTACCCGTCGTAGTAGTACACACTTTACTGTAATCAAGATACCATACCCCTATGGAAAAGTCGGGTAGCTTTACTAGTAGTTGACCCAATACAATACCCGTGAAAAGTACATACCATACCCTAATAAGCAAACCCTAGTGACCGTTTCCCCACGTACTGATACTGCGATGCACGTATCAGTTTGTGCGTGTGTGTGTTTTTCCAGCGGGGCGCTTCTTAGTTCTTACCCTGCTCTTAACCCTTTTAGGACTGCAGTCCCGTTTCGGGGGGACACTGGTTGTAATTTGACTGGTTTGTCCCCAAAACGGGACTGCAGTCCCAAAAGGGTTAACGACGGCGGGCTACAGTAGTAGATTGCAGGGAAATAAATGAACCAATGTCCCCCTCCCTCTTGCTGCTCGTTGTCTGCCTCCTCGTCCCACCCCACCCTCTTGATCAGGTGGTTCTGGACGAGAACGTCCAGGCCGAGGGGGCGTCCTACTGCGATATCGCGGATGTGAGCCCGTCTCCGGGAGGACACGAGCTGGCAGCCTATGCGGCAGACATGACTGGATACGAGGTGGGTGGTACAAAGGCCGGAGGGAAGGGGTTGCCCCCCCCCGTCCCGACTATGGCCATGCATGACATGAATACCCCCCCCCCCCCCCTGCAGGTCACGCTATATACCCTTCATGCGATTCGCCCAATACCTCGCGGCGCTTCCCACTTGGTGCAAGCAATGCCTGCCTGGTCGGTGAAAACCCGACGTGTTCCGTCCCGACGTTGTAGGGATGCGAAGATCTATGGTCATACGACTGCGGCCATGCATGATATGGGTACACCCTCCCAGCCTACCCCCCTCCCCCCCCCGTATATACCGGCTGTTGTTATAGGTAGGTATTCTTTATGATCGCTTTTCATTGGTTTGTTCGATTACGAAGTACCGTTCGACTTCTGTCGGTGTGTTCCAGCCGTTTCTGTGTGGTGTGTTGATTGGTGTGTTCAAGTGTTGCTGGTTGCTTCATGTGTGGCTTGTTAAGCTCGTTTTGTGCCCTTTTTTTGCTAGTTCTCGGGTGAGCTTCTTTGCCATTTCTTCGTGATCTTGCTATCTCTCCGCGTCCGTCTCTCTAGTCTGTTCCGTGTCTGTGTTTGTTCTTGATGGAATGAGTCCAACCAGCGAAAAAAAAAGGTATTTTTTTTGTTGTCGTTCTTGTTTGTGTTTGCTCTTTGATAAAAATTGTCCACCCAGTGCAAAAACTTGTCTGTTGTCTGTGTTCGTTCTTGCATGATTTCCATCCACTCACCGCAAAAAAATCTTGGTCTTTTTTTGTTTTGTTCTTCGTTCGTCTTGGTTGTTTTGTTTCCTCAAAAGACATACGACGTCAAATTCCGGGACATTGCGACGGGCAAGGACCTAGAGGACGTGATCGTCAAGACGTCGGGGGATGTCTGCTGGGGGGCCGACGCCTCCACGGTTTTCTACACCACGCAGGCATGCTTTGGGTTGAGAGTCGATACTGGCCTCTCGGTTCGTCTTTGCGGTGGTGGTGGTGATGGTGGCGGTGGTGGCGGAGGCGGTGTTGTCGGTATTGGTGGCAGTGGTGTTAGGTTCGTTCTGTTGTATTAATTCAGCTGCTGTGCCAGCTGCTGTGCTGCTGTTGCTCACATTTATTTCTGCTGTTGCTGCTTCGGTCACGCGACACGGCGCCTTGTTGGAAAAGAACCCCCACACCCGGCTTCTGTTGACGCTTAACGCGTCAACCCTACAATTTTTTGAGCCTAAATAACAACTGGTAGTCGCTTTGTATTCTTCGTCCCATTGTTTCATCCCGTGGGGTAGTTCCATGATTTGCGTTCCACAATTTTGTTATATGAGTTGCTGTAGTTCCCGCATTCGTTTGTTTCACGATTTCGTTTCGTGACATCATTCCATGAATCATATTTTTTCCTGTGATAAGTTGCTCCACGATTTTTTCCCGTCACTCCTTTTCGTCCAATTATTCATTCGTTTGGGCGTGTGATTTGTTTTCTCTTCCCCCTCCCCCTCCCCCCCCCCTGTTTTGCCACCTCCCACAATTACGACGAACGAAACGCCGCGCAGGATGAGGAGCACCGGCCGCACAAACTGTGGATGCACACCCTGGGCACTCCGCAAGCAGAGGTGCCACCGCTGCTGCTGCTGCAACTGTTTCTGTTGGCGCGATATAGTGCACGGAGTTGTTCTTGTTTGGCATTACAGCAGAGGGCCATTTTCGCGTTGCTTTTGTGTCTCCTTTGTTTTTGTAGTGTTCAGTGATTTGCGTGTGCATCGTGTTCATGCTTTGTGTGTACGCGCCCATGTGTGTCCATGATTTGGTTTGTATGTGTACGTGCCCGCCATCCATGTGTGCCCATCATTTGTGGGCATGTATGCCCATGATTTGTCGATGTTTGTCCATGATTGGTGTGTGTATGACCGTCATGCGTATGTGTCCATGATTTGTATGTGCATGCCGATATGTTGTGTTGGAGTATCCATGTTTTGTGGGGTGTGTCCATGATTTGAGTTTTTCCATGTGTGCGTCTGCTGTATGTGTCCATGATTCGTTTGTGCACGTCTGCGACAGGTGTGTGTCCATGTTTTGTGGGTGCATGTCCGTGGTTTGTGTGTTATATGTCCATGGTTTGTGTGTACGTGTGGATGATTTGTGTGGGTAGTAGATATGTCCGTGACTTGTGTGTGTCCATGGTGTGTGTACGTATGTTATGTCCAGGATTGTGCGTTTTCATTATTTGTTTCGCGTATACCTGGTACATGATTTGCGTGTGCCCATTATTTCGTATGTTTCAAATGGTTTCGCGTGTGTCCATAGCTGTTTTGTGTTTGACCCCTATGCGGACGATCGATGGCTGCCCCCCCCCTCCCCCCTCTGCTTTTTGCAAACTGTTCATTGTGTTTCATTTCGTGCTTTTAATGTTTTGGCAGGACTTGCTTCTGTATACCGAGGATGATCAGCTCTTTTGGATGGGCATCGGAAAATCGGACAGCGACAGGTCTGGCTTGGCACCATGGCCTGGTAGCTTTTGTTTTGGTGACTTGTTCTACGACAGCGGTACAGCACTTTTCGGCCGAAACGTTTGAAAACTTGTGGGGCTCCCTCAACAGAGGAAAACACCCAATAAGGAGGCATGCCTTATAAGGCACGTGCCTTACTCGGCAAGAACCACCCAAAAAGGCATGCCTTGTAGCAGGCATGCCTTACAGGAACCACACAACAATTAAGTAAGGACCAAGTATTGTCAGTAAAAATAGGTGTTGAATATATAGGTTTTTGTGTTTGCCGTAGGCCCTACTTACTATGGTCCCCCGTAATAGTAATGGTAAGAGGCGTGCCTTGTAAGGCAGGAACTACCCAATAAAGCATGCCCTATAAGGCAGAAACTACCGTACAAGAGGTATAATATGTGTGCCTTTCAGGGCAATAACTAACCAATGAGGCGTGCCTTATCGTTTGTTTTTACAAAATTGCGTTTCGTTACACAGACCTCGAACGTGGGATTGATTGCTTGCTCGTCGGGTTTCAAGTTAAGTGTGCGTTTTTTTAATTGAAAAAGCCAGTTTTCGGGTGATGTTTTATTAGAGCTCAAGCTAGGACGCTCGGGAAAATTGTAGGTGCACCACCCCCTCTACCCTGGACGTAGCGTGCGTCTCGTATCGATTATTCACGTCATTGGTGCTTCGGATGTCCTATTAGTATGATCGATCCTGCTTTGAAGCGTTGCATAATGCGTTGGCGGTGTTGTTATCGATGGAGCTTGGTGTTGCTGTTGCCGGTAGCGCTTGCTGAAGAGTGTTGGTGTCGGTCGTGTTGTTGTTGCGATCGCTGTTGTCGTCGTCGAGGTTTCCGTTGGTCTTGGCTGTTGTCGTTTGTTGCGGTTGATGGTGGGGGTGACGGTGGTGGTGGGTGTCGCTGCACAATTGTCGTGTTTTATTTTGCGCGTACGTTTTTGTTTTTTGTCGTTGTTGTGTCGTTGTCCAGGTTCATGACGCTGAAGGTCGGCAGCAAGACCACGTCGGAGATCCGTTTCATCGACCTGCAGGTGAACACCACCTGCTTATATATGGCACCTACTGTACAGCCGACAGTGGAACCTCCTGCCTGTGTACAACCTACTGTACAACGTACAGTAGAACCTCCTGCTTGTGTAAAACCTACTGTGCAACGTACAGTAGAACCTACTGCTTGTGTACAACCTACTCTGCGACGTACAGTAGAATCTTCTGCTTGTGTAAAACCTACTCTGCAACGTACAGTAGAACCTACTGCTTGTGTACAACCTACTGTGCAACCTCGCACAACCTACGGCACAGCTTTATGCATAGCCTACTACTGAACAACGTAGCTGCACAAACTATACCTGCACGAAGTACCGCGATACCTATATACCCGATACTGCTGTACAACGTACGGCAAACCTACTGCACGACTTCTTTCAAGCCTTAGCCTATTACGGCGGGCCCTAGTAAATAGGACCAAATACTGTTAGTAAAAGTAGGGATATATATAGTTTTTTTTGTATACCGTAGGTCCTATTAATTATGGTCCCCCGAAATAGTGCACAATCTCGGACAATCTGCTGCACAAACCACTCGGCGCTCTATTTTTTCCCGGGGGTGGAGCTCTCTGCTGTAGGCCGGTGGTAAACTACAGAAACATGAAATCCGCCAACAACGACGACCGCCATGCATGACACTAGTGCACCCCCCCCCCACCCTCACAAGCGGTTTTTGTAGGATGGAGCAGCTCACCCTTCATGCGACTCGCCGAATAATACCCCACGGCGTCTAGCGCTTGGTGCTAGCAATGCCTGCCTGGTCGACGAAAACCCGACGTGCTCCGTCCCGGCAGTGTCGGGATGCGAGGGTCTATGGTATTCAGACAACGGCCATGCATGATTTCGAGAGTACTCCCCCCCCCCCCCCCCCCCCTCCCCGTTCGTTCACTGTGCCCTTCAGGGAATTGCAGGCAAGGAGGCGCACCGGCAGGTGTCGCTCAAGGTGTTGACCCCAAGGCAGGAAGACGTGCGGTATGGAGTCGAGGTGGGTCGTCTGCTACCGCCACTATTATGTCCCATATTCTTAAGATCGTGTGAATATGATATTTATATATAAACGTTTCTAATGTTTTTAGGTGCCTCTCATGAAGAGCTTCTCTATATAAACCTCACGGCCTCTCCCTTGCCCCTTGTCCCACATGGCATGCGGCTTATCCCTGTGAGAGATCTATTCATTCTGTCTCGCCCCCCCCCATCTCCCCCTCCGTCTACCCCGTACACCTCCCTTTACTCCCATACACCATACGTTTTTCTGACTCCATGGGTACCCTTTTTTTTATTATTCGTTTCCTCCTTCGTTATTTTCCTTCTTCTTTTCGTTGTTGTTGTTGTTGTCGCTCGTTGTGTTTTTTTGTCTTACCGCCAATTTTGTTTTCCCGTCAATTCAGCACTGGGGAAGCGACTTCTTCATCGTCACCAATGTGGACGGGTGCAAGAACTCCAAGCTGGTCAGCGCACCCATCAGGCACGAAGAAGAATGAGCCCTTTTTTTTCAATCACTCTCTTTGACACCTCGGACGGACAGATCATGATCTATCTATCTACAGATAGACCATCTACATGATCTACTGTAGTTCCTCAACTGCCGTTGCGAGAGATTGTACGGGATCTATCCGCATATGATTTGTACATGCTCAACCTAGAAAAACATGCCCTAGATAGATCGTGCTGATGATCCGGCTCCCACCCGACAACATGAGCTAGATCATACATACAAGATCGATATTAGACGACCTATTCATCTCCTTTTATAAGATCTAGATCATGAACTGTGGGAATAGATGATCTGTACATTATCTGTACATGATCTGTCGAGGAGTTTTGTGCTCCCAAAAATGTGGGATGCTGTGCTAGAAGGACAAGAAATAATCGGAGCTTCTCACAGCTCACTACCCGCAACCCGCGGGTCGGGTCGGAAGGTCTTCTTCAATATATCACGGGTCGGGTCGGGTCGGTTCGGGTCAGGTTTTCAAAATCGGGCCAGGTCACCCTGACCCGACCCGATCCCGGCCCCGGCGCCGACCCTACCCGACCCGCGAGGTTTGATGTGACCCGTGAACAGCCGGTAAAAACTCGAGACGGCTGCATAGATTGTTGGCCCTAAGGGCCGGTCTTATCGAGGGCAAAATAAACGAAAAAAAAAACGAAATAAAACGAACAGACTTTCGTTTTTCGCAAAAAACAGCAGGTTGAGTCCTAACGAGGGCAAAAAAAACGAAACAAAAATAAGAAGCCGAGTCGAATTTTTACGCGGTGCAATTTTTCGGAATGACTCAACCGCCACAGCACGTGGTTCCCGGGGATAGCGCTCGACAGCGACGGTGGATAGACACAACTCGCACACGTAAGGCACCCTCCACAGCAGGCGGTTCTCGTGGTCCAACCCGCTCCCCACGGAGTGCTCTAGAACTTGTGTATCGGCCATCGCAGTTCGATGGCAGACGTTTGAATGTTGTGTGGGACTCATGTCCAAAAATATACCGCCACAGCCACTTCCTGACCCCCCGGTTTCTTACGAGGGCACCCCATGGTGATTCCCTACCCATATGTGCTCGCGCCGCCAGCAGACAAGCCGCGTGCCAGCCACATGCACTACCTCGGCCATCGTGCGCTTGCCAACCGGTCGTAGAAACTTTATCGGAACTTCATCCCAACGCGTCGAGCTCCTCCTATGGTCCTCTTCGACCCTGGGTATCCCATATTTCGTTTATTTGGCACCCATTTCGTTTTTTTTTAAGTCCTCTGGGACTTAAAAAAAACGAAATGTGAAAACGGAGGTATCGGGATCTCTACTTCTAATTTTTACAATTTGACCAATAAAAATCACGTACTCTTTAGTTCTGTTTTTCGTTTTTTCATTTCGTTGTTTTTTTCGTTTATTTTGCCCTCGATAAGACCGGCCCTAAGCTTTTCAATAAAAAAACGGTTCGAGGCATACTTGACTTCAAACGCCCTGCGTGTAACGATACGGATAGCCGTTGGTATAGCTGTTGGTACAGCCGTTGCTACACATAGCCGTTGGTGTACTAACCGTTGAGCGGCTAACCCCCCGCCCCCCTCCTGCCTGGGGAATTTTCTTGGAACGAATGATACCCTGCCTGGGGAATTTTCTCGGAACGAATAATGGAAGATTTTCCAGTAGATACTCGAAGTGTGTCAACCAATGTAACTCGTCGACCCTTTTAGGGGAGTGCAGTTCTAAAATGGTTGACACGACGACTCTGTCCAGAATGTGACGACCGTTTCGGGTGGTCAATTCGAATATACCGAAACGAACCTGACAGGTGCGGACGGCGTTGGGCGTTATCATACTGTAAAAGAAGGAGTCGGTGGTGAGAGGTCGGACTACTGGTTTGCTCAGCCCCCTGTTGGCCTGCCTGCGTTGGATGGCCCGCCAGCCAGCTCGCTCGCTGCGCCGCGCCCCCTCGCACCTCCACCTCCACTCTACTCTCACCTTAACTCCCACGCTTATACGCCACCCCCCTACCCTAGGAGGTAGATGGTGGTCACACGCGGCGAAACAGGAAGGGGGTAAATATTTACGAAACGTTTCTATGTCAATACATGGAAAAACAACGTGGTGAGTGCCCAGCTGTTGGAGGTGTCTCTATCAGGAGTAGGAACGGTGCTCCGTCTCGAAAGGGATGCGTGGTCAGTGGTCGAATCTCTAAGGTAAGCAACAAATTAGTACCCCCTTTCCCCCTCCCTCCTCCTCATCCCTCCTACCTCCCTCCTCATCCCGACCCCCACCTCTCCACCACTCCAATACCTGCTACCCCAACCCCCTGCCCCCCACCCCCTCCTCTCATCCCCTCCAATATCCATACACAAACCGCTACCCTACCCTAGCCTACTATCACCCCCAACCCCCCACGGACTACGGGCATGCATGACAGATGAGTAATGCCCCCCCCTCCCTACTCCCCCGCCCTTACCGTCCCCCCCCATCCCCCCTCCCCCCCCCCCGTTGGCCTGGCGTGTTTTTCTGTGGACATGGGCTTTGGTTTTCGATAGCGCGCCGGGCTCAGAAAACTGGACGGACGTGATGCCGTACAACCCCGCGGTGTGCTTGAAGGGGGTCTTGTGCTTCGAGAACCACATCGTGCTTAGTGGAAGGTGAGGGGGGGACATTAGTGTGTAGTTCATGGGTGGGGGGTGGGTGGGTGGGTGAGTGAGTAGAAAGGGTTTTGTTTGTGTGGGGTATGGCGGAAGAGGAAGGGATGAGGAGGGGGGGTGTACTCGATAGGAGGTATGTACTCGATCTCATGCATGGCCGTAGTCGTATGACCATAGACCCTCGCATCCCTACAATGCTGAGACGGAGCATGTCGGGTTTTCAACGACCAGGCAGACCTTGCTTGCACCAATCGCGAAGCGCGTGAGGTGTCTGGCAAGTCGCATGAAGGGTGAGCGGCATCCTACTGAGAACCGCTTGTGAGGCGGACTTGCATGTGAATGACAGCTTCTATGAGTTGATTCAATTTCCGGTGTAGGGGAGGGGGGGGGGTACTGCTGTAGTGTTATTTATGGCCGTAGTCGTAAGTCCATAGACCCTAGCACCCCTGTATTTTCGATGCCGGCACGGAGCAGGTCGGGGGTTTTGTTACCGACCAGGTGGGCATTGCTCGCGGCAAGCGCGAAGCGCCGTGAGGTGTTCGGCGAGTCGCGTGACGAGTGAGCAGCATCCTACGATGAACCGCTTGTAGGGCGGACTCGCATTTATAGAGCGCAGCTTCAATGGGTTGATTTATTTTCCGGTGAGGCCACTGACGCGTTCTACGATAGAGGTAGCACTTTCGGGCTAAACTGTTTCCTGAATGACGGGGTTCCTTCGCCCAAAAGCGTCAGAACATCAATCTTGTTTCGAAAAATGACTTTTTGTATACTTGAACGTTGGGATTTTTCATCGGGATGCAACTAGATTTTTGCTGAAGTCAGTTTTCGGGCAGAGATTTGGAGCTCTTTAAGTAAGGAGCCTCGGAAAATTTAGGGTGAACCTCTATTGTAGAACGCCTCCACTTCCTGAGACAGCAATGGAGAGATACTGTACTACGTAGCCGCCTCGTGCGTGCCTCGCCGTAGACGCGACATACGTGATACGACCCTTCCCGTTGTGCGGAGTAAAGGTTCTCCACCCCGCTCGAAGGATCTGACTCGATCGCCGACAGTGACCGATCGCCCAGAAAAAAAAACGGTACCCTGTGGTTATCTACAGTAGCTCAAGAAGTGAGTGGTATTTTTCACAGTGTAGTTGCCTACCAACGCCAACCCAACTTGTCTAAAAGATATAGGGGGGAGGGGAAGGGGTCCTTTGAAGGGAGTCTTGTCCTTCCAGCACCATAGTGTACTTGGCGGAAGGTAAACGAGAAAGCGGGTGAATAGATGGATAGATGGATGTTTTTTGTGGGTGGAGGGAGGGGGCGGGGGGGGGGGGGAGGGGGGCCATGCGTAGTCGTGACTCGTCAGTTTTGGCGGAGGAGGGTTCGTTGTTCTTGTGGTGTCGCTTTTGTTGCGTCTTTTGGCTGGGTGATTCGATAGGCGTTACATTTATGCTTGGCTTTTGTGCTGGGAGGGCGCCGATGTGGTGCCTTCGGCGGAAGGTATCGGGAGAACAAAGCAAAACGGGTGATACCGCGGGCCTCCTCATTTTTGGTGGACGCTGCACCTGGGTCCCCAAAGGGATATAACCTTTAACACAGATCAGATATATCATCTAGGTCCCAACCCGCCGTTGTGATGTCCTGTGCAGCATCTATCTGTGTAGTACAGATTCAATCCGGGGAACATTTGTACTATTAATAGATCATGCAGGTCATACTACTCCCGCCCGGCAACATGAGCTAGATCTTACAGATCATACAGATCAGGAATCTACCCCCCCCCTTGGACGTCTAGAGCTTTATAGATGATCAAGTGGACATCGACTATGTGTCCGATGTGTCCAACTGCGTGATTTGTTTAGGGCTGCACCAATCGCGTTCAGGGGAACAAAATACCTGGAATTGCGTAAGAGCAGGACACTTTTTGCAGTAGAAGCGAACACACGTTCCTTGTAGAAATTCAGTCGTTGTGCTTGATGTTTCTCGCAGAGCAGTTTTTTTGCAGTACGTATGTATGCATGTTAGATTGTACCAGGGAGTTTAGGGTTTAAATTTTATCTGTGTCTATTCCAGCAGTTGTATCCTCAAAAACTTGTGCCTGGTAGTTACGTACCAGGGTACAACTTTTCTCTCAAAAAGGTCTCTCTCTAATAGTTATACCTTGAAAGTGTACGGTGGGTGTGCTGTTTATATTTGTTTGCAGGATGATGCTCCCCCCCCCCCACCACCTGAGATCGAGTACATCTCTCCTATGGAGCACACCCCACCCCGACCCCCACCTCCCCCCAACCCCCCCCCCCTCTTCCCCCCCTACTCGTGGCTCAATACGCAATTACATAAAACAGGGAGAACGGCTTGTCTCAGCTGTGGATCCGTGACATGCGCACTGGTAAGACCTACAGGCTAGAACACCCTGAGGATGCATACGCTTGCTATTCCACGTGCAACATGGTGTTCGAGTCTGGAACTCTGCGCTTCGGGTACCAGTCGATGGTGTCTCCTCGGGCTGTCTTCGACTACGACATGGACACCAAGTGAGTGCCGTGAGAGAGAAGGAGAGCGGTGTTTCCGACGCGGGCCCGGCTTCGAATCATAATGGTTGATAGTGATACCTCGCACAAAGTCTTTGAAAAAAAATCTCCACTTGAGAGAAAATTCTCCAAGAAAATTCTCAGAGAATTCTTAGTCCACAAACTCTTGCCATAAACCTTCATTCCGAGAAATTTCTCGGTCTGCGCTACTGTAACTCTTCAAAGAATGGTTCGGTCCGAGAAATAGCCGAAGGGGTCCGGGTTAAAGTTTAGGGGCTTACGGTTTAGATTTTTGACAGTCTAAGTGTATGTATAATAATTTTGTCGGCGCTGGGTCAAGGTCTATACAGCCTTCGAGGAGGGGCCGTCGAATACATTTTTTTTTGCTTCGTGGTTTCATTTTCGTGTCGTGAGGTGTTGCCTGTGGCGGTGGCGGTGATGTTGGTGCTGTCGTTGCTGTTTTTGGCGGGTGCTTGGTGTTTCGCTTGCGCTGCCGCTGCTGCTGGCATACCGCTACGAAATATTTTACCACCGCTACCGCTACCCACACTGTTAGCGTTGCTGCTGCAAGTATGATGCCATGCACGGGTGCCGGCTGTTTGCGCAAAAACATGTGTCGTTGATGGAGGGCTTTTGCTTGTCGTACATCGGACGATTTTTTGTCTCCGATATTACCCCCCCCCCCCCCCACCTATGTATGCTCCCTTGCCGGGTTTTGCCGCGTTTATGCCGCTTGTGTATAATGGAAACCTCTCTGCTAAAGCCTTTGGTACCCATCCCATGTATATGAACGACCATTACTAAGAACGACGGGCACGATTCCATCACAGGCGTCTAATATGTATGGCATTCAGACCCCCAGATGTTCCCATACCATATATCGTTCTGAATACTGCTAATATGCCCCCCCCCCCCCCTGGTCGGTGAAAACCCGACATGCTCCGTCCCGGCATTGTAGGGATGCGAGGGTCGATGGTCATACGACTACGGCCATGCATGATATCGAGTACATATCTCCTATCGAGTACACCCCCCCACCTCCTCGTGGTTGGAAGAGCATGCAGCAGTGCACGTACCATCCCCACGTGTTTATACGGCATATATGGTTATATCACCGCTAATATGTCCCTCCCCTCCCCCCCCGCAGCCCCGTAGTAAACTAGGAAGGGCAGGCAGCAGTGCATGTGCCGCCGGGTGCTGCAAGGTGTGTGCTACGTGCGGCCCCTTGCCCTGCAGTTCGGCCACACGCTCTTGCCAGTCGGCGCGAGATGCTTCGTGAGATCGATACCGTATATAGTGGCCATGTATATATATACCACTATGAACCGATTGACAAGGACCGCTTACAGTGTTATTATTTATAGAAATGACCAAACGTTGCTTGTATATCGGGTCAGAGCGGTGGACTTCTTTTTGTAACCCCGCCAGGAAGGAGACGAGGTACAAATTTATACCGTCAGCGGGGAGGAGACAAAGTAGATGCACAGATGTGCCCGTGTGGCGAAACGACAGAGAGTAGAACTCGCATAGGAGGAGAATGTGAAATTTGAAAAGAGGAACGGGATGTGTCGAGAGAAGAGGCGAGGGAAAGAGATGGTTGTGACATGGAGGAGTTTTGGTAGACAAGCTATTCACATTAGCAGTAGCGATAATACTATCGCTACCCTACGTAGGATAGAGTAGAACTCGCGTAGCAGGAGAAATGTGAAGTGTGCAAGGAGGAACGGGACATGTGTGCAATAAGTGATGAGAAATGTAGACTATTAATAGTGTAGCGTGGAGGGGTATGGTACACAAGAGGTAGTAGCGAGCTTGCTATCCTGGGAGATGAGATGGTGGCCACAGGCGGCGAAACAGGAAGGGAATTGAGTCGAGCAAAACTTTTCACCGGGTATGTAAAATATGGAAATAGCGTGATGAGTGCCTAACTGTTGCAGGTGTCTCTATCAGGATTAGGAACGGTGCTCCGTCTCGAAAGGAGATGCGTGGCCAGTGGCAAACTTCAGGCAAGCAACGAATGAGTACGCCCCCCCCCCCCCCCCCCCCCCCCCCCGCCCTCCTCCTTGAAGCCCCAAAAGAGGTTCACATTACTACAGGAATAGCGACTATTCCTCTGTGCCCTGTCTACCCCCTCGTCGACTTCGCGTGGCTGGTGTGGAAACCCCTTTTGTTGAATTGTTTTGCGTTTTGCGTTTTTTTTTTCTTATTGAAAATATTTTTTGTTTCTAGGGAAAGGGTTCTGCTGAAGGAGAAGGAGGTGCCCAACTACGACCGCACCCTCTACGCCTGCAAGCGGAACGTAGCCAAGGCTCGCGACGGGGTGGAGGTGACAAGGCGGAGTGTCTGTTTGCCGAAGTTGGAGTGGTGGTGATGAGGAGGTAGTGACGGTGGTAGGTGGGGGGGGCGGGGGAGGTTGGAGGGGGTGTCAGGGGTGTGAGGGGGCAGTGGTGGTGGTGACGGTGGGGGGGGTGGTAGGGGTGGTGATGGTTTTGGGGAAGGTGGCGGTAGTGGTGGCGGTGGTGGTGGTGGTGGTGGTGGCAGTGTTTGTGTTGTGGGTGTTGGCGTTGACGTTGGTGTGGGTGTTGTTTTAAACTGCTGACGGAAGCGTCGCTCCTGATCCTGTCCCTGGTACTGCTGCCCCTTTTCCTCAGTCATCGGATCACGCCAAAGACACTACTGTATATCAACAACAACAACAACAACGATAACAATAGATCGAGCCCCCCTTTTTTTTTTTTGGTTCTGCTTCTCGCCTTCATTGCGCCCACAAATTCCCTCGTTTTTCCCACCCCTTCTCCCAAATATTTTTCAGCTAAATCTTGTGCCTTTTTTTTGTTTCGCTGGTTTTTCCGACCGCCCCCCCGCCCACCTGTTACCAGGTTCCGGTTTCCATCGTTTATCGGAAGGATGTCTACCCGGACGGGGTCGAGGGGCAGGGGGCCCCTTGCATGCTATACGGCTACGGGAGCTACGGGGCCTCCATGGAACCTTCCTTCGACTTCAAGAGGTACACATGTACAAAGAATGGCAGCCGTACAAACAACTACAGTAGCAGCGGGGGCGCATTCTGCGTCTCTCCATTCCAGGAGCGCGCATTGGACAACAGCATCTCTTTGTGTGCCATTTTGTTCAGGCAGCTAAGAGCAGCTCTGACTTACTGTATGCAGTAGAATATGTGTCCGGCGGAACTCGACATTTACAGCAGCGGCAGCAGCGTGTGTGTGTACTGTTGTAACGAGCCAAACGAAAGCGGGCTGCCGTTAAGGTGTTACCCTTGGTTCTTGGGGGTGGATCACAACCCTTGTGTGGGGGGCGTTTTGAGCCGGGCTCTGGCATTTTTATTCTATTTTTTTCCGGCGGACGCAGCGGGACAACCGAGTTGCGGGGGCGGGGTCCGCTCGGAGAGACAAGCCTCGTCTGGGAGCAGATCGAAGGACAGTGCGTCCGCCACCGACAACGGCTATGTCGACACCGGCATTGATCGCCTTGGAAGGCACCAGCGTGTTGTTGAAAGAAGAATCGTGCTGTCCTTCCCTTTGGCGAGATCGACCGGCGCCTGCAAAGTACATTCGCTGTGCTTATGTACGTACGATATCTCCATTTTGGGGTTGTTCGGTGATTTTTTTTTGTGGTGCTACCAATAAAAAAACAAATTCCCCAGTATTTAGAATAATTCCCTTGGAAGAAAAAAACAAAAAAACTGGACACTGCTGGAATAGGGACCCCTGTGAAACCAACCCACGCCTACCTCTACCAAGACCGCTTACCCCCGTATACCACCAAACATCAACTCCAACAGCACCACCAACAGCACCACTATCACCAACATCAACCCCCGCCACGATCAACACCAACACCACCCACCATCAGCAGCACGAACACCACACCCCTCCAACGACACCACTACTACGACCGCCACAACCGCCACCCACACCACCCACGATCAACACCAACACCACCACCATCACCACCACCCTTGCTGACCCTGGCTGTCTTATTCCTTCATCTGCCGGGTGTGCGCGACCCGTTGGTAACCCAGGCTGAGCTTCCTGGACCGCGGCATGGTGTACGCGATTGCGCACATCAGGGGGGGGGGCGAGATGGGCCGCCCCTGGTATGAGGACAGCGGGAAGTTCCTGACCAAGCGCACCACATTCGAAGGTGGATGGTGCAGATGTAGCTGTTGCACACCTCGACCAGATCATGCACAGATCATCTACAGATCATTCCCGTAGTTCATTATCTAGATATTTCAAAGCAGATATATGTATCTATTCCCGATAGTGTATGACCTGTAGACCTCGACGAGAGCATGTACAGATCATGATCTAGATTTTTCAAGGAAGACCATGGTCTAGGTTTTTTAGATAGATAAATCTATTCCCGATAGTGTACGACCTGTAGATCACGTTTTCGGATGGAAGCCGTACAGTCTGTATGATCTATCTATTAATAGGACATGTCTCCTCTCTGGGTTGGATGATTTGTATTGCTGTACAGGTATATCCTGCACAACCTTTGAGCGAGTGAGGAACTAGATGATCTGTGGATAGATAGATCGTCATTTATCTGTCGAAGGTGTGAACTGCTGTACAGTAGCTGTACCATGTAACTGTAACTCGTATCTGAAGCGGTAAAAATGTCTTGTGTCGTAACTGGGACGGTAAAGGTACCAGAAACTACTGGATCAGTGTATATATACATGCGCGTTACCTGGAAACCCCTACCATGTACTCCTCAATCCAGGTGCGACGACCCCCGCACCCGTCCACCTCCCCCCCCGCTCCCCTAAGTCGCGACGTTAGTACCTCGTTCAATGCTGTACTCGGTTTATGACTGCGCGAAGCACCTGCTGTCGGAGGGGGTCACAGCCCCTCGGCAGAGGCTTGATGTGTGCGGTCTATGGTCATAAGACTACGGTCATGAATGATATCGAGTACCCCCGCCCCCCCGCTTCTATTTAGGAGTAGGAACGGTGCTCCGTCTCGAAAGGGATGCGTGGTCAATGATAAAATGACTTGAACCCTTTTAGAACCGCAGTCTCGATTTGGGGATAAACCACTCAAAATTCAAGTAGTTGGTCCCCAAACTGGACTGCGGTTCTGAAGGGGTTAAGGCAAGCAACAAATGAGTACGCCCCCCCCCCCGCTCCCCCCCGCTCTCCCGCGTCGAACGTCTACCCGGAAATCAACGATATTTTTTCAACTCGGTTTTATGTATGTATGAATGTGCAGATTTCATTGACTGCGCGGAGCACCTGGTATCGGAGGGGATCACAAAGCCGGCGGGACTCGCCGTGTGCGGCCGCAGCGCGGGGGGTTTGCTCATCGGAAACGTGGTGAACATGAGGCCCGACCTGTTCGCAGCTGCTGTTGCTGACGTCCCTTTTGTCGACCTTATGAACTCGGTGAGAGGGAGGGAGGCAGGAACGGGCGGCTTAGAGGGGGGAGGGGGGGGGGCAGCGGGCATACTCGTCTGTTGCTAGCCTTGGGGTCAATCTTAACGAGGAGTGTTTTTCAGTATTTTCCCGAAATTTCGGTATTTTCCTATAGGAAAAAACCGACAAATACCGAAATTTCGTGAAAATACTGAAATAAAGCTAAAAAACAGTTCTCGTTAAGATCGACCCCTAGTAGTTCGGCCGTCGACCATTGCGTGCGTTTCGACGCACGGAGCACCGTTCCTTCCTGCGCCAGATGGAGGCGCAAACCTCGAACGTTTTTTGGTGCGCTACGTTCGCATGTTTTACTGCATGTGTTTAGCTGGGTGGATGAAACCTGAAAAATTCTCTGGAACAGGGGAAGAAGCCCAGAGATTCGCGCCCGAAACAATCATCTCCGAAAAAATCTTCTTTTTTATTTTTTTCTTTGCTTTCCACCGACGCACGACGGTTACTATATGAATAATCGCCAGCGCAAGTTCCTAATGTCATTGAAAAAAACTTCTCTACTTTCTTTTCTCACCCATGTCCAACGCTCCCACCCCCCCTTCCCCCCCCACCCGGCCGTCCTTCCGCCGATGTGATATTTTCCCGCAGATGGCGGACCCTAGCATCCCCTTGACCATTACGGAGTGGAAGGTAAGATGTTGCTTTGTTGAAGGTGCCGTCCGGCCATCTTGCGGTGTGAGTGTCAAATCACGCGTAAAACAATGACGAAGAAGAAGGAAACGAGCACCGCGAGACGATAAGACGTGAATTTAGGATGTATCGAAAAGGTCGACGATGGGTAGGACAACGTGTGCCTCACCTGGACCCAGTGTCCCAGAGCTTTTTCGCAGTGGCTGAAAGGACACGGCTTGTGGATGTCGTGGATGTATGTCGCACGCGCAGAGGTCGAGGGTGTGGTCGCTTTGATTCTGCGTGTCAGGGCGTGTGTGCCCGTGCGTGTAAAATCTCCCTTGTGTGTGCTTTTGTAGTACGCTTGTAGATGCGCGTATGCCTTGTGCGCGTGTGTTCGCGCGCGGTGTATGCGCCCTGTATCTGGGCGCATATATACCGCGGTTGTCCGTGCATTTACACGCGTGGGAATGCTCGTGCGTGCACGTGTTTGATCACCCTAGCTCTTGTTGTATGCGCGTGTGTAATGTGCATGCTGCCCCCGTGTATGTTGCGGTTTTGTATAATAAGTGCGTGTACGCGTGCGCGTGTATGCGGGTATGCCCCCCTCGTGCCTTCAGCCAGACGAACCCCTCCATCGTTGGACTACGTTGTTGGTAACTGGGCTAGCATATGCGTGTGGGCGCCTTGTGGTGTGCGTTAATTTGTGTGCGTGTGTGTGTGTGTGTTTTTTTTTTGTGCGTTTTTATTCTTGTCTCATTTTTGTTTTTTTCGTGTAGTTTGTGTGTTGTTGGGTGCGTCTTGCTTGTGTTTCAAATTTGTGTGCGTACACACGTGTTTTTTTTGTCTGTTTTTTTTTTGTTTATTCATGAACACGGTGGTATATACTATTAATACTTTAGCTTTTTTTTGTATGCTGCCTATGGCTCGGGCGCCTCTCCTAACCCCCCTCCTCGCTCCCCTCCAATATATTGTCCCGTCCTTCTACGTGGTCGTGGTCGCTGCCGTGCCGTGCATGTGTCGCGTGATGTCGTGACGTGCCGTCTCGGTGCCGAATCGGGTCTGGTCGGCCTCTCAGGAATGGGGAAACCCCAACGAGGCCAAGTTCTTCGACTACATGCTCTCGTACTCTCCCTACGACAACGTGCGGCGACAACCCTACCCCGCTATGCTGGTCACGGGTGGCCTGAACGATCCTAGGGTGAGCAAGGGCTGTCGGTCGTTCGCCGCATATTGTGCTAGGCTGGGTTGAGCGGAGGTGGTGGAAAAGGGGAGTGGGGGTGGTAGTAGTGGTGGTGGTGGTGGTGACGGTGTTGCTGGTGTTGCTGTTGTTTGTTGTGTTTTCCCCGTCAAGCGCACTGGTACTTTCAGCTTTCAGGGTGTTGTCGATCTTGCCCCTACCCCTACCCCCCTGCCGTGCAAGCCTACCTGTACTTTCTGGTTATCGCCATGTTTTTCGAGGCTCCGTGCGTACTATGTAGGAAGTACATAAATTACATCTCGCGCGATTTATTACAGTTACCTGGTACCAGGTGCTTCGTATATAATAAGATAGTTACGTCATACCAGGTAGAGTGGTTGCATTTTGGTATCACGTTTGGGGCCCAGGCATAGAGCCACCTAAAGTCGTCCGGTCTGCAGCAGCAGCAGCAGCAGCGACAGCGAACGTGGGCAGCATCATGTTGCGCGCGTGAGTCTCACACGTGTATCGCCCTGCGCTGCGCTCTGGGCACGTCCCGCAACCCTGGCAGCGGGGCCCTCGTTCGCGCGGCCGATTCTGTAGGAAATGCAATCCGTCTTTTTATTTTCAGGTTCAATGTTTGCCCCCTCTCTCTCTCGGGCATGCCTCAGAAGGAGAAACAAGCAAATGCGTTATTTTCGGCCCAAAAACAAAGAACATCTTTGTTGTTTTTTTTACGGTCAGTGATGCCGATTACGATTCCTCCTCTCGGCCCGACCAACCTCGTACCTCAGCATTCCTCATGTTTTTCGTTTTCATTGTTGTTTTGTTCGTTCTGTTTCTTGCGCTTGGTGTTGTTACCTGCGCAAATTATGGTTTTTTTTTTGCTCTGGTCACAGGTGGCATACTGGGAGCCTTGCAAGTGGGTGTCGAAGCTGAGGGACATGTCCACCACCGACAAACCTCTCTACCTTAAGATTGGTGAGATAAGTAGTCACTGACCACATGTAGCAAGGGACTTGAAGCTCACCCCCCCCCCCCCCCCCCCCGCCCGCCCGAACCATCCGCCATCCCCCCACTCTGCCTCTAACGACAGCCTTTTTTATGGTATTACCTTTGCTCGTCGTGTAGTAACACGACCATTCGAGGTTTTGAGCTCAACCATTTTGGAGCTGGACCTGGGTGAGGTGACCGAAAACATGAAAATCGATCAGTGCCGTTTCAATAGTGTGAACGACGCATCGGTGCACACGAGTACATATAATACCAGGTTTGGTCGGTACCCAGCTACAGGTGATCCCCACGGGACATATTATAAGCGATGTGATAAGGAGATAAGGTGTGTGGGTGGATACATTTCTTTTTAATTAGTAATGGTGACTTCAGAGTTGTCACGGCGGTCTCTAGTGTCTAGTATATATACCGTTCTGTCTCGAAATATTACCACTGTCTTCAATGAATATTATTAATAGTATAACAAATACTTCTATTTAGGGACAGTGGTAGGCCCGAAACGGGGGGGAGAAAAGGCTTACCCAGTGCATTTATGAAGAATAACAGATGTAGCATCGATGGAAAGCCTGCAGTAGTATCGCCAACCGTGTACTTTTGCGCAGACGACATCTTCGATCTACGCGGTGGTTCTTGAGATACAACGCACTAAAAAAGGGGGTGGTTTCTGCTTAGTTTGGGCCTATTATGTTTTCAGGGGATGCCACATAACTCGTGCTTGCGTGGCTTTCCTGGGGGCGCTCTAGCACTGTTTGTTGTTTTCTCCGAGTGTTATTGCTACGAGGGACCATAGTAAATAGGACCTATGGTACACACAAACACCTATATATTTTCCTATTTTTACTAACAATATTTGGTCCTATTGACTATGCCCCCCGGTAATAGTACATCCATCATCTCCGGTGTCATGTATGCCCATTTTACCTACAGGGTTTACCTTTGTGTCGTCGATGCCCTAGCCGACGTTACGGTAAGTTTTCGTCCTCCCCCCCCCCCCTCCCATTGCTGTCTCTGGAAGTGGCTATACCGAAAAATTAAATTTACTCATTGAAGCTGTGATTCATATTCAAGTCCGCCTCACAAGCGGTTCTTAGTAGGATGCAGCTCGCCCTTCGTGCGACTCGCCCGGCGCTTCGCGCTTGCAAGCAATGTCTGCCTGGTCGGTGAAAACCCGACATGCTCCGTCCCGGCATCGTAGGGATGCGAGGGTTTTATGGTCATACGACTACGGCCATGCATGAGATCGAGGACATACCCCCCCCCCCCCCCCCTCCTGTGAAGCCCCCCAAAGGGCGGTACCTGGTTATAGCATAGCGCGCAGAGGGTTGGTCTGCATGCGGGTCCCGGAGACACCGGCGCTGTAGTAATAGATTCTTAGAAAAAAGTAGGTGAGTTGTCTCTCTCCCCCTCCCCCCCCGCCCCGGCCGGACACTGGAATACGTCAAGTTCTCTCTTACCTTCCCCTCCCCCGCTCTATGGTCACACGGCTTCGGCCATGCATGATATCGAGTCCCCCCCCCCCGTCTCTGAGGGCTAGCAATAGGTATTCAGTTTTTTTTTCCCTTCCTCCCCGAAGGGTCAATGTAACACATCGAGCTCTCTCCCCCTCCCCTCCATTCCATTCCCATGGGCAAGTAAAATATACATATTGACCATGCTTTTGCTTCCCCCCCCCCCCCCCTTTTTACCCGCCTACTCACGAATTACTTTCCTCGTTATTACCAGACATGTCGGCGGGGCACTTCAGCGCCAGCGACCGTTACAAACACATGAAGGAGCAGGCCTTTGAGTTCGCCTTCGTGTTGGAAACCCTGGGATGTACCTCTCTTGTTGTGCCCCCGTCGACGGCTTCGGGGGGCGGGGGGGGAACGACCACAGCCCCGGATTTCCCGCGTTCGGGTTTGTAGGGAAGAGTAGGGTTGGGTTGGGTGGGGTGGGGTGGGGTGGTTGGTCGGTATGACTGTCGTCCGCTGTTGGTTGTGGTTGACGGATGGCTGCCACGCTGTTTTGTTAGCTGACGAGCTTTTTTTGTCGGCGTGGAGTGTTTTTTAGTTTCTGTGTTTTTTTTGCCATGTCGACGAGAGCTTACAAGCTTTTCTGATGGCACGTGGGAATTTTGACCGGCGCGGAAGCCGGGACTTTATGCTGCCGGACGTCACAGACGAGGAGAAGGGAGTAGGGAGGGGAAGGGTTGGAGAGGGATCAAGAAATGGGGGGATAAGGAGAACAGAACAACTGGGAGAGAGAGAAAGAGAGAGGGAGAGGCACAAAAAATATTATCGAGTGTAGAAACAAAGGGTGCTGAGCGGTCACATCAAGACATGCCTCCTCTGTGCGGCATCCGTTTTGTAGTATAGCTTACCGTTTTGCTTGATATAAAGTGTCATAGTGATGCTGTTCTAGTTGCAAAACTCGTGTGTACCCCGAGTGCGTTGGCTCCTTTTTTGGACTGGACCCGGGGGATTAGCCACCAAAAAACAATGATGAGTATGGTATTATCAACCACGTAACCCTCCCTCCCTCCCTCCATCCCCGATTTTGATATATTCATGAAAATCTACGATACAGCAGTGCTCATATCAAATATTAAACCCCCGAAGCACACGGCATAATATTCCACAAGCGGTACACTTGTGGTCTCTCAAACAGGTTCAGAAACCTCGTCTGTCTGTTTGGTCTGTCCGATGAGGGTCACTCTATGATCAGCTACGCTCAATTTCTTTCGAAACGGCTACGCCCACGCCACACGCATCAGGTCGAAGCCCTGGCGGAGGCAATCGTCGTGGTGCAAACCACACCTCATCGGGGGCCCTGTGTGTGGAATAATCAGAGTTGTCTTCCAGCATCCCAATCGGGGTGGCAGAACGAGCAGCAGCAATCGCTCACCCGATTTCGATATAGCGATTGTTGTTCGGTAGCAGACGAGTGATCGTTAGATGCGGACCATTGGTATATTCTTGAATATCTGTAGGGCTGATCGTTGCAGCGTTGCCTCTCCTTGGTGCATTTGTATGGGGACGAAGTACTTGGAATTTGACTGGTTCGTCCCCAAAATGGGGCTGCGGTCCTACATGTATGTGCGGTTCCTGCAGCAATCGCTCGTCCGAAACCAGCGGAAGAACTGTTCAAGTCTATTTTCAAACCAGCGGAAAAATATTTCGGTATGAACACCATTTCGCCACTCATCGGGTGCCCATTGTGTGGAGTTGTCACAATTGACTTCCAACATCCCAATTGGGGTTACGGGTCGAGTCCAACGGAAGAACTCTTTGCCAAGTCTATTGTCGAGCGGAAAATTCTCGTCAACTCACAACAATATATATATTGGTAGCGTGGGCAGAATAAACTTCCTGTTTCTTTTGCTCTTTGGGTGGGTAGAATAAACTTCGTGTTGCTTTTTGCCCTTTATATATATCCCGATTCTTGTTTCTTTCGTAGGTTCGTCTGGATGGAGGTGTTTGGAGTTTGTTTTCGGGAGTAGATTTGTCTGTCCAAGTACACAAGCTTGGGGAATAAGCACGCCAAACCGTTCCATGGCAGTGCAACTAACGATGTGCATTTATCTACTGAGTGCGGGCGCCGAAAAAAGGGCATTGATATTTATTTGCACGTTGCCGAGCCGAAGGCAACTCGCGATCGCTGCCGTTTCAACGGTGGCAACGCTCCTGCTGCTGCTGCTGTGTTCTATGCGCAACCGAGCTAAAACAGATGAAACGACGCACAATCATTCGGAAGTGTGTTGGAGGCATGGTCAAGTTTTTTTCCACCCGCGGGAGGAAGAAAAAATGAATACCTCGTAAAAAAAAGGCAGTTGCTCCGCGCGCGTGACGTTGTCACGTGGGGCTTTAGAGTAGTATTATAATAGTCAGGACCCGTAGTACACACAAAAAACTATTTGGCGTGGGACAGTTTTCGCCGGTATGTAGTGACGACATGGATCACCACCTTTTACGACATGGCTCACCACATACTTTGTCGGACAAAAACAAACAGCGATTGCGTACAGCATACAGAGTATATCGGCCACGCGGAGCTACTGTGCGTAGAGAGTCCTGTGGTTCGTCAAGCATCCCCGACCGAAAACGAAAGGACTCTCTCAGTTCTGAGTATCTGTTTCGGTAATTAATTACAAAATCTGTCTGTCTGTTTGTATGTCCGCATACCTTATATTTTTTCCGAATACGTTCCAATGATCGATGTATCAGGTCGTTACAGATGATACTCGTACGATGCATTCGACTCCTACGGGCCCTATATACTGAAACATACCATACCACTAGGCAATATTTAGCCATATAATACACCCACCACACCGTACCATGATACCACACCACACACCGTGTTTTTTCCATGTTGTTGTTGTTGTTGTTGTCTTCACATTAAATCGTCCTTTCTACCCAGCTTCATCAGTACACCCAGTGTCCACCCTGATTCCCTATCCTAAAGAGATACTGTGACTATGTGGTCACAGACTGTGAGACAGAGGAAGACATATGTAGTATATCAAACCGTACCATCATGCCATACCAACATTTTCCCCACCAACATACAATATAACGTACCGTGTTTTCCCCCCAAAAAATGCACAAACATGTAATAAATTGTTTCTGGCCAACGTCTTTGAGAACGTTTCGTTCCTTCACTTCGGCCGCTTTTGTAAGCCCGACCAATCCCTGAAATTTCCATACCTCCGTCCAACCTAGCATTAAATGGTAACACCTACCTGGTAGGGAACAGCACAGGGCAACCCTCGCCCTGCTCTACAATACAACATACCGTGTTTTTTTCCCATATGCAGTATATCAAACCGTACCATCAAACAATCCCCATATCAAACCGTACCATACATACTCCAGGTAACATACACAAGATCATGCGAGCGCGCGACGAGCGACGATATGGCAGAGAGCGTCAAATCACAGTTTGTAAAACTGAGTCTCTTGGTAATTGCAAATCTGTGTGTCTGTACATGACATTGTCTGTCCGCATGCCTTATATTTTCGAACACGTTCCAATGATCGATATATATATAAGGTCGTTCCAGATGATATTCGTACGGCGTATTCGACTCTTCTTACGGACCGTATAGACTGGAACATAACTTACCACGTGGCAATATTGACCCTTAAAATACATCCACCACGCCGTACCATCATGCCCTACCACCAATATGCCCTATCACTTACTTATCGTGTTTTTTCCATATAATATTTGAAACCGTACCGTCATACCATACCGACAATTTAGCCACCAACATACCACATAACATACCATCATACCATATAACGTAACGTGTTTTTTCCATATAGTATATATAAAACCGTATCATCATACCATTTCCATATTATAGTATAGCAAACCGTACCATCATACGATTCCAACAGTGTATCATACCGTACCATCATACTGTATCAGCATACACAAGAGCATGCCAGCGCGCGACGAGCGACGATGACAGAGCGTCAGGTGCGCAAGGGCATACACCTTCGGGGCTATACTGCTGTACCAACACCACAAGTACACAATAACACACGGTGTATATAGATACCATACTGCTGCACCAACACCACAAGTACACAAGAACATGCCCTCGCTCGTTAGATATCATACTGAAGAACCAAAAACGCTTGTTGAGGATACTCTTCTGCACTTTTGAGGCTCTATGTGTACTCGTTCCTGCTCTGTCGCCCTGAAGGCATATGCTCCTGTCTGTGCACTTGACGCTCTGCCATCGCTCGTCATATTATACGAGATCCCCAATAATAAGCGTTTTTGTACAGCAGGATGATATCTAACGAGAGATCGAGATGGGATATTGTGAAGAGATGGCCGAGTTAGGGTAAGGGTAAGGGACGCAGGTGTATCTGGCAGCTGGGAAGCAGTGTTTCGCTCCCTCTGATTTAGATCTGCTTTATTGAGGGCGAGAACTAAGGAGGTGCTCTGGTAAAGAAGTGAGAGGTAGGGGGAAGGGATTTGACACCCAGATATGCTCGTCCCATCCCACGCCACAAGCTCTCTCCTAAATACCTGATGTACTCCTATAGCACTTTCCTAAGGCTACCGATCGTTCTTCTGCCAATAAATATACGAATTTATCATTTTATTATGGTCCTATGTCCGTTAAAGAACATTGCTCTCGTTCCTCTCCCTACGCTTCCCTCTCCACCACTTGTTTGCGTTCCTCCGGGTTCCGCTTCTCCTCTACCTTCCCTATACCTTCCCCCCCCTCTCCGCTAGCTTCGCTCCTTGTACCCGTCCCCGCTATTAATGTGGATTATGCTGTAGTCGTTCATGTTGTTGCTGGATGGGAACCGAATAATCTGCATCAGATTACTTGTACATACAGTAGGACAGTAGGTTTCCTGGGTTAGACCTGCCTCTTTGTTATGCGCAGACCCTGCACATCAGAGCCTCTTTCACGATGGCAGGCGAGGAACTATACCGTAGATTATATAGGCCCTTTTAGAATTGCAGTCCCGTTTTGGAGACAAACCAGTCAAACTCTAAGTATTTTGTCCCCAAAACGGGACTGCGGTCCTAAAACATATCTGTCCGAGATGTGGAATATCCGTACCAGCGTATTGTGGTAGCATATATATACGAGGTAGCAAGTTTCACTTTGGGTGAACGGTATATATATAGACTGCCATCCTTAATTGTGCTGGTGGCTTCGCGGGGGTTGGAATCTCTCCAGCTGTTGCTGGTGAGTATGTTTGCCCTACACCCTTTTTTCTGGAGTCTGCGTTTCGGTCGCCGACAGTTGTGCGATATTTCATACCAGGAGCGCGAGTTGAAAAAAAACGATGCTAATCGACGAGCAGTGGGAAGGCTGAACCCTGTGCGCGATAAGAACTCAGTGCAGGCACGTGCATATATAGCGCGGGGCGGGGGGGGGGGGGGGGGGGTAAGCCCTAGCGAATAAGTCATGCCTTAGAGAATGCCTTGATGCCTTCCTCAGCAGAGCCCTGCCTTAAACGCTGTGTCGTGCCTTACTCCCGTAAGCAACGTACCTGCGCTCGACAAGGGGCAATAAGGCACGTTTTGTGCACCAAAATAACGCCGTTAGATACGAACTCCCTGAAAACGGGGTTTGGGGTCACATAGCATAGGTCGCTCTGCTCAAAGCTCCACGTCAGCGGTCAGCAATCTGCAGAGACTGTGGTTGGTTGGGGACACCACGATACCGTTCGGCGCTGGGCACCATGTCTACGCAAACAGATGGCCCAGCTAGTGCGGCGCCACCACCACGTGAGGGAATCGATACCACACAAGACGGCTGTGCTGGCCCAGCTGCTGCTGGAATGGATGGATCCTGTTCCTCTGCTGGTAGCTCTCGTGGCAGCGGCTCCTCTGGTACCTCCGGTCGTAGCGGTTCATCCCACGGGCTGATGCCTGCATCCGCGTCGCCGCCAGCACCCCCTGCAGCGTCGCTTGCTGTTAGAAAAGGGAAGTTAGGAAGCTGGACAGTCGGGAAGGGCAGCCCCCAGGCTCTCGAAGTTTTTTGTCAGGCCAACCCTGGAGCTTATTATCACCTACATCCCAATCGCCAAGAGCCTGCCCAGCCACTCCATCTCCACCTGGGACTTCTGGCTGAGCTACAACAAGGAGCAACTTCCCTTCCTTGTGGTTCGATCTGGTCCGCAAGCTGCGGCTTTTTCAGCCATCATCGGCGATGAAGGAACGCGTGTTCTCGGTGGTGAACAGCGTGTTTGGCGCGGAGAAGACAACTTCTTGAACGATCTGTTCGAGCTGACGGTCATGTTGCGCCACAACCGCGGAATTCGGCGCGGCACCAGAAAGCATGCTCCCGAACCCGAACCCATCGCGTAGTAGGTGGTATGTTGTTGCCATTAGTGGGGGGGGAGCGACGGGAGAAGGGAGTCTGTATGTATGTTGCCTGCTAACGCATGAGACAGTTCGTCCCAGTAAACGCTTCGGTTCGTCTGTCTCTCTTGCTTCCTATCCTTTCTCTGTGTCCGGATTTGGGTTAGGCGTTCGCCCGTGAGCATGACGCCAGGGAAAACCGAGTCGTTGTAAGATTAGTATGATACGAGTATGCACGACCTTGGTTATGCTGGAGTTAGGTGGAGAGGACGGTTTACAATACGAAGAGTACACTACCGACGAATACCTGGCCCTGTGGTGTAAGCTGAACGCGTACAGTCCGCTGTTGCTGCGCTGTTGTTGTGCATATATATCCCTTTCCGCCGGTGTATGCACACATGCACTATCTATGAAAATGCAAGCTGTGGCGTTGATTGTGATGTTCCTGGTGCAATGTTACCAATAATTCACTACTGCTGCTCAGACAAGCACATTTTATCCGACTGTGCTGCTGCATTCGCAGTCCAATCGTGTCCGACTCTTGTCGTATGTGATGCATGTACCGTACCTAACATAATATGCGTCTACTTCTCTATGCGTCAAACGCGCGCTAGGGTGAAAAAAGACTGCAAGACACGTCTAAATAATAAGGCGTTTTTTAAGGCATTTATTTGCCTTAGCCAGATAAGGCACTTAATTTAAGGCAAAAAATGCCTTACAGAGTGCCTTACCCGATTTGTTTTCGCCTGCGCCGCACTATACGGCGCATGCCTTGACCCGATTTCGGCGTCCGTTAATCGCTAGGGCTTGGGGGGGGGCGGAGGGGGTAGAAGGGACAACACCTGTGCCCACGGGCTTTTGTCCACAAGGCCGCTGAGGGTATAACCTCCCACGAGTTGAGCCGCGGGAAGAAAAGGTGGCACACCAATGGATACCTGGTACACATATACATATGTATAGTATCAAGATAGTACCACCAGTGATCGGTGCGGGTGGGAGTATCTTCTTCTTTTGCAAGCGCTGCCGCGGTGTTGTGGTGTGGGGTGTGGCGACGATATTTGTTTGGCTGCTGCTATTTCATCGCACCACGACTGGGTATAATGGCGTACTTGGTACGTAGCGTGGGAGTGTCGCCGTGTACCAGTGGGGTTTAACTTGTCGACGCCCGGTTATTTTCCTTTGCTGGGGGTAGGATTTGCGGAGTAAAAATTAAGCGACAACTGCTGGATGGTGAGTTTGTTCCAAATGCAAGCGATTTTGTCGAACGATTAACTTATCATAGTTGGAAGGTATAGATGTCATTTAGTTATCTTTTTACCATGGCCCCGGGTGGGGGGAGGTTGTTGGCCAGAGCCAATCTTATATATGGATGCTATGTGCATGACCAAATAGTTGCACTACTTGCTCTGATCTGTTTACTGTCGGGAAAAAAAGGCTCTCGGCATCTTTTAGAAGGTCGGTGGTATGTTTGGTAGTAGTATAGGAAGCGCCCGCTTCTTGATGTACATACAGTAGTAGTACAGCGCGATCGGGCTTTCAACATCGTTGTTTTCCGGTTCTAACGTGATCTCGGTCATCCGATACAAGTTCACAGTCAGTCCTTGCTGCTGTCCTGCTTTTTTTTCGTTGAGATTGAGGCCATTGAAGCAAAAGAGGGTGCCAAGGCAATACAAAGACGGAGTAAATCAACAAAACATTGGGGATTAGCTTTACACCAGAAATGTAAATTTACGTCCGCGCCCCTTGGACATGTCGCGATCTACAGTAGATCAACCACTAACTAACTGTTGTAGTATTACGGGGGACCATAGTAAATAGGACCAAATACTGTTAGTAAAAGTAGGTATATATAGGTGTTTGTGTATACCATAATAGGTCATACCTGGTATTAGGTATGGTCCCCCGTAATAGTATAGTTGCTCACCTGCCGTTGTGAGGTTATTATTGTGCAGCATCTGCATGGTACACATCAAACCCAGGAAACATGTATGTGCTACTTACTTGTAGATCGTGCATAATTTACTAGATTGTGCGGGTCGATGATCTCTCCGAGGCGTGAAATGCTATATACATATATATGTATTGTGGGCATTTATCTATGCGCACATATATTCTACGGGACTGGAGGGGGGAGGCCGCCCCCCCCCCCCCCCCCCCATATATATTTGCACTTATTTCTCCACCTACCTCCTTGTTACGTTGTATGATCTTGTATAATAACTCAGGTTCGAGTCACCCCTCTCCTTTCTCACATCTATATTATACGGTGCGATTTCTTCTTTCAACTCGCCGATATCTCCCACCCATTATCAATGATTGACAGTAGGCCCCTGCTCACACCCACGCCCACACGAGCAGAGCCCCGCACTACGAAATGAAATGGTATATTGTTCCTTTCTATCCCAACCCTTCCCAGCCTGTGTGTCTTCCCAGTTCAACCGAGTATATAGTGCACTACTACTCATCGTCAACTTTCGACGGCCGTCTTTTCCCCTAACCCTCACTCTCAAACTAGCCAATTCAGTATCTCTCTCTAAAAAAAGACTCTCAGCTTTTTTTCGTCGATCAATCTTCCACGCCACGTTCGTTTTTTCGCGAGAAGAGTGCGTGCATGCAGCATCATTTTCTTTCCCAGCTAGCTGCTGCTCGTCGACCCGCGTCGAATTCTCTGCACACACACCCTCTATCAACTGTGGCGTTCGTTTTGCTCATTCAGGAGTGAGTCTGGAATTAATTGCTACGGTACGTATCAACATTTATTTAAATAATTGTCAAGCCGAGGTCGAAACCTGAATATATATTCCTTCTTCTTCTTTCTGCTGCTCTGATGATGCTCTACTGTATGTATGTATGTAGATTATCGACTTTGTTTTCTGTCTTTTATTATGACGGAGTTTCGCTGCCGCTATGCTGCTGCTGCTGTTTGTTGTTGATGTCGTGGTTCCCGCATACCAGGTATTCATTTGTGTAGGCCATTTATTTATAAAGCCTGTTCGTTCGCGGTTAATAATATATCGACGGTAAAAATAATACCAGAGGGTACAGAGTAGTTGTCTATAATAATAGTGATATTACGGGGGACCGAAGTAAAATAGGACCAAGTACCGAGAGTAATAATAATAGGGAAACATGGAGGTTTTTTGTTTGTACCGTAGGTCCTATTTACTACACCCGTCATGATAGTAATAATCTAGCCCGTGGTTCGCATGTACTATGTGGTCACGATAAAGCCCCAAGTTCTCTAAAACACCAGTAGTAGTAGTAGTAAGTGTATATAGCAAGGTAGGCAGCAAACAAACCAAACGAAAAAAGGTCGGGGTCCCAGAATAACACAGACAGACAGCCACACAGCACACCACAGCAACACCACCATCATCAGTTGTTCCACATACATGACGATCTATCTGATTTATGTACAACGTACATACCCTGATACTACTACTGGTGTACCGGGTACTTTCATATATAGATGTATGCAGCGTTATAGCACCAACCAGTATACGTACAGATACTCGTACGTACGGGTATATATGTATAGTGCTCTAGAGCTCGCACTATACCTCTAGTGAAGTCGGCAGCTTGGTACTGGGCAGAGCTTGACGTACAACAGTAATGAGTACCTGTGAGGCAGTACCTACCCGGATCGAAAACTTTTAGGACTGCAGTCACTCACAGATAGATAGTTCTGTTTGGGAGACAAATTACTTACTATTTGAATGGTTTGCCCCCGAAACGGGACTGCAGTCCTCAAGCGCCACCCACGTGTATACGTAAATGAACTGCTGCGGTACTGGACATGTGGATACTGGATCCTGCTGGATCCTGCTGGATCTACTGGATACTGGATACTGGATACTGGATATCTGGTACTGGACACTGGATATAAATAGAGCCGACCACGAAAAAAAACGAAATTGCGGCGGAACTCGACGAATCTACGTAGAACATGCCAAAATATTGTACCTGAAAATATCACCACATGCAAGCCCGAACAAACAAAATACCAGCCCGAACCAAACTCTCCAACCTCTCACAAGAGAGCTCTGCTTGAGGTATCGCACAGCAGTGCACCTGCTGAGCACAGGGGGCCCGTCGCGCTGAGCGGGACTGGTGCTAGGAGATCTAATGTGAGGAGGGGAGAGGGGAGCAGGACGGACTTTTATGTCTGGGGTTTTGCGAGTGCATGAAATTTTTATACACGAAAAAAAGCTGCTGCTTCTTTCCTGTGACCAAAAAGAAGAGGCCACTATTTATATCAGAACAACACCAGAAGAAGTAGTGAGTCTGTTCGAAAATATAGATTTCATTCCGATATCAAATAAAGTTACAAAACGCGATTTATGTTTTCGAACAGAGCGGTGTTCTGGTGTACTCATCTGTTCATCAACTTAAACACCGTTTTATATGAATATAGATGATTACACGCTCCTTACATTTCCGGACAGAATGGTTCGGAGTATCTCGCTGTTTTGTTTTCCCTCCAACTTATTCTGCGGTGATGATACTCGTATGTACAAACTACCAGGTACCTGGTACAGCAGTATAAAAGTATTACTGTCTGTAGTAGTACTCACCGAATGATGCGAGTATGATACCAGCCAGGTACCTGGTATACTTTACAGCAGTAGTACCGCAGTCCCGATTGGGGGACAAACCAGCCTAATTCCAAGTGAGTTGTCCCCAAAACGGGACTGGGGTCCTAAGTTACATACCATATACCGTGCCACTGCTGTCTGAGAAGATATTCCGCATCAGCACGAGACACACCATACTCGTAGCACAGAACAGGCCGCGCGACTGCTGTTAATATTAATGCGACGCAACGCCCGCCCATGAGGTGGTATGGGACGCGCGCGCGTGCGCGGGGGGGGGGGGGACAAGGGATATCCTGTCCAACACTTCGCACATCTTTTTGTTCGTGTGCGTGGTTGCGATTTGCGAGATGGAGAGGACCAGTATATACGTACGTGGGAGAGAGGAGAAAAATGACGGAGGATTTGGATTTTCTTGGGAATGAAGAATGTACCTGGTATGATACACGACGCATGCTTCGGACGGTATAAGATGGAAATTTATGACCGCCCGGGTGTGCGCCTACGCCTGAAGGTGCGAATGCTGAGAGCCGAGGTGATCGAAACGTTGCTCTACGGTTGCGTTCCTTGGAGCCCGAGCAAGACTGATTACGGTAGGCTACGGGCGGTCCACCACAAGATGCTCCTCCGATGCATCGGGTGAAATCGCGAAGACCACATTCTATCCTATGCTAGCGCGCTTCTCAGGACAAAATCTGAAAGCGTTGAGACGACGGTACGCAGACGTAGGCTCTTGTTTGCGGGCTTTGTGACACGAATGGGAGAGGAGCGTCTGCCGAAGAGGGTGATGTTTGGGGAGATGGTTGGGGGTAAGGGTTACTCCGGAGGACAGGAGTGGGACTGGATGAGGTACCTTGAGGAGGACCTCAAGGAGTTCGGCATCAAGCTCGAAGGGTGGCGCGAGGCAGCACAGAAAGCCGGCAGATGGTTCCGACGGGTCGAGGAAGGGGCGGAGGCCTTCATGCGGAAATGGCATACATATGAGAAGGAGGCATCGGCAGAACGGCATAGAATAGCTGCAACAACGACCACAGCCGTTGACGCTAACGCGAGTGTGCAGAATGGCAGGGAAGAGGGGGGGGGCGAAAGGGGGACGAGGGGGAATGGCGGGGGGGGGGGGGGGGAGGCGGTCTGCCCAACAGACTGAAGCCTGGTTATGGCCATCATCGTCATGATGCACTCCTTTCTTTGGGACCCAAGTAACTAGCTTTTGGTGCCATCTGGGCAACTTTGCGTGTCTGTATGCTCCAGTGCCTGCCTTTCGTATTTTCTTTCCCCCGCGCCCGTGATTATCGCTTTTTTGTCCCTTCTTTTTTTTCATTTTTCTTTCATTCCCGTTTGTACCTCTTTGTGTCTTTGTTAGTATGGTCCGTTTTGCCTTTTTTTTTGCGTTTTGCTATCTGCGTCTGTTCTTGTTTTGTTTTGTTTTTTTTGCTTAGCTTCATCTTCTTTTTTAGGTTTTTGTCTGCTATTAGTAGTCTCCTTTTTGCTTCCCTGGTGTCCGCAGTGGTGGAGTGCGTATGCTTGTTTTTTGTTTTTGCCTCTGTTTTTACTCGAGGTATTTCTTCCACTCTAGAGTTATTGGAGCCTGTCCTGCAACCACGGACTGCATTGAATTGTGAGTTAATGTGAGAACAACAACAAAAACAACAAACAACGACGCGTACGACTACTACACCACTACAAGTAGTATTAATTACTCTCTTCTTGTCTTGCGTCTCTGCGTACACATAATTTGTTCATGCGGAAGAGCAGAAACAGAAGGTCTGTCTGCGTGAGGTGTATATGCCACCCAGCACACACCGGTGTCGAAGACGGGCTATTACACTTAATCCAGTACTCTACCCAGCTGTACCTCGGGTAGCCTTGTACGCACCAGCAACGTACAGCTATCAATACTATTAATATTAAATTCTACATACTGCCGCTGTAGTACCGGCCCGGCCCACCCATAAATCCCTTTTAGGACTGCAGTCTCGTTTTGGGGACGATTGGGGACAAATTACTTGGAATTTGAGTGCCTTGTCCCCAAAACGGGACTGGAGTTCTAAAGGGGATAAGAAAGTACCTGGTATCATGCTACTTACTCACTGCTGTAACCGCGTGGGGGTAGTAATGTGGTTGTTTGGTCTATTTTTCCATCCCGTCTATTGCCTTGCCTTGGCCCTTCTTGCTTACTCCCCTCCTATCGACGTCCCATAACAATCTGGGAGATACGTAGGATCTTAACCCCTTTAGAACCGCAGTCCCGTTTGGGGACAAAACTACTTGAAATTTGACTGGTTTGTCCCCAGAACGGGACTGCGGTTCTAAAAGGGTTAAGGTTGGTAGGCAGTTGGCAGGTATTTTGGTTCCTGTTGGGATCAAGGAACGAGCGAAGACCCAACACTGACTCTAACCCAACCTCTATAACCCTAACCCTAAACCTAACCCTAAACCGCAGCCAAAACAGGGCAAAAATTGCCATATGCATCGTACCAGGAACTATGAATAGCTTTCTCAATTGCAGACGACGATTCCGAAGTGCAGACCGCGCTAGGCAATTTCCAAGGTAAAACACCCCTAAAGATCTTACCTCCCAGATTTGCTAAACCTACTCCTCCTATTATTAGTCGTAAACTCAGATCCGGCCTTGCATTTTATCGCGAGAAAGAGTTTTCAGCACTTTCTTCCCTCGAGTAGGTTTAGCAGTCTGGGAGAAGGGATCTTTAGGGATGTTTTTTACTTGAAAAATGTGTAGCGTGGTCTGCACTTCGGAATCGTCGCCCGCATCTGAGAAATTTCCTGGTTCGATGCAAACTCGGGGTAGCCTCGTTTATGGCGAGTTTTGGCCCGTTTCGGCTGTGGTTTGGGGTCAGGGTTAGGGTTAGGGTTCGGGTTAGGGTTAGAGTCAGGGGTTGGGTTGGGTCTTCGCCCGTGCCTTGATCCCAACAGGAACCAAAACATCCGAACAGCCTACCAACCTAAAGATCCCTTCTCCCAGATTGTTAAAGTTCCTCCTTTCTTCCCTCGTCGACTATTACGGGGGACCCTATTAAGTAGGACCTACGGTGCACACAAAAACCTATATATTTCGCTATTTTTGCCAACAACATTTGGTCCTATTAACAACGGTCTCCCGTAATATGTACCTGGTACTACTCCATATGCCTGACAGTACCGGGAAGTGACGAAGCTATGAATAGTATCTCTCGCGCTTCACCCCCCCCCCCCCCCCCCCCCGCTGTAACCGTGTGACTCGACTCGAGTGACCAAAGTTCTCCCCACAATATGAGCGTTCGTAAGTACGTTCCTTGCCGTTGCAACCTTAGGGTTACGTATTACGGGGGACCATAGTAAAATAGGACCAAATATTGTTGGTAAAAATAGCGATTTATACACGTTTTTGTGTGTGCCGTAGGTCCTATGTTATATGCCCCCCGGTAATAGTAGAGCATACCACACTGTAGTTCAGTAGCCTACTGTAGTTCAGCAAGCCTTGAAAGCCAGCCTCCTCTAGGCAGCTCAGTCATTGTAAATGGTTAGGTTTACCGTATATCTGGACGGAAATATAAGGACCGCTTGGTCTTGAAATTAAAGTATAATCGAATCCTATATATTTCTGCCCAGAAGTGGCGTACAGCACTCGTGTGAGGCTGGGTCTTATGCAATTTTTTTTGAGTGATTGAAAAAGGCAGGAAGTCGGATTTTCCACCGGCAAAAGCCACACCAGATCGGTGCGCCATGTGCCGTCTTATCGTGATTTTGGTTTTATTTCATGGGAGAACTAAAAAAACAAAACACAACCGACATTTTGAACTCCACGTGGACCACGACACGAACGAGAGTCGCTCACGCCGGGTTGGGCGATCAACTTTCACCACCAGCTCCTCGAAGGAAGCAGCGGGATGTGGAACCCCCTGGGGAGCTGCGTAAGGGGTTTGCTAGTCGCTGGACCAGCAAGGAGCTCTCGCCTTCGCGGAGCATGAGCTACTTGCGGCGGTCGTAGTCAGAAAAATACCGTTTGATTGTTTCGATACTGCTGCTGTAGTCTCGTCCTATTGGTTTCCAAAGTTGTTTTGCCTAGAGCAGCTGCAGTTGGGCGGCCGCAAGGGACACGATGGTGGCCAAGGTACTGATGCCCTCCCTCTCCGTGGTGGGCGATGCCTAGCTGTGTACAAGCGTAACCAAGCATGTAGCGTCGTGACCCGTCATGAACCCAGTCTATAACCTAAACAAAATTGTATAATGCCACCGAGGTCTTGTGCAAAGCCAAATTTTATCACTTTCAGAGTTGATCAGAAAAGGCTGCCGAAAAAAATCATGTCATGGAATTTCAGGAGTGATAAAATCTCGGAGGAACATTTTTTCCACCAAACAGGCCCCATAAGACGTGATTTTGATAAAATCTGATCAGATATGGGACCAGATACCCCGAAGCCTCCGTAAACAGTCATATAATCACCTAAAAAAAAATTGCATATAATCCGGCCTGATAGGAAATCTGATCAGATATGGGACCAGATACCCGAAGCCTCCGTAAACAGTCATATAATCACCTCAAAAAAATTTGCATATAATCTGGCCTGATAGGATAACACATCCGCTGGGACGAATTTCCTGACAAGGTTTTC
This sequence comes from Nereocystis luetkeana, assembly GCA_031213475.1. Classification (NCBI taxonomy): domain Eukaryota; class Phaeophyceae; order Laminariales; family Laminariaceae; genus Nereocystis; species Nereocystis luetkeana. The sequence continues at coordinate 5,364,989 of JARUPZ010000014.1, read as the reverse complement.
TCCAGAACAAGGATAGAAAGCGCACACAGCCAGAACGGTGGCTTCGGAAATATTCACGTTTCGGACACATGATCTACAGATAGATCGTGATCTACAGCAAATTATCTAGTTCCTCAGCTGCCGTTGTGAGAGATTGCGCAGGATCTATCTGCACATGGATAGTACAGATCCAACCCAGGAAACACGTGCGCTAGATAGATCATGCCAACTATTACAGGTCGCCCACCAGGCAACATGTGCTCGATAGATCATACAAGATCGAGAATAGATGATACATCTGTCTTGAAACATATAAATCATCGAGTGGGAAATATCTGTAGATGATCTGTAGACGATTTTTAGATGGTCTGTAGATAATATTATCTGTAGATGATCTGATGTGGAGATGATCTGTAGATGATCGGCAGATGATGTGTAGATGTGTGCGTACATATCGTCGGGATATTTCCGTAGTAGACGTGTATACCGCTACTACTACAGTAGCCGTGGCGTTGCACTCTCTCCAGGTATTATTGAAAAAAAAAAAACACACACAGCTTTGGAATTCGTCCGAAGCGGAGCGTGCTGTCTTGCGTGATGCATTGCATAACACGGTTCACAAACAATGTCCACTGAGCTGTATCGCCGTCAGCGCTGACTGCTGTAACAGTAATTGCTCCGTGGTCAGGCGTTCAAAGCGGGTGACAACCCTTGGGCAAAGCCCGAGGCCCCCGACTACGCTATTGTTTGATGTACTCATACACCATAGCCACTGAGCTAGCAGTACTAGTCGGCCAGAAGCGGACAGCGTAATCTGCCATCCACGGGCGTTTGGGATCCAGCTCCTATCTGCTTGTCTACTTGTGGGGGGCGGGGGGGGGAAGGGACGGGACGGGACGGGACGGGACGGGACGGGGGGGGGGGGGGGGGGGGGGGGGGGGGGGGGGGGGGGGGGGGGGGGGGGGGGGGGGTATGTATCCAGCATCCACCGAATTGACAGCTAGGTGCAAAAAGAACGATACGATGAACCACCCCCCACCCCCTACCCCCTTGCCTCCTTTCCCCCTTGCCCCCTACCCCCTTACCTCCTACCCCGTTACCCCCCCCCCTTCGCCATCCTTTCTCCTACCAACCAACCACCCCACCCACCCACCCACCCACCCAACCAAAAAAGCCGCTAGACCCCGCGGCCTCAAAGGACTTGACGAACACTCGTTTTTCTCGAAAATCCTCGGCTCGTCTTCCAGAAGCAGATTTTGTTTTCATGGCACCAACAACCGGCACGGTGGGTGTGGCGGTGGGGAGCCCGCTGGCGACGAACGACGACGTGATCGACCGGGTGGCCGACTTCGCGGGCCGAGGGCAGTACCTCTTTTTCGCCCCCGTCTCGAGGCGGTGGAGGGACGCGTGGGGGGCGCGGCCGAGGGAGACCCGCTACGCCAGCCGCCACTCCGTTGTCTCTCAGCTGAGGTGAGCCGACATATGCCACGCCGCCGCACGGGCATCTATCTCATCGCAAAAGGGGGGTGGGTCGCAAGGGTATGTACACGACAAACAAAAAAGGAAAAAAAGGAATGGTTTGTGAAAAAAAAAGAAAAAAAAGAAGGACCAATGCGTGCGTGCCACACTCACCTCGCTTTCTACTTCGGGGGACCATATTAAATAGGACCTACGGTGCTCACAAAAACCTGTACATTTCGGTATTTTTACTTACAGTACTTGGTCCTATTTAGTATGGTCCCCCGTAGTAGAAAGAAAGGACCAGAGGGTGGCGGGGTGGGGAGATGGGGATTGGTTGGGTTTGGGGTGCGTGTGTCGTTTTGTTGTTGTTGTTGTTGTTTTGTTATTTTCTTTGTTGTTGTTATTGTTGTTGTTGCTGTTTTTTTTTTGTTGTGTACCCTTGTTTAGGGATGCATGTCCCTCTAGTTTCCTCGGGTTCCTCTTGAAGTACAGTATAGGTGCACGAGCGAGAAACGGCCTGACATTACGCACGGCACATCTTTTTTTGGAAGACAGTACAAGAAAATGTGGACGAGAAAAAAAAAGATGTTATCAGCGGCGAGCTTCAAGCTGAATACTACCACGTACCCGTACACAATAGACTTCGCTCAAGGTTTTCCGGGGACATGTCACGATAACGAGCCAAAATCCAAACCTTGCTCACCTTCAGACGTTTCTTGTAACGTTTAGAGGGGAGCTCTACAAAACAACACAGCACCTCACGCTTTGAAAACCTGACCACTCCGCTGTGTATGTACTATTACGGGGGGGCCATAGTTAATAGGACCAAATATTGTTAGTAGAAATTGTTAAATATATAGGTTATTATGTATACCACAGGTCTCATTAACTATGGCCCCCCGTAATACGTATCAGCTGAAGTGAGCCGTGACCACGGTACGCTGAGGTGTGTACAACCTGTTCGTTTTTTTACTTCCCGGAAATATTATACAGGTGTCTCCTGTTTCGTTAACCTCAGACGAAAACCACGAGATTAGGGCGGCGACCTGATGCGAGAACAACAAACGCTAATTAATACGGGGGACCATAGTAAATAGGACCTACGGTACACACAAAAACCTGTGTATTTCCCTACTTTTAGTAACATTTTTTGGTCCTGTTTACTATGGTCCCCCGTAAAAAGTGCCTTGGGAAAAGATGTAAGGGGGGTAACGTGATTTTTTTTTCAAAGTTCCGACCACCAGTCTGGTCGGGTATATATACAAACCCCGGTTAGTGTCTACAACAAAGTTCAAATGGGTATTATATTGCCGGCCAGCCGTTTAGAAGGGGCGGTGTGAGTTGACTGCCGGGCAGTTATCAGTTGGCTATCTTCGCCAACCAACTATGCGACTTCAATTAGTTGACTACTGCTGTAGTCGGCTGGGGCCATTCGGGCCTATTTTTTTTTTTTTTGTTACTTCCAACCAACACCAAAAAAATAAAACGCTTGAAACGCTAAAGGCGTTCGGCGCTGGTGTCATCGGCAACTGCATCGGCACTACCGAGACGTCTACCGTTGTCGATGCGCCAGGAGCTGCGGTAGACTTCTCAGCTCTCTCTTGGGGAGCGAGCATCGACCCCAGAAGGTGGCGCGATAGAAAGGCGGTTGTCCCGATAAGCACGTGTACTATCAGCAAGTGTGGTTGGTTTTTGTACGTCGCCGGTACTGGAGGGCCTAGCGAAAGCATCGCCGCTACGAACGGCAGAATTAAAGTTTGCATCAGGAAGGATTTTTTTTTCAGCAGAATCGTCGCGGGCTCCCTCCCTCCCTCCCTCCCTCCCTCCCTCCCTCCCTCCCTCCCTCCCTCCCTCCCTCCCTCCCTCCCTCCCTCCCTCCCTCCCTCCCTCCCTCCCTCCCTCTCTCGACGAGGGTGGTCTCACGAAGTGCGCACCCCGTAGCAACGAAGCCCTCCATGAAAAAAAAATAACCCTCCAACGATCGAATACTTGGTTGGCATCGCTTGCAACGTAGTAACAGATACCTTGAGCCCACCAATCCCTCGTATTACGGGGGACCATAGTAAATAGGACCAAATAATGTTAGCAGTAATGGTTAAATATATAGGTTTTTATGTACACCATAGGTCCTATTAACTATGGTCCCCCGTAATAGCAGGTACGTACGAAGCTGTGGTAACTTTTTTTTTTTTTCTCTGTCGTCCAACTCACAGCAGCTCTACGAACCGTTCATCACTAGTGTTTTTTTTTTCGCGTTCATGAGAGTTCAAATGGCCAAATTGGGGGGCTTATATTGTGGGCCAGAAGAGACTCGTGGGCGGTACGTAGCACTTTTTGCCTTCCGAGGCAAATTTTTCCTTCCACGGCAAATATTTCTGGCTTGTCACTGGGAGTGATGGGGTCTTCTCGGCCCAATATCGTAGGAATGCCATTGGTTTCACTCGATGCGTTTCTCGATTTACACGTACGTAGGCGTTGGGGCTTTCCATCGGGTGTCAGTTTTGTAGTGTAGCTTTCCTCATTTTGAGGGGCCCCAGCGAAAAAAAAAAACTAGCTGCACTCGAGAGCATAGCTCAACTCTTACAACAACGCTCTTTGCTGCCAGGGATGCATGTTGCACGTCTTAGTTTTTCTCTCTGAGGTGGCTTACTTCACGCCCCACTAATAGCGTAGAGCTCCTTTAAGCCGATAGCCTCGGGTGACGCGTGCATGGTGCGGTATGTGGAGGTGCACCTCTGCAATTTTTCTGACCCCCCCCCCTCTCCTCCCTTGAGGTTTTTTTTTTTTTTTTTTTTTTATCCTCCGGCGGATTGGTAAAAATAAAGCTTAAGCTCACCACACTTCCACGTTCGTTTCGTGTGTCAATTTAGCCCAGTTGAGCACGTTGACCCGACCTGACCCCCGAGAGGAGCAGGTGCGGTGGAGATAGCCACCCGGGAGAGTCATCTCTCCCGGGTAGTGTGGGACTTGCGTTTGCTCACCCACCAACAAAAACCAAGGCTATGAGGCCTTCCCGCCGGACTCGGACCAGTTACGGTCCACCCTACCCGTTGGGGCGTTGGTCCTCAAAGAGGTTCATGTCTTAAGGAAAACTGCACACTTTGACCCGACGAGAATTACCATGGTTTTAGGACTGTAACGAAACAGTTCAGTAAACCACAAAGGATAAGGCATGCCCGTGTGAGGGCATGCCTCGTTGGGCAGTTGCTCAGCGCCCTTAAGAAGCCTCATCAGTCTGAGATAGTTGGCCGAGAAGAAGTTCCGCCTCTCGCTCTCGTGGCACACGCACGCGACAATACGCGGGGACATGCATCGCAATCAAGACCAACTGTGCTTGTTACGGGGGACCATAGTGAATAGGACCAAATCTTGTTAGTAGAAATGCTTAAATATATAGTTTTTTATGTATACGACAGGTCCTATTAACTATGGTCTCCCGTAAGAGTAAAAATACTGTGTAATATAGAGTTTTTTGTGTGATGGGGTCCTGATTACTATGGTCCACCGTAACAACTTGCACAGAGGACTTCGTGTTCGCGTGCTTAGCGAACAAAATTGGTCCCCTGGTGCTGGGAAACGCCTCCGTGTGTGTTGGAAGCCCCTATGTCTGTTCCGGAAGCCGATGATAGTGTTTCTACAGGGGCTGATAGTGCTCCATCCCCCTATACTACTACGCCTTTCAAGAAGTACAGTTGCCGTTCGCGGGTGGGTGCCGTTCGTGAGTTTCGCCAATTTCGTCCGAAACGGGCGCCGATCACGCTTTTTTCTTCTGTTCTTTATTTTTTTGCGGAATACAAAACTTAGCCCCTGGTGGGAAACGCCTCCATGTGTACTGGAAGCCCTGGTTTTGTTCCGGAAGGGGATGGTAGTGGTTAACCAGAGTATGATAGTGCTCCATCCCCCTGTATTAACGCCTTTCAAGGTTTGCGGTCGCCGAGCGGGCGCCGATCTTATTTTTATTCTTGTGTGTGTGTTTTTTTTTTGGCGTAACATGCATCTCTGCTTCGTCGTCTTGTCAGGTGGGAGTGAGCCATGGACCATGGCGACGGTATATCAGGGGGTCGAGGGTATGCAAAAAAAGGACAACACGATATATGTATATATAATATATATGGTCACCATATTCCTGGACTATTTGTTGTTGTCAGCAGAGATGTCGTCAGCAGTGACATTGTCCCGTGACAAGCAGTCACTGCAGATTGGAATGCAAGGCCCGTGCCTTGCACACACACTGTTCCTCTCCATCATTGTTAATGGTCGTTTCGTGGGATCGTCCGTACCGATCCTATACCAAAACCTGGCGTGTCCTACACGCTACCCTCTTAAGAAAGGGAAGTGCCATAGATAAAGGACAATTTCTCGTTAGATTCTGTCTGCCTGTCGGCAGCCTCGGCTGCGGTGGCGCTTACTATAAGCAGGCAGGAGGCGTATACATATATATATATATTATACCACACTCCTCCAGACACAAGCATAACTAGGAATGGAAAAAAAAAACAGACCAGTGGGTGGAGTGGAGTTAAAGGGGTTTCGATTTATTTTTTTGGTTTCGCGTATACCCCTGACGAGAATGCTGTGGTATATTCTTCTTCCTTTTGTCGGGCTCGCGCTTCCGATGTGTATAACTGAAAGTGACATAGAGGAAATCTACGAACGCCCCAACATTAACATGAAGAGGAGTTCCACAAATTCCTCATCTTCCTAAAAAAAAAAACACTTCGTGGTGTCGTGCGGTCTCCAAGACGGTGTACCACTCTGACCGGGAATATAACACACGCTTGATATGCACATCATAGTTCAAACGTTTATTATATTTACGGCCGGAGTGGTGTCACTACTACGGTCGGGTCAAACCTCGGGGGCCGGGTCGGGTCGGGTCGGGTCGGGTCGGGTCGGGTCGGGTCGGGTCGGGTCGGGTCGAGTCCGGTCGGGTCAGGTCGGGTCGGGTCGGGTCGGGTATGGGTAAGGGTAAGGGTAACGGTGACCCAACCTGATTCGTGAGAGTTTGAAATTTCCTGGCCCGACCCTACCCGACCCTACCCGACCCGTGATATGTCAGAAACTTTCCATTCCGACCCGCGGGCCTGATCATGACCCGTGCAGAGCCGTGATACTAATGCACTAAAACTATACCCGTACTACTTATGCTACTACCTAGCCAAACACGATTTTTTTTTATACATCCTACGCGCTACCCAATTTTATCGCAAGAACCCCATGGGGTATGTACCGCTGTAAGTACTGTAGGTGCATAAGTCGGGGCGCGCTGCGGAGGGGGTGTACTCATTATCGTTATCATCCATGGCCGTAATCGTATGACCATAGGCGCAGGGGCGAGGGAACTCGATATCATGCATGGCCGTAGGTCGTAAGACCATTGACCCTCGCATCGCTTAAGTGCTGGGACGGAGCACGTCGGGTTTTCACCGACCAGGTAGATTTTGCTTGCAACAAGCGCGAGGCGACGTGAGGTCGTTCGGCGAGTCGATTGAATGGTGAGCTGCATCCTACTATGAACCACTTGTGAGGCGGACTTGCGTGCGGATGACTGCGTCATTGAGGTGGTTTATTTTCCGGTGTGGTCGCTTCCAGAAACAACGATCGGAGTACTATGTAACTGCCTCGTCGGTGCCCTACCATAAACACTACCTGGTACGTGCTACGATCATTCCCCTCGTGCGGAGTACAGGTTCTGCACCCCCGCACAAATGATCTATAACTCGATCGCCAGCTGTGACCGATCGCCAAAAAAACTAAAACAGAAAACGGTACACTGGTTGCCTACAGCAGCTCATGCAGCGAGCGGCATGTTTCACAGTGTCGTTGCCAACCGACGCCAACCCAACCAATGCATAATACACAAATCGATGGGGGGGGGGCAGGGGGGAAACATTCAAAATACAACTTGGGGGATTTTTTCGCCCAAATGACGAGAAAGCTACATACTCGCAACGCGTAACCCTGCATAACTGCATGCATGCGTGCACCCCATGCTTTTTTCGTGGGAAAGCGTCCGCTGTTGGAGTTGGTTGGGGATTACGTGTTTCCGTACTAGTAGAAGGGGTTGACCCTTTTTGTACCGCAATGCCCAGAAAATACACGTCTCAGTCTAATTTCAAGTAATTTGTCTCCAATTGTCTCCCCAACGGGAGTGTAGTCCTAAAGAGGTCAAATCCCCCTCAGCTGAGGAGCCGTGTCCGTCAGAAACGAACAACAAGGAGCCTCAAAAAGTATCTCCCTCCCCCCCTCCCCTGTTTATAGTACGTACTGCGGCCTGTATTGCTCACTCAGGTACGGCTTCGCACCTCCCCCCCGTCCCCATACATGATACTGTGGTGCCCCCCCCCCCCCCGGCCTACAAGACAAGCAAAACGTTTTATGTAATATTCGGAAGCAACGTTTTTGAGCACTCCAACTGTTGGAGGTGTCTCCATTATAGGAGCAGGAACGGTGCTCCGCCTCGAGAGGGGATTCGTGGTCAATGGTCAAATGTCCAAGGCAAGCAATAAACGAGTACGCCCCATCCCCCCCCCCCGTCCTCCCCCAAATTATGATACTAGGGTACCCCCTCCCCTCCTATGTATGACACCACGGCTCTCTCTCTCTCTCACACACACAGGTACAGCTTCGACTGCGGCCTGCCTCGAAATCGAGTCGGCTTGTGCACCGCCCTCGCGCGCGTGGGAAACCCGGAGCTGCTCCGGTGCGCACGGGAGAACGGGTGCCCCTGGAACCAGCGCACCTGCACGGTGGCGGCGGAGGAGGGCCACCTGGAAGCGCTGCAGTGGGCGCGGCGCAACGGGTGCCCGTGGCACCAGAACACGTGCATGGGGGCCGCGGCGGGGGGTCACCTCGAGGTGCTCCGGTGGGCCAGAGAAAACGGGTGCCCGTGGGACGAGTACACCTCCTGGGTGGCGGCCTCGGGGGGCCACTTGGAACTCCTCCGATGGGCCAGGGAGAACGGCTGCCCCTGGGACGCAACAACCTGCAAGCGCGCCGCGAGAGGGGGCCACCTGGGCGTGCTCCGTTGGGCCAGAGAAAACGGCTGCCCCTGGGATGGGTCCACCTGCGCGGGCGCCGCCGAGGGAGGCCACCTCTCCGCGCTCCGGTGGGCCCGGGACAACGGGTGCCCCTGGGACGAGCGGGTGTGTCGGGTCGCCGCGCACGGGGGGCATCTGGACCTGCTTCGGTGGGCGCGCGACAACGGCTGCCCCTGGGATCAGAAGACGTGCACGGGGGCGGCGGAGGGGGGTCACCTTGAGGTGTTGCGCTGGGCGCGGAGCAAGGGGTGTCATTGGGATCAGAGGACGTGTACAGGGGCGGCGGAGGAGGGGCATCTCGGGGTGTTGCGGTGGGCGAGGGAAAATGGGTGTCCGTGGGACGAGGACACGTGTAGGGGCGCGGCAATGGGGCGCCATGGCGGGTTGTTGGAGTGGGCGCGGGCTAATGGTTGCCCTGGTTGAGGGAGAACGGGAGTTGGGAGGGGCGGGAGGGGGACGGGAGGGGAGGGGAGACCGGCCCGATTGGTCAACCTTGCCACGTTTCTGCTTCTGCTGGCGTTGGTCTTGTCGCTGGTGGTGATGGTGATGGTGGTGGTAGTGGTAGTGGTGGTTGTGGTTGTGCTAGTTGGTGGTGGTGCGGCCGATTCTGATCACGTTGTTGCTGATGATGTTGCTGATCCCACTGCTGCTGCAGTTGCTGCTGCTGTTGCTGTTGCTGTTGCTGTTGCTGTTGCTGCTGCTGCCGCTGCTGCTGCTGCTGCTGCGGCTGTTGCTGCTGCTGTTGCTGCTGGTGTTGTTGTTGCTGGTTGCAGTGTACCGATCGTAAAGTGCACGGCGTGCTGGTTTTGTTGTGCCGGCTATTAATAGTTGTACCATTGACCTTTTTTATCCAGTCCACGCCGTTGGTGAAAAACACGCCGTGCCGTTCAGTTGTTCCGTTTTACCGCAGTTTCGATTTTGGTTCACCTCGCCGTTACTTAAAAAAGGGCGTAGCGCCATTTACTACGGGGGATCATAGTTAATAGCACCAAATATTGTTAGTAAAAATAGCGAAATATATAGGTTTTTATGTATACCATAGGTTCCATTAACTATGGTCCCCCGTAATACTTGTCCCTTCTTCCCGAAAGGAATTCTAAACCGCACCAGTCATTCGCAAAAATGGTGCGTTGGGCGGTGTGTATCAATAGCTTTTCTGTGCAATAAAGCTTTTTCTTCTGGAGACCCAATCCGTTCGTAAAAAAAGTTCGGTTGTGTGCTGTGTATGACATACGTAGCTGTCTGTGTTGCCGTTTTTGCATTTTTTTCTTGTTCAACCACGCCATATTGTTTACAAAAAAAAAACGCTTTGCCGCCGTGTTTTTTCACTAGTTGTAAGAATGTGCTGTTTTGTTTTATCCTTGTTTTTGTTTTTTGTTGTTGTCAAACGCGCCATGTTCTCTATAAAACACGGGGTGCCGTTCAGCTGTAACATATACCAGGTATATATATATATTTAATCATCACTTTTACTTTCCAGCCTAACTCGTAGGAGATTTTACCCTCAACAAATTTCTGGACAAGCCGTTGTCACAGGTGTCGTCCTTTCTCCCCCCGGTACGTGCCTTTATTTTTTGTCGCGCATAGGGTTCAGCATTCCCACTGCACTGCTCGTCGATTTTCATCGACTGTAGCTAACTCACGCTCTCGCGCTTTCCGCTAGTCAATTTTTGTTGCAAGAAAAAAGTCCTTACGAGCATGCACTCGGTGAGACTTGAACCCACGAAATTGATCTTGATGTGTGGGTCGTGTTTGCGATGTCAACGAGGACCGTCATTCCCACAAAAAAGGTGCGTGTCGGTCGTCCGTCTAGCTGTATTGCTTGAATACAGTATAGGACCGTCAACAAAATGATAATCATCTGAGCAAGGCTTAGAACCTCAGTTTTGACACCATCCTTGGACAACCTTGGGCATAGAATGGGCTATTGTGTTGGGTTTCGCGCAGCCCTCTCCGCTAAGCACGATATCCTCAACCCAATTATTTTTCTTGAGCGTCCTCCTAAAAGTGAGCCTCGAGTTTCTTATTATTGGGCGGCCTGTACAACTTTGTGTGTACTCGTACGATGTTACCAGGGTATTCGTTTTAGTCGACCGCACCGTTCGAAAGAAAAAAAAGCCGTGTGCCCGCGTCGTTGTCTGGGCCGCCTCGCTCCGAGCCGCCTGTGTGTGCGAGGCATGCACAAAAAGCAGCAAGACAAAAAACGGGTTAAAAGTATGGAAAACACCGCCTGTATTGTAAAGGACTTTGGTCATTTTCCATACGACGGTCTACACAAGGACCGCTTGGTCTCTATATTCATGTCCTGACGATCGTTATATTTACGGTCAGAGTGGTAGCATATACCGTACGTACTGTTTTACATGCCTCACACAGCAGGCTGTGCTTACGGCTGCGCCGACGCATAGGCTATACTATCGTAGCTGGTGTTGTTAACTTCGTGGTGTTCGGCTTCTTGCGTGTGTCGGGATATGTTGGTTGTTCTCTTTTTTTCGCCTCGTTGAGGTATGTTTTTTTCGTCGAATCTTTTTTCATGCGCTAAACGTTACGCTGTCGGTTAGGAACGAGATATCGGGAGGGGCGGGGAGGGGGAGTGGCTGCTGTATGGTCGTCGAGCGAGAGGCCTAGGAGGGCGGGGGGGGGGGGAGGGGGGGGGCAGTAAGCGAGAGCGTGGGGAGGTAGGAAAGGGGGGGAGAGAGGGAGGAGGAGAGAGAGAGAAAGAGGGGGGCAGGGAGGCAGAGAGAGAGAGGGAGAGAGAGAGCGAGCCAGAGAGAGGCCTACACTGGTATAGCTGCGTTGTCTCGGATGCCCATCATCCCTCACTCACGCGAATTATTTGTGACACACGCACCTGGTATGACGATCCTAGATAGTCCGTTCGTTCCTTTTTTGTGACTTTTGGTACTGTAGGACGATTTTCGTTCGTCCGTCCGTTCGTTTTTGTGTGATTTTCATCTTCGCCGACTTCCAGCGTTGATTTGTGCGCTGAGGTCTTTTGTTTTGTTTTCGCGTGAAAAAATCAGGGCTTTTCGTGGGTCAGGTCAAACCTCACGGGTCGGGTCGGGCCGGGTCGGGTCAGCTGACCCGACCCGACCCGCGAAAAGTTTTAGGTATGTTGACTTGACCCGACCCGACCCGCGAGATTTTGAAAGCCTCTTGACCCGACCCGACCCGACCCGTGAGATTTGAATATCTCTTGACCCGACCCGACCCGACCCGCGAGATTTCGGAATCTCCTGACCCGACCCGACCCGACCCGCCACTTTCCGACTGACCCGTGAGACACGGGTTTCATGCGGGTCGGGTCACCTTGACCCGCGAGACCATTTATCTTGACCCGAAGGTTCGACCCGCGGATCTTGCCCGTAGGTGGGCACTTCAAAAACAATTTAATGTTCATTTTAGTGCCCCGAAGCGATATATGACCTGGCTGTAGTGGGTATGAATGGATGCGGGCATGCGTATATGAATTTGGCGGTGTTCTAATGTCTGAATATGATACCAAAGGGGTGTTATGGAGTATTGGTACGAGAGAAGCCTTTGGGTAAGAGAGCGGGAAGTTATTCAAGCGTCGGGTCCGCGAGCCGAATGCGCGGGTCCGACCCGCGGGTCAGCAAAAAACAACTCGCGGGTCATGCTGGCCCGACCCGCGAGTGACCCGCTTCTCGCGGGTCATGACCCGACCCGACCCGTAAGATTTTCATCATCTCTTGACCCAACCCGACCCGACCCGTGAGATTTGAAAAGCTCTTGACCCGACCTGACCCGACCCGCGAGCTTTGAAAAACTCTTGACCCGACCCGACCCGACCCGTGAGATTTTGAAGACTTCCTGACCCGACCCGACCCGACCCGACCCGTGATATTTAACACCAAGTGACCCGACCCGCGGGTCGGGTCTTGACCCGCGAAAAGCCCTGGAAAAAATGAACTCCCTTTGCAGCTGCTGCACCCACATGCACGTTCGGAAACTAAACAACCTGGTACTTGATATTGAAGACATGTGAATCCAATCCCCCTTTTCAGCTGACACATTCGGAAACCGAATACTCGGGAATTGGGCCATCGTTGAATTATTTCCTTTGCAACATCACCCACGCAATGGGGATAAGCCGCCTGGTACTGCTGTTGGGCAAGTTCACACGAAGTACGAAGTATATGGGTAGTATTCCGGAGGGGGGCATACATATTCCACAAGTGGTTTCTAGAACGGATTCAGAAAAAGCGTCTGTCTGTCTGTCTGTCTGTCTGTCTGTCTGTCTGTCTGTCTGTCTGTCTGTCCGATGAGGGTCACTCTATGGTCACCTACGGACAAAGTTCTTTCCTAACGGCTATGCCCATGCCGCACGCATCAGGTCGGAGCCCTCGCGGAGAGGATCGTCATGATCCAAACCACACCTCATCGGGTGCCCTGTGTGTGGAGTTGTCAGAGTTGACTTCCAGCATCCCAAACGAGCAGCCTCGATCGCCCGCCCGTGGCCAGCGGAAAAAATGTTTGACAACACTATTTTCGAGTGGAATTGAGTAAAATTCGTTTTGTACTGCTGTGCTTCAAGCGATAAGCGGCACGGCAATAGCAAAAGCCGTCCTCGGTCCCTCCCTCCCTCCCTCCCTCCCCCCCCCCCTCCGTCACTCTCTCCCTGTCAAGCCCTGACAGTCAGGCAAGAAGAAGCGCCCTACCTAATAACACCTCCTCCGTTCGCGGGGCAAGCAGTACTGACCGAAGGGACGATCGCAACCCTTGTGAGTTAATCGGAGGTCCCAACTCTTTCAGCACTGCAGTCTCGTTCTGGATACAGTTGGGGACAAATGACTTGGAATTTGAGTGGTTTGCCCCCAATACGGGACTGGAGTTCTAAAAGGGGTTAAGAGTTACAGTGGACCCCGGATTGCGCTTTTTTACTCGAGACACACCCCAATCAATGAGCTAGAACAGTCAGCGCAGACCCTTAATAATAGCTCGATCAGCGGCGAGGGCGTATCTCCAATAATACCTTCACTCCCCGGTACTCCTGGCTCGTGGCGTTCTGGGTCTGTTTGTATCCCCGAACGTCCAACCAATACGTAGACCGCATCATCCATAATAACATGATGACGGCAGGTCTCGTACTCGTAGATAGACCGGACGTTTGGGTGACGCATCCGATGTGGTTGGCACGTGTGATCGGAGATTGTGGCTGGCAGTATCTACGCATAGCACCCTGTCCTAAAAGTCCGACAGAACACCTTCGGCTTATTTTTGCGTAGTAGATGATATGTCCATCGCTGCTAACGATCTATTGCTCGCTAATAATGGGAATAGTTTGGGGTGTATCGTGGCATATCTGATTGGCATGCCCCCACAAAACTATAGCATAACACGTACTGCGAGTAGATGTGTGGGGTCGTTTTTGCGGGCGCTCTCTCTCTCGAAAGGAGGCGAAACGCCCATCACCCCCTGCTCTGCGATATTTCAACGCGCTACAACACCAGGTGCTACGAATACATACGTGAACAAATAGTACATGTTAAAATCAGAGGTCAGGACACTTGGTATCCCTGGACAGGTACGCCTGATAAGTCGATAGTCGTCGGTACTTCACGTGGGTTGTTTGCTTAGAGATAGAAGAAGAGCAGCTTCATTCCTTTCGTGCGCGCGGAGACTTGAGATTCAAGCTCGTGCCTGCTGTGGGGAAACCCCCGGTTTTTCTATCTAAGATATGCCTCCCAAGTACTGCAAATACAATCCCAGTGCTTGAACCCAGGTAACTACCGGGCTTCATTCAAAGCAGTACCATAACACTAGCCCACTCTGATGAACAGTATATGCATAATTATGGGAAATTCATGGAACCCCCGATTCCACGAACTAGTACATGAATCGAAGATGCGGCTCCTCAAAACCCACTCCCACACCTCTGAACGGCGAGCGTATTTGCATTTACGTGCCGCGGCTCATGCCCCCCTGGGTCATGCAGGTTTGTCATTCCACGGCTTCCTGCCACCTAGGAACCGCGCGCACCCTACGTATGCTCGAACGCTTCTACTGGTGGGTTGGTACGAGCATCTGCACCCGGTGGTGGTTACGCATCCGTTAGAAGTGCCAGGCACGGGAAACATCACGACAGACGGTCCGGTGGCCCACCATCACGTTGCCCTTGCCAGAAGGGCCCGGCATCGCCGTCAGCATCGAGTTGCCGCCGGTGTCTCCGAGGGCGCAGAGCGCTCCGCCACTCTTGCCCGGGAATCCGCCTCTCGCGCCAGAGAAGCTCTGCGGGCTGCCCGGACGAACAGCGCCACAAAGACCCGTCGTGTTGCCGAGGCAAGGGCCTCAGCTGAGAGCCTTCCCCTCGCCGCGACCGCGACGGCGGCCGCCCCAGTCCCCACTCCAGCCCCCGGACTTGGTCCCTCAGACCAGCACCTCTCCCTCGCCATCGCGATTGACGCCCGGACCCGAAGCCCCGGGGACATGGAGTTCCTGCTGGGGAGAGTGTCGCATCCACGGCGGCCGAACCTAACAAAGTTCCTCCCTTCTGCAGCGGCGGGGGGGAACCACTGCGAAAAATAGGAGGGGGGCTGCCAGAACAGTACCACCCGCTCCGTTGAATGCTCGAGAGTAGGGTCGAAGACCGACGGCGCCGAGTCGTCGGTGGTCGCAGTTGCGGTGAGTGTGTGGGGGGGGGGTGCGCTTCTCTGAGAACACTGAGCCCCTGGTGCACGAGGCGAGTCCGGTTCCACGTATGTATGCTGGCTCTGTGTCCCCATTGCCCGTAGGCGAAAAATCGTCATTAGGTTCTATTACTGCGCCCGATGATCTCTGCCCTAGACCAAAGGGGGCAGGGGGCTCTCAGCCCGTTCTGCTAGACGAAAGCTGAGATTCTTCCGAATTTAGCGGGTATGCTGTCCGAAAAGTCCCAAGTCGAAAAGACGCCACTTGTTAAGATCAGAGGTCGGGACGCTTTGTATCCCTGGACGGGTCAGCCTATTACGTCGGTACTCGTTGGTACTCACGTGTGTTGCTTGCTAAGAGATACCAGTAGAAGAAGAACAGCTTCATTCCTTTCGTGCACGATTCCTTTCGTGCACGCGGAGACTGAGAGCCAAGCTCGTACCCGCTGGGAAAACCCCTGGTTTTCCATCTAAGATACGCCTCCCAAGTGCTACAAAATACGATCCCAATACTTGAACCCGGGTAATTACCGGGCTTTCAGCCTCATGCAAGGCAGTACCATAACCTTTAGGCGTTTTCACGCGCGTGTTGTTTTCCTTGGGGGTGTCAAAACATTGCAATTAAGGGTTACGTTGGGTGGGGGATTGATGGCTAACGTTTCCCTTCAACAGTAAGTAGTAGTAGCCCAACGGGGACTGAGACCACAAGAAATGGCGTCGTCCGCAGGACCCGAACCTGCGCGTGTGAAGTCGCCATGGGTTTCCAATACGTTGTCTCCAACGTGTGAATGTGATCACGCTGGACTTTAATTCTGACAAGCAGGGGGAGTAAGTTGAGGGCTGATTCGGGCGCATTCCGGGCCACCACTGATGACATTTATATTTTGCTCTATATAACCGATGTACCCGTGCCACGTGGTATCTATTTCTCATACGAAATGGGGCCTGAACGTGTGAAGCGTAATGCCTACAAACACGTCTCCTCTGAGGGCGAGAGCGCTGCAACGACGGGAGCAACTCTCTCTTGATCGGCCCCTTTTGTGCCATGTATATAATATATTATATCTATATATCCGCCTCCATCACCGCAGTACTTAGTGTTACGGGGGACCATATTAAATACCTCCAGGTAGGACCTATCGTACATTCAAAACACTACCAGGTACCTGGTATATATTTCGGTATTTTTACTGACAATATTTCGTCCTATTTACTATGGCCCCCCGTATGATGACCCCCGTAACATTACGATGCCGTCTTTGTCGGGCGCACTGGCAAAAAAAAACAAAAACATACCTTGGTATGCAAGAACTGATACCCGTGCCACACGTGGTATCTATTTCCCATACGAAATGGAGCCTAAGCGTGTAGGGCGCAATAATAACCGCAACCACGTCTCCATCAAGGCGAGAAGCGCTCTAACGGCATGCCATACCGTTGTTGTTGTTGTTGTTGTTTTCGGGCTATTAATAGCTCGATCGAGTGAACCAGGTCCGGGAACAGCTATTATTACGGGGGACCATACATAGTTAATAGGACCAGATATTGTCAGTAAAAATGGTCAAGTTTATAGGGTTTTAAGTATATCATAGGTCCTATTAATCACAGCATGCCCCCCCCGTAATAGTCTCTTGATCGCCTATGGATTACAGTATGGCCCCCCGCGTAATAGTCTCTCGATCGGCCCCCCTTTCGTGCCACATCACCGCGGTGCATACTATTATACTGGGCGCAAGACTGCGATCCCGTCTTCGTCTGTGTGGTCCCATAGTCCTGGAAGCGCGGGGTGACGGCTGGTTGTCATCCCCGCCCTCCGCTAGAGATGCAGCGGGGAGTGCCTTTGGCCCCGACCGGTATACTCGGTTGTCCGCGCATACGTACGGTATACCCTGGTACATACATACCACAGGTACGTGGCCACTGCTGCACTGTAGTACGGGTAGCTTCGACATATATATATATATATCGTCGTCGTAGTTTGGTACCCGATCATCTAACGCAGTAGTGCAGTAAAACATAGATAGAGCATCACGGTGCGGGATAACAACTGTGGGGAGAAGCAGGACTGCCGGGCCACATGCTGGCTGTGGACATATTTCTTCAGCGAGCGGAAAGACGCGTTCTTCTACGATGGAGGTATTACGGGGGGCCATAGTTGACAGGACCTATGTGGTACACATAAAAACCAAATGTTTAACCATTTTTACTAACAATATTTGGTCCTGTTAACTATGGCCCCCCGTAATAGCACATTTATTTCCGCCGAAAAAATATTTTTCCGAGAATTGGGGTTCCAAAATCGTCCCAACGCCAACCGTGTTTCGAAAGATGACGTTTTTGTACGCTCGGGCCATGGGGTTATTCATCGGGAGCCGGTCGCCCCGGTGGTTCAAGTGGTTAACCTCGAATTCTATTCGTTTGAGTCCTGGGTTCGAGCCCCAGGTGGGTCGGGCTTTGACTTTATTTGCAAAAATAAAAAAGGATTCAATTGTTGAGAGCGCCTTGCAGCGTGGGTAGGCACAATTCGATGCGAGTCGACGAGGGAAGAAAAAGGCTGAAATCTTCTCGCGATAAAAATGAAGGCACGTACCGTAGCGGGAAGGGGGGAGAAGAGCCTGCTATGTGACCCCGGATCTGAGTTACGAGTGGGAAGAAGAGAGAGAAGAAGATGTGCGAAGATAATGAATGGGATGAGAAAAAAAAAAAAAAAAGTTTTTGCTGAAGTCAGTTTTCGGGTGAGATATTATGGAGTTTTCGGGTGAGATATTATAGAACATTTAGGGTGAACCTCTATCGTAGAACGCCTCGGAAAGAGCGCATTATCAGCGCTAATTCCCGCGCAACGGCTCCTGTGTGTGTGTGTGTGTGTGTTTTTTTTCTGCCCTGTAGAGACCTCAGACTTACTTTCTTTAGTGTGCTCGTACCCTTGGCGTTAGGATGTACAGCAGTGCACACTTACCCCGCGTAGTCGTATTAACGGGCCCGTTGTGCTGCTACTGTTGGTGCCCGATTTGGCCCAGCTTCGCCAAAATGGTTTGTCACAATCGTGCACACAAACGTCCCATCAGAGCTCCCTCCCTCCCGGCTACTTTCCCGGGTGGTCGGAGCTAGGTTTCAAAACGGTGTGCCACGATTGTATTGCGCGCAAAATCCTAGATACAGTTTTTTTTTCTCCTTGAAAACTTTTCCAGACGGTAGGGGGTCCTAGGGTTTTGCAGCAGATATAGGGTTTCGTAGTTATAGGGATTTTAAAAGCCAAGCAGAAATGAAACCATTGATTGTGTCGGAGCCGCGCCGAGTCGTGTACACGGGTTCCCCCCCCATATGTATCGCGCTAACACAAGTTTCGAAAACAAAATCCTCGAGAGAAGAGCAAGCACAGTTGCCAGAACAAACTACTGCTTCGAACTATCAACATTAAGTGTGGATAATGTTTGCAGTATATAGTTCGTAAAAGGGCCAATTAACTTTCACAAAACATCGCCAATTTTTCCCCCCTCCCCCCTCCAACCATCACCAAATTATTCGGCATTCTCCATGCTAAAAGCAGTCGCTGGGAAGACCCATCCACGTAACAAAAAAAAAAATGGAATTAGTTCAATCGCACATTAGCGTTCACTCGCCCGTTCGGCGGGCGCAACCAACCGCCCACCAAATCAAACTAAGCCAGACCAAGCCAAGCGAGGCCAAGCGAGGCCAAGCCAAGCCCTGCCAACCCAATCCAACGGCCCCGGGCAACCACCCCCCTCGCCCCGCACCCCGTCACGCCCTAGACCCGTCAATTGCTGGGCAACAACGCCCCCCCCCCCCCCCGCCCTAGCGCCCCCTAGACCCGTTAATGGCTAGATGACAACCTCCCCGCCCGCCCGCCCGCCCGCCCGGCCCATCAAAATTCCGTCGTAACGCCGTCATCCCCGGGGTTTCCTTCTCGTGTCTCGCTAACTAACTAACTTGACCTCCGCCCCCCCGTCTCTTCTCCAGAAGCGGGTCGTTCTCCGTCCGCCTTAACGTCTTCGGTAAGCTCTCGTACTAGCCGTGGAGAAATAGCCTCAGGGGTTTCCACAAAAGGTGCCGAGTCTGAGGCCGCCGCGGGGGGGTTGGGGTGCACTAAACCTTCCACGGTGTGCGCCCCTTCCAGCCACGCCTGTTTCTGCCGTTTCTGCTGCAAGTGAGCCTGTAATAAAGTGTACAGTGATGCAATACGATCCAACAAAAGACCGCAGCGAACGGGAGGAAGGTAAGGGGGATAGGGGGGGGGGGGGGGGGGGGGGGAGGGTTGGGAAGGTGCCTGTGACGAATAACAAAGGAGGGGAGACGGTGGGTGGGTGGGGGGGGGGGGGGGGGGTCGCAGCAGCGGTGATGGATGAAAAGCCGGAGGGGGGGAGTGTACTCGACAGGAGAGACACTCGATTTCATGCATGGCCATGCATGACCGTAGTCGTATGACCATAGACCCTCGCATCCCTACACCGCCGGGACGGAGCATGTCGGGCTTTCACCGACCAGGCAGACATTGCTTGCACCAAGCGCGAGGGGGGGGGGGGGGGGGTACCATCACCCGGAAATTGTCACGAATCTATACACCCCGGTACTATTTAGTCAACATACATCCGGTACCATGCGCGCTCGAAGTATCACACGCAGCTTCATCAATACAGCATGAGTTTCGACGAAATTCTCAATCTGTCAGCTGAGGTGTCTTTGTAGCTATATTTTCAATGTATATGTACCAGGTATATATAAAAATACACACCTGGTATGCATGTAAGCACAAAAAAAAAAAAAAAACACCAGCGGGCAAAAAAAATCTGCATCCCATGAAACAAAAACACTCGAAAACACACGCCTTTTTCCGTAATCGAAACTCACCTCTCCAGACTTCGCCCACCCAGCATACACGCACAAACTACGTACGAGGAACCAGACACAATCACTGCGAGAAACACAAGAAACGAGAAAAAAAATCGCGTCACACCAAACAAAACAAACCGCAAAAACAGAACAGACCGCGCACTTTTTCCGTCATCAAAGCTTGCCTCCTAGACTTCCTTCTTCCCTCCAATCAGCGACGAAATGCCGACTAAAACAAAAGCACAAAAAAATACACAACTACATACTGAAAGCACAAACGAACCGAAAACAAGTCAACCACTACCAAGCAACACAACCGCCCCCCCCCCCCCCCCAAAAACACACACATATGTCCACATAGACGAAAAACACGCGATATACTCGTACCAAGAAAAAGAAACAACCACCAGCGTCACGCAAAAAAAAAAAAAAAAAAAAAAAGCAAACTAATCGCACAAGAAAAAATAACACCACCAGCACGCACTTTAATGAACGGTTCATCGGTTCATCAAAACTCACCTCCAAGACTTCGTCCATTAGCTCCGCGTTAAACGACGAGTCGGACGTCCCGTAAGCCGCTGCCTGCCAGGCGATGGCGAGCTTGGCGATTTCTCGGCCCGAGAAACCCTCCGTCACTTCCGCCACCCGCTCAAGGTGAGAGTCCTGCGACCGAGAGAGAGAGAGAGAGGGGGGGGGGGGGGGGGGGGGCATTCGCAACGAAAACCCGCATCGAAAACGCCAACGGAGCATACATATTAGAGGCGTGGTCACACCTTGAATATATTCTGGGCGGAAGTATGAGGGGCGTTATTTTAAGGCATTACTATCACGGAGGGCCGTAGTAAATAGGACCAAATATTGCTAAAAAAAAGAGGGAAATATATAGGTTTGTGTGTCTACCTAGGTCCCCTATTTACTACGGCCCCCCGTAATATCAAAAATGCCAAAAAGGGGTATTAATAGTATCAGGTAGTTAATAGTTAATACCCTGGCAGTGATTATCAGGACTAGAGTAAGAGTAGTAGTACTCCCGGGGGGGGATACGGCCGATCCGGTGCCCAGTGATCAGTGCTTGCATGCTGCTGTGCTTGCTTCGGCTCCGGCCGGACTGGATGTTGTTGTTGTTGTTGTCGTTGTTGTCTTTACATCAAATCGTTCGAAATTTCGATACTGCACCAACACGATATTTCGATAGATCGATCTTGAAAAAAAAAACAAGAGAATCAACTACTGAGAGCGCCTACTAATATTACGGGGCGCCATAGTAAATAGGACTAATATTGTTAGTAAAATAAGGTAAATACATACCGGTAGATTTTCGTGTGCCCCATAGGTCCTATTTACTATGGTCCCCCGTAATAGTAGTAGCGTGGGTAGGCGCAATCAAATCCGATGCAAGTCGACGAGGAGGAAAAACGCCTGCCAAGGGGAGAACCCTGGTGAGGGAGGAGGAGGAGGAGGAGGAGGAGGAGGAGAGAAAAACAAAAATCGGTACGTACCAACCGCCTAACACGATGTTTCGATTTATCGAAAAAAAACGATACCTGGTACGATATATCGAGCCGTTCCGATACGATATCCAACACTAATATAATATAGACATATCCACACACGCTTCGATGCCCTCGACTGTGATAGCCGGAGGATGCGGGAGGTTGTTTTTCATGTAGAGGTTCGCCATGCGGAGGCGTTCTTCTCGGCCGGGGAGACATCCCCAACACGATGTTTCGATTTATCGATCAGCAACGATACTTGGTACGAGATATCGAGCCTTTCCGATACGATATCCAGCACTAACATATACGCTGGTATATTATAGTTTACGGTTAAATTTTGTATGGTGGTATGTAAGGTCCGTAAGAGTCGAATACGTCGTACGAATATCATCTGTAACAAGCTTATATATCGACAATCGGAAAGTGCTCGAAAGTATAAGCCATGCGGACAGACAGACAGACAGACAGACAGACAGACAGACAGACAGACAGACAAGACAGACAGACAGGCAGACAGACAGACAGACAGACAGACAGACAGACAGACAGGCAGACAGACAGACAGACAGACAGACAGACAGACAGACAGACAGACAGACAGACAGACAGACAGACAGACAGGCAGACAGACAGGCAGACAGACAGGCAGACAGACAGACAGACAGACAAGACAGACAGACAGACAGACAGACAGACATACAGACAGACAAACAAGACAGACAGACAGACAGACAGACAGACAAGACAGACAGACAGACAAGACAGACAGACAGACAGACAAGACAGACAGAAAGACAAGACAGACAGACAGACAGACAGACAGACAGACAGACATACAGACAGACAGACATACAGACAGACGGACAGACAGACAGACAGACAGACAGACAGAGAGACAGACAGACCAGTTCGCAAATACCGCAGCTGAGACTCAGTTTTACAAAATGAGAATACACAAACACAATACGACGCACCTCGATCCCCTCGACCGTGATAATCTTGGCCTTCCCGGGAGGATCTAGGAGGTAGTTTTTCATGTAGAGGTTCACCATGCGAAGGCGTTCGTCTCGGCCGGGGAGGTCGAATGGCACCATTTCGTCGATGCGGTCGTTGACGGCCCAGTCGAACTGCTCCGGCTGGTTGGACGCGTACACCAGCATGAACTTGTCCTGCAGGAGCGATTATGATGCGGTCGTCAAAATATGGTACGAAACGTTGGGGTACCATCACTGAAATAAATAATCACGTGCTGGTTGTTTGTGGTTGCTGCACTACTACTACTACTACTACTATTACGGGGGACCATAGTTAATAGGACCGATGGTATACATAAAAACCTATACATTTAGGCATTTTTACTAACAATATTTGGTCCTATTAACTATGGCCCCCCGTAATACTACTACTACTACTACTACTACTACTACTACTACTACTACTACTACTACTACTACTACTACTACTACTACTACTACTACTACTACTACTACTACAACTACAACGACTACCACGACCACGACCACCACCACCACCACCACCACGACCACGACCACGACCACGACCACGACTACTACTACTACTACTGCAAGTACTACATCTGGTCAACGTTAGTACTGCGACTGCTGTTATACTAATGCTACTGCTGTTATATTTCTGCTACTACTACCACTACTACTACTGCTACTACTATTAATACTACTACTATAACTACAGTACTACTCCTACTCCTACTACTACTACTACTCCTACTACTACTACTACTACTACTACTACTACTACTACTACTACTACTACTACTACTACTACTACTACTATTAATACTATTATAACGACAGTGTACTTCTGCTACTCCCCCCCCCCACACACTTCATCTCTATATATTATACGCAGGTTGGGTTGGCGTCGGTTGGCAACGACACTGTAAAACGCGCCGCTCATTACTTGAGCTAGACAACCAGGGTATGTTAAAAAAAGAAGAAAAAAAAATGCGGTCGCCCACAGCTGGTCGTCGGGTTAGACCACTTGTGCGAGGCGAAGAACCTATACTTCGCACAAAGGGAATGGTCGTATCACGTACTGGTTATGGTAAGGCACCCTAGAGGCAGTTACACACTGTACTACTCCCATTGCTCCCATTGCTGTCTCTGGAAGTGGTCACTCCCGAAAATTAAACTAACTCATTGAAGCTGTCATCCATATGCAAGTCCGCCTCGCAAGCGGTTCTCAGTAGGATGCGGCTCACCCTTCATGCGACTCGCCAGACACCTCCCGGCGCTTCGCTCTTGGTGCCAGCAACGTCTGCCTAGTCGGTGAAAACCCGACGTGCTCCGCCCCGGCATTGTAGGGATACGAGGGTCTACGGTCATACGACTACGCCCATGCATTATATCGAGTACACCCCCCCCCTCCCTCCCCTCTCACCCCTGTCATACCTATACACCGTGGCTAACCCCCCCCCCCCTCGTTCCCTCCCACCTCTGTCATAATCTTATTGTAGACTAGCTTTTGCCTGCCCCCCCCCCCCCCCCTCGTTTCCTCCCACCTCTGTCATAATCTTATTGTAGACTAACTTTCGCCTGCCCCCCCCCCCCCCCCCCCTCGTTCCCTCCCACCTGTCATTATCTTATTGCAGGCAAGCGTTCGCCTGCTCCCCCCCCCCCCCCCCCTCCTCGGTGCTCCGTCTCGAAAGGGATGCGTGGTCAATGGTCAAATGACTACGGCAAGCAATAAATAAGTACGCCCCCCGCCCCCCCCCCCCCCCCCCCCCCTGCTCTGTCGCTTTCGAGAACAGCAACTTACCCTAGGCTAACTCCTTCCTCCGTCAATGCCGCACCAGCACGAGCACTTACCGTTGACTCTCCCGTGCGGTAGAGAAAGGCGTTAAGGGCATTGCGGAGGTCCTCACTGATTGTCTCCGTGTTACGCCGTCGTAAAAACGCGTCAGCCTCGTCGACGAACAGCAGCAGGCCCTTGCGGCTCGCCTAGTGACGGGAGGCGGGGGGGGGGGGGGGGGGTTGGGGGGGGCGGGGCGTACTCCTTTGTTGCTCGCCTCGAGTCATTTTACCATTGACTACGCATCGCATTTGAGACGGAGCGGGGGGGGGGGGGGGGGGGGGGGGGGGTACTCATTTGCTGCTTGCCTCAAGTCATTTGATCATAGACCACGCATCCCTTTTGAGGCGGAGCAGGGGGGGGGGGGGGGGTACTCATTTGTTGCTTGGCTCGAGTCATTTGATCATTGACCACGCATCCCTTTCGAGGCAGGGAGGGAGGCGGGGGGGGGGCTTGGGGGCGGTACTCGATATCATGCACGGCCGTAGTCGTAGAACCACAGACTCTCGCATCCGTAGGGGGGGGGTAAGACAAAAACTAGGCGTGTAAGGTATACCATATGTAAGACCGTAAAATTCGCCTAAACGCTTCCAACTTGCCGCTGTTGGGGTAGATAAATACTGCTGGTGATGGGGGGGGTGGGCGGACGTGGAGGTGGAGGCGGGAGTGTGGCGGGGAGAGGATGGAGTAGGGGGTGAGAATGGTGAGTGGGAGCGGTGGTGGGGCAAGGGTAGGGATGGGTGCTGGGGTGAGGGCTAGGGTGAGGCAAGGGGGGTGGGGGTGGGTGCTGGGGAGGGTGCTGGGGTAGAGGGGTGCGGGTGGGATTTCGTATTGGGGTAGGCGTGGGAGAGGCGGTGATAATAGGGATCGTCGGGATGGGAGCGGGGAGGAAAAGTCCGTAAACAGTTGTGACAAAAGGAAGAGAACATACAAGGGCGCCCGGAAGAAAAAAGTGAATAGTCACATTTTGTTTTTCGCTGGACAGGGGGGGAAGGGGTTACTACAGTAGAACCAGGTGATTTTTTTTTGAAAAATGACGAAAAAAAACACTTTCACAACAGTTGCAACGGTTTTCCATTCCGACCTCTGGGGGAGTGGTGTGTCGTTTTCTCTCTTTTACGGACGCCCCTGGTATGTATTGGATACTAGTGAAAAATGGAGAGGGAACTCAGAAAGATGACAGAAATATGAAACTAGATCAGTGAGCGCCTTGCCCTCACGGGCTGACCAATCACCCCCTCCCCCACACTCCCCCACACGAGCACAAACTAACGAGCGCCCTCACATACTTTGACCAATGGGCGCCGTCACGGACGCTTCCTTACCAACAAGCGCCTTCATTGACATTGATCAACACGCGCCGTTCTTCACTGACGTTTGACCAATGAGCGCGCCCTGCCCAAGCGAACCCGACCAATGATACCACCCTTCCACGGATACAAACAAAAAAAAAACGCTCTAACTAACGTTGACCAGCGAACGCCCTTGGCGAGCTTGACCACCCTTCCTTGAAATTAACCAATGAGCGCCCCGCCCTCACGGACTACCCCTTTAACTTCCCTCGCGGACACTAAACCATAAGCAAGCACCCTCAGTGACATTGACCAATGAGCGCCCTCTCCCCCCTTCCTCATATATCCCGAAACACCACACAAAAACCATCGACCAATCAGCATCCTCTTTCCCTCTCACTCTCGAAAAAACACACCCCGACAGCTGACGTGTACACGCGCACCAATCAATAAACGCCTTTCCTGGCATCGACCAACGACCACCGACCACCACCACCACCACCACCACCACCACCGCCCCTTCTACAGCAAGGCAGCTTTAACCAACGAACGCGCTCATTTTTGACGTCGGGTTCGCCAATCAACGAGCGTCCTTCTCACCTGCGCCCAGTCGAAAACCTTGTGCATTTCCGTGACGGCATCCCTTCCAAGCGGCGCAATGTCCCCACCAGTCAGGATGGCGTACTCCAAGCCCGAGTGCCGCGCGAGGCCCTTCGCGAACAGGGTCTTACCCGTCCCGGGAGGTCCTGTCAAGGCGAGGCAAGTTCATGAGAGTTTTTTTTTTAAGGCTCAATCTTGTTTTCCCATCCTCCATCGGATCGGTAAAACATTGTTTGTTTGGTGGTTTGTTTACGGTGATAGGTCTTCATGGATAGGTTCGAGTGGTCTGTTTGATATTCTTGGGTTTTGGTTTGGTTTTGTTCGGTTGGTATTAATAGCGATCGATTAGGGATCGGGCGACAAACGTTGTTTTGGTTTGTTGACGTACTTCATCCATCCACCATGCCCCTTCAGTTTTTTTCCCGTGTTTTTTTTTCCCGGCTGCTGCGGTTGGTGGGTGATCACAAGACGAGGCAATACAAAAAACAAACCACGACAAAAACACGCAGTAAGCACAAAAAAAATATTACGGGGGGCCATAGTTAACAGGACCAAATATTGTTAGTAAAAATGGTTAAACATATAGGTTTTTTATGTATATCATAGGTCCTGTTAACTATGGTCCCCCGTAATAGTTATCACACACAACAAACACACACGAAACACACAAAAACATACCACCAGCACGCAGAAAAACGTGGGACACCGAATTTTCCACCACCCCCGCCCTCCCCCTCCCGAAAAAAAAAAAAAAACTCATCAACAAAAAAATGAAAGACTGAAAACGCCACCGCCCCCCCCCCCCCCAAAAAACAAAATACACCAAAGCACACGACCCCCCCCAGGTACCCCCCCCCCCCTCGAAACCCCCTTCCGTACGTACCATAAAGCAGCAGATGCCGGAAGGGGGCATTATTCCGCTTGGTGTTGAAGGTAGACTGCGCCACTCTCGACAGGCGCGTCTCCAGCCCCTTCTCCAGGACCACGCCGCTCAGCGCCTCCTCCACCTTGGTCATGCCGAAAGCGCGCTTCAAGGAGGGGATGGGGTTGCGCACGGCCTGGAAGAAAGTGCGCCGAGAGGTCTCTCTCACCAGGGACGGCTTGCCCAGTCGCGCCTCGATGAAACGCCCGGCAACGCCTGTCCGGGTTGGGTTTGTGTTTGGGATTGAGTTCGGGTGTCGGGTTTGGTGTTGGGACAGGGATTGGGGGATTGGGGGGGTTGGGAGGTGGGGTCGGGTTCGGTTTTGGATTTGAGGCCCGTTAATAATAGGACCTCGCGCGGGAGGGAATTTTTAGAAAGTGCTGTCAATTTTGGAAGCGTTGGTTGAGGGCACATAAGCCACAACCCGATCCAACCAACACAGTTTTTTGTTTTTTGTTTTGTTGCCTTGTTTTTTTGGGGGGCGTTACACAGCGTTCGGCGGATGCTTCAGGCATCTCGAGCGGGGATCGGAACAGCAGGACACGTACTGCACCTCCCTGTGAGATCTAAAAAAAATATCGTCGAAACTCTCAACAACTGCAAGCTGACGGGAGTTGAATCGGGACTGCACGACCACGTACAGCAGCAGCAGTAGCTCCTGCGCTACGTGCAGAACAAAGAGCAAACGAACACACGAAGAACATACAAATACATACACACTGCAAAAAAACAAACAAACAAATAAAATCAAATCAAATACGCAGCAGCGAGGAAATTGCTAAAAATGACAATGCAAATAAAAGACACAGCAGCGAGGACAACGCTCAAAATAACAACGCAAATAAAAGACACGGCAGATACGAAAATGCTCGAAAATAATTCAACGCAAAACTGCCGGCACGTCTTCATCGGACGTATACCTCGTAGTGTGGAACACAAAAAAACGAAACACATAAACGCGCCTGTGCCGGTCCGAGCGGTGTAAATCCCCAGGGCCATCGCTGTGAGCGTGGCTGTCGCTGCCACCATCTTGTCCTTGTCGCCCAGGAACTCCTGCAGCCCCGTGCCCAGCGTTTCCCCCGCCAGCTTAATCCCTGCCACAACAAAACAATTGACGCGATGGTTGTTACCACGGACGAGGGAGAAGCCGGGTGGGGTGGGGGGAGGGGGGGGGGGGGGGTGGAAGGGTGAGGTGTCAGGGTGAGTGGCGGGGGTGTACTTATGTCATGCATGGCCCTAGTCGTACGGCCATAGACCCTCGCATCCCCGCAGTGCCGGGACGGAGCCCACGTCGGGTTTTCACCGACCGGGCAGGCAGACCTTGATTTCTTGCACCAAGCGCGAAGCGAGACGTGAGGTGTTCGGCGAGTCGCACGAAGGGTGACCTGATCCCTCTATGAAGCACGGTGTCGCGGAACTCTTTAGCCCCCCTCCCTCTCGCCTCCTCCATCCTTAAGGTCGTGGTTCCAAGCAAGAAAAAAGCAAAGCAAAAACAAAACAAAACAGCAACATAGTGCTCCCAAAAAAAATACAACAACAACAAAACGCGTCCCCCCTAAGATGAGAAGAGCCTAAACATTTTCAAATCTCCTCCCTTGGTATCGTGTTTCGATAGGTTTTCTACCAGGGGTGCGTGATATGGCAAAAAATTGCGCGAACGCATGTCTTGAACAGCGAAAATACAGGGGATGAAACACTTCCATCCCCGTCCGGGGAAAAAGTAGGGGTTTCCAGTTTATAAGGAGACATTTTCCCCGCCAGGAGCTATATTCCTATTTTTTTACAATTCCGCGAACGGCACAAGATTTTCTGCGAAATGCCGCGTGGATTTTCGCGAACGCCAGCCTATGTACAAAATGTACTACTATGATACGTGCAAACACGGACACGCCCTGTTTTCAACCATGGGGGCCAACGCTTACCCTCTAGCACGGTGTCACGGTACTCTTTGGCGCCCTCCCTCGCCTCCTCCATCCTCAGGTCGTGGTTCTCTCTCTCCTGCCTGATCTTCCCCTCCGTCTCGGCCTTCACGCGGGCCAGCTCCGTCTGCTGCCTCAGCTCCGCCTCGTACTCGAGGGTCTTTCGCCGCACGGCCTCCTGCTTGCGCGTGAGCTCCTCCTGCTTGCGCATCTCCTCGTCGCGCATGTACCGGTCCGCTTGTACCTTTTTGGGTTAAGAAAACACAACAGAGACATATGTTTAACAAACGCGGTGGGAAGGTGTCAGCGTGTCAGCTCTCAGCTGTGAGTGTGTCTGTTGTTGTTGTTGTTGTTGTTGTTGTTGTTGTTGTTGTTGTTGCTGCTGTTTTGTTGCTGTTGTAGCAGTTGTTTTGTTGCTGTTGCTGTGCGTTTTGGTGGATACTGCACGTGTAGTTCGTCCATTAGGTCGGAGCTGATACACCAGGCACTGCACCTGATCGACGTGCCGTTTCCTCTCTAGCTCGTCAGCGAACTGCGCCCTCTTCTTGTCCTCCTCCGTCTGAAGACCCAGCGTCTTGCGGGCAGCCTCGGCTTCTTGCTCCACCCGCTGAAGCTGCTCTCCGGTAATATTCCAAAGGTGGGGTGGGGTGGGGTGGGGTGGTGTTGTTGGTCTAACCCGTAGACGACCCAGTTACAGATGGAACATTACGAACAACACGACTAATAGTGGAACAACAGTGAAAAACACACAAAAATATGTCGGCCCTACGGTGGGGGTCGAGACGGTCATGGTTCGCCCCTCTCACCTCCATCTGTTTGACGTAGGCTGCGTACTCGGCCTGTTGCTTTTGGTGCTCGGCTTCCTTCGTGATCTCCTGCTGCTTGATCAGCTCCAGGGCCATAGCGGCATTGGGCGACTCGTTTAGGACCTTGACATATCCATGGACAGTCGTACCGACGGAAATGAAGACATAAAAGACAGATATATAGAAAAACAGACGTACGGACAGACAGGCAGGCAGGCAGGCAGGAAGGCAGACGAACAGACAGACAGACAGACAGACAAAATGAGGTGTGTTCAGGTTAAGTTTGTCGGTGCTGAACTTGTTGCCGTTATCGCTGTTGTTGTTGTTGGTGTTGCTGTTGATGCCGTCGATCGTGTGCGTACCGCTTATTTGTCACACCCGACACAACCCATGTCTCTCGTTTCGTGTTCGTTTGCTCAGCTTGGTACCTAAGTCGCGGAACTGGTTTATATCATCCTCTTGACTAGGCTGCGACTGAGCTTTTGTTTTGTTCGCTCAACTGCCGTGCGGTGTATGTATAGCTATAGAGCCACCGAGACATGAGAGACTCGATTCACCTTTCTGTGGCCATGGTCTAAACGCTTATGGCAACAATACCGCAAAGCGCTGACGCGAGACCATCAACAACAGCAATACCCCCCTCTAGCCCCCTAACCCCCCTCAGTACTACAGCCCCGTTCAGGGGACGAACCACTCAAATTTTCAAGTAGTTTATCCCCAAAACGGGGCTGCAGTCTTTTGATAGGGCACTCCCTGCCCCCTGGGACGACACGCCAAACCGGGTTTTCCAAAAGCAAAGGGGGGTACACACCACCAAAACGGTGGCTGTGGAACGAGATCTACACCTTCATCGATTCCCGCGTCAATATCTACTATTACGTGGGGAGGAACACAGTAAATAGGACCTACGGTAAATACAAAAACCCATATATTTACCTATTTTTACTAACAATATTTGGTCCTATTTACTATGGTCCCCTCACAATACTATTAAAAGTTGATGTTTCAAAGCAGATATATCTGTTTCCGATCTTGTACCATCTAGCCTATGTTGCCGGGCTGAACTCATCTAGCTCGCATGATGTACAGTAGCACAAGTTTTCTAGGGTGGATCGATTTGACTGTAGTATGCAGATAGATCCTGCACAATCTCTCACAACGGCGGGTGAGGAACTACTGCAGATGATCTGTAGAAAGATAGATCATGATCTGTATGATCTGACCGAGAGTTGGAAGGATCTCGACGAGATATCTTTCCATAGACGCATCGCTCGGCGTTTGGACAAAAGCTTAACCTTCCCCCCTGCATGACAGAAGGAACGAAGGAATCATCGAATTCGAAATTCGGTGTGAGGTGTGATGTAAAATGCGTGTTCATACACGGCGGTTCGCGATGCCATCAGCTGCGGTAGATGGCATTCTACAGCAGTTAGTGACGCAATGCCATGAACGCCAAGGCAAAGGCACACCAACACTGGCTGTGGCAACAGCAGCGGCCACCATCCAGGCCAGGCACAGACAGGAAGCATCGGCACCGGCCTATACCAGGCACGAGGTGTTCGCACCACGAACAGCAACGACAGCAAGCAGTTCATCAAAGATGTCAGGAGACGGCATTTTCACCCCTTTTGACAGACAGCCGCTTTTGCCTTGACACGCCTTGACACGTGCCTCGACTGCCATCAAACCACTAGGTTTTAGTGTCGAACACTCGGCCCTACACCCTCGACAGCGCACGTTTTGCCTTGCTTGACGTTCCTCCCGACATCTTTGCTGCGGTGCGAACCACGAAAAAAACAGCGGTTGCTCATCCCCCCCCCCCTGTGCATGGATGGCTCCCCCCCTCGGCCACCACTGCCACACTATTACGGGGGACCATAGTTAATAGGACCTATGGTAAAAAAAAAAAAAAAAAAAAAAAAAAAATGGTATACATGAACACCTACCAGGTATATATTTAACCATTCTTACTAACAGTATTTGGTCCTATTAACTATGGTCCCCCGTAATATTATACTGCTGCCGTACGATCAGCCACGGCACGAAGAGAAGTTTGACGCAACAGCAGCAGAGCATCCGTAACATACTGGTACATACAGACAGAGTAGCGCCACCCCCCCCCGGGGACTGAATTTTCAGCGCCTAAAAGCCTACTGCTGCTGTAAAAAGGGCGGCGTTGCAGAGATCTCGTCGGGGGCTGTCTGAAAACGTTTTGTATTAGCATTGTTACCTTCTTTGTAACGGAGTTATTGAGCTCTCGAAATGTCGGAGGGGGGGGCGTTTGCTCGCATTTTTACGGTTCACTTACTATTAATACTCGTGCTCGTATTAATATTAATGGTAGTTTCGTAGATTCGACGATCAAAGAAGTGTGCTACTGCTGTACGAGTAAAAGCTCCATGTCGGCATGCCGGCACATACCTGGTATTCAGGATCCGTATGTCCGGAAATATAATAAACATTTGTGTATTCGTATTGGAGAACAAACGGTTCTTAAATTGATGGGCAGTGTGGAAAAATATCAATATCCCGCTCCGCACCCGACTGAAATATGTCACGAGACAAGCACTTTCACCCCTTGGCTGACGGGAACTTGGCCTTGGCATTCCTTGACTGACACCAAACCACTACCAGGTATCTTTTAGTCTGTAACACTGGCCCTACGCCCAGTGGCAGCACACGTTTTGCGTGGCCTGACATGTCGCCTGACATCTTTGATTGCTGCACTGCTGCGTTTGCACTCTCTACTCGCTCGAGAACCACGCACCTTCGCGGCTTTGGCAGCTCGCTCCAAGCCCCTTGGGTCGAAGCCGGACCCACCATAGCTCTTGTCTCCACCACTGCCGTCACCCCCTCCCTTCTTAGCATCTTTGTCATCTCTGCCGGAGCCACCTCCGCCTGAGGATGGGCCGCTGCCCACAGCCTGCTCGAGAGCTGCCTTGCCTGGCTTCGGTCCAAACAGGCCGCCAGGCTTGAACATCTCTGCTGGTTTTCTGCTGCTGCTGCTGCTGCTGCTGCTGTTCCTGTTGCTGTTGCTGCTGCAGTTCCTGCTGCTGTGGATCTGCGCAAATATGTTTCTTGTGCTAATTCACGGTAATGAAGGTATCAGGGTTGGCGAGCCGAGCCAAGGGAGGAGCGTGCACGCTCACGGGCAGGAGGGATAGATTTTGCGGTTGTGGTGTGATTTCGCAGGATTTCCATGGTTTTGGAGGCGTGTTTTATCAGGGCAACTAAAACTTGCATGTTGGACCACGAGTCTGGGCATCGACCTGCGAGGCCAGGCAGGGCACAGACCCAGAGGCAGAGTCAACAAGTCAGTGGTATAGACGTCGGCATTATATTTTTTATCTACAGTGCGAGTTCAGGCAGAGAGAGGTCTACCAAGGCTCTCCCGTTCGCGAAGAACGACAAGGGTGTGGATCGATCGTTCGTTGCCACCAAACCACCCAGGTCGTGATCGGGACTGTCAGCTTTTTTATACCTGTTTTATAGTCAAACCTCTTTCGCATCAGGCATCCCACACCAGGCACAGGATTGCTTGCACGCCGAGCCGCACACACGCCGTTACCAGCGACGGCAGAGCCACCCTTGCATGCCCAAGAAGAGCAGGGACGTGATGGTGGGCAACAATGACGGCAGCGGTGGCAATAAACCACAGGGCAGGAGGGGTAGCAAAAAGCGAGGATCCAGCAGCACCAGGAAGAACAGCAGCGGTGGTGGCGGTGGGAGCAGGGGCAGCAGTAGCAGCAGCCATGACACAAATCCCGGTGGACGATCGTTTCCCGTGGTTTCGGACTCGAGATTTTCCTCCATGCACAGCGCGCCGGTGAGTCTTGAGCCCCCACTTCGAAACAAACCTCGTCAACGCTCAGCAGGAGGATGGCAATCCGATTTGAAATATAATCCACGTTCGAAATCCGCACTACTATCAAACCGTGGGTTATATTCACGACCAGAGTTGATAGGACACCCGTTTCGTACGTACGTATCATACAACTACTCCAGTACGAGTTCTGGTCAAGAAACAAGAGCTGGCCTAGGCTGGAGTTCCTTGAGAGTGGGTGCGTTCTTCATCAGTGCAACGATCCCCGCATTTATTTTCCCCCTGGGAATGACGGCCTGGCTTTTCATTGGGCTCGTGCTCTTATTTGAATGCTCGTACAGTACGTGCAGCTATTAATAGTAACTGTCCTGTGCTGCTGTACAGCAGCAGTACCTGGTGTTCAGCAGCAGTACCTGGTGTTAAAAATAGTACGAGCAGTAGTAAATACACAGCAGTATCTGTGTACATTAGTACCAGTATTACGTAGTACCATCTACACGGCGCTTCGCTCCGCGGGCGGCTTCCGCCGCCCGCTACGCTCGCCCACAAAGACGAAAACAAAATGCGTATACCGGACAGAGAGGTCCATGATTTTTGGGCTAACTGACGGCTTGCAAATGCCAAGAGCCCCTATCTATTAATAGGTAGAATACGAGTACGAAACATTTTATTTTTTTTTGTACGAGGTCGGCCAGATTTCGATGTGTTCTTCGTTGGTTCTTTGACACAGCGAGCTGCTGTATGGATGGATGGTCGACGACATGCTGGCTGGATCTCGCCAACTTTGGTCTGCTGGCTTGGGTTGGTTGTCGCGCACTGATCGGCACGCACTCGCTTCGATGTTGCTCTGCGCGGGGCTATTGGGCTGCGCTGTGCTGTGCTGTGCTTTGTCGTGTCGTGGTTGCGGTGTATAGGTGCTCGACGACAACATGCTCGTACGCATCGTATGCACATAAAACAACCACAAAAACAAAAAACAACGAAAGAGGGAAAACGCTCGCCGGCAAGTAAAGAAGGATGATATCCAATTCGGCATAACAGCAACCCCAAGGATCGATTCCCCCCCCCCCCCCCCCCCCCCCCATCCCCAAGTATGATCGTTGGCAATAACGGCCCGAGGAGACGAGGAGGGCTGTGAGGTGGGAGAATATACCGAGCGAGACATCAGCTCAGGGTCGGACTGTTTTACTGAGATTGTTACATGTTTGTATGGTGCTCAACTCGTAGGCAGGCAGGCCTAGTGGCTACGTTGGGCCTTATAGTACCAGGTACCGGCTACTGGTTTCGGGTTCCTGCTGGTGGGTGGTTCGTGCTGACACATGGGTATTCGTGTGATGTGTCCCGGCAAATCACCACAGGTGTGCCGGCAGCAGTACCGGTGTATCAGCGTGGTTATATCGGTGGGCGGTGTGATGTGCGAAGGGTTTACCTTAGTCTCCAAGTCCAACACAAATACGACTGTGCTTTGTTCGATCTTCGTACATGAAATGAGGCGGTCAGGGTTCCTCTCCTGGAGAAGAGGCCTCTTGGCATTCGCAAGATGCACAAGGAAAAAAGAAAAACAAATAATGGAAGACCTCTCTGTCCGGTTCATTCACATAGTGTTACGTTCTTCCTCGTGGGCGAATCTCCTTGTACCTATTGTTGGAGCCAAAACGTATGCCTTTTGTTTGCAACTCCTGCTGTATTGTTTTTGTAAAAAAAAAAAAAAAAAACGTGGTGCAAAAGGCCTACGCCCCCCCCCCCCCCCTGATCGGTGAAAACCCGACATGCTCCGTCCCGGCATTGTAGGGGTGCGAGGGTCTATGGTCATACGACTACGGCCATGCATGAGATCGAGTACGTATCTCCTATCGAGTACACCCCCCCCCCCCCCCCCCCTACCCCCCCTCTTCCGCAGGCCTTCCAAAGAGTGAAAGCGGACGAGCGCAAAGTTCAGCTGGACAACAGGTTCAAGGCGGTGCTGACGGACCCTCGCTTCCAGGTCTCCTCCGGTGAGACAGGCAGCATTAGGCACTATATATAGAACTACATCCTTAGATCACAACCCCTGAGCGTGCTCGGTTGGTGCATCCCTGGCCTCTCAGAGCTCCCACTTCCAAACCGCCTCCTTTCATTACTTGCCGGACCTTTCCAGCAGTTCTTTGTTTTCTCGGTCCTTTCTTCTTTTTTTTTTTTTTTTTTCTTTCGTTTCGTGTGCGTGCGTGTTCTCCGAGCACGGCATCGCGGGAGGACCCGGCACCGTCGCGGGTGTCAGCGGGTGCTGGCGGGTAGAGGGGGGGTTGCAAGGAGCGCGGTCGCTGCTTTCGTGCCTAGGCGTCGCGTGTGCCTCGAGACACGAGGGATGCATGAACGGGCTTTGTCTGGCTTCGATTGATGATTGTTGATAGAGTATGTACGAGTTATGAAGGTCGTTCGGGAGGGCAAGATAATATTCAAGCGGTGCTTATTTTGGCGACCACGCTAAAGTTGAAAGAGGGACGTGTGCAGTTTGAACACCAACGTTATCGAGCTGGCGAACGACGGCCACGGTGAGCACTGGGCTTCACGCGAGATGGGCGACGGGGCTGATTGTGGCAGAGAGTGATAAAAGCTTTACCCGGGCCGAATCGGTAGCGAGGTGGTCGCGAGAGGGGCGGGCGGCGTACGAGGCTGAGAGAGAAGCTAATGTGCGACTTTTTTCTTTTCTTCTTTTCGACCGGGTGTCAGGTGTTCCACTCAGGCAGAAAAATATTACACGAGAGGGGACGGGGATTTTTTTTCCTTTCCGAGTTTTCGGTTTCATTTTCATTGTTTTCGCTGCTGTGCCGTGCTGTGCTTTCGCTTTCTTCGTACATACCGTAGTACAGACATAGAGCATATCGAAAGAAGAAAATAGGTACAGACAGTAGTACCCCACCTGGGGTATGTACGTACGTACGACATCCGCGACGCGAAGCGTATATGTGCCATCCAAGCTGACTTCGCAGCTCTTTTTTCATGAAGCCTAGCGGTGGGACTCTTGGCAGTATCAAGTCGCCGGTTTGCAATTACGATCCTTGCGAAAACTAAACTCAATCGTGGACCTCTGTTCGCTTCGCATAATTTGATGTACTTTTTTCCTTCCTGAGCGAGCGTAGCGGGCGGCGTAGGCCGCCCGCGGAGCGAAGCGCCTTGTATATATTACAGTATTGTACAAGTGGGTACCCGGAGCATATCGGGTTTTCACGGACCAGGCAGACATTGCTTGCACCAAGCGCGAAGCGCCGTGAGGTGTCCGGCGAGCCGCATGAAGGGTGAGCTGCATCTTACTAAGAACCGCTTGTGAGGCGGACTCTTTATGGATGACAGCTCCAATGCGTTAATTTCATTTCCGGTGTAGCCACTCCCAGAGACAGCAATGAAAGTGCTATGCCTTACCATGAACACTACGTGATACGATCAATTCCCTTGTGCGGAGTAAAGGTTCTTTACCTCGCACAAATGATCTAACTCGACGATCAGCTGTGGGCGACTGCAAGAAAAAAAGAAGGTACCCTGGTTGCCTAGC
The DNA here is from genome assembly GCA_031213475.1 of Nereocystis luetkeana. Lineage (NCBI taxonomy): Eukaryota > Phaeophyceae > Laminariales > Laminariaceae > Nereocystis > Nereocystis luetkeana. Next base: position 5,327,792 of record JARUPZ010000014.1, on the reverse strand, counting down.
TGACGTAGTTAGCGGCATGTTTTACAGTGTCGTTGCCTACCCACGCCAACCCGACCTATATATAATAGCCGGCGTCCCCGGTGACTTGGTAGGTGGTCCGCGTGCCTATCAAGATCAATTTCGTGGGTTCAAGTCTCACCGAGTGCATGCTCGTAAGGACTTTTTCTTGCATAAAAAAATAACTAGCGGAAAGCGCGAGAGCGTGAGTTAGCAAATATTCGAGGAAAATCGACGAACAGTTGGAATGCTAAACCCTCTGCGCGACAAAAAAATCAAGGCACGTACCGGGGGGGGGAGAAGGGACGAAACCTGTGACCACGGCTCGTCCAGAAGATCGCTGAGGGTAAAACCTCCAACGAGTAAGGCTGGGAAGTAAAAAGTGATGATTCAAATACATATATAAAATAGAGGGGGGGATCGAGGGGGGGGGGGGGGGGGCGGGGGTGTATGGTACCCACGGTGCACACATACTGCTGTGCATCTGTATAAAACACCGGATGGTAGGGTATTATCATACCCAATTTGGTTTTGTTTTTGAGTTTTTAGCTTTTCTCGGCTGAGGGAGAGTGCCCACGTCTCGTTCCATTTTTTGCCTTCGTTTCTCGATGTAAACCTGTTGACCACGGGGATGCGCACGTCGGGGTGAACATACACTTTTTCTTTGAAAAGTCGTTTTCGGGCGACTCAGCAATGATTTAGTGACGACCTAGCAACACCATTATAGTAGGCCTCCTCAAACGAAGAGCCCCCCGGGGCCAAATTTCGCGTGCGCCTCTACCGTGTCCCTTTTAGGACTTCAGTCCCGTTCTGGGGACAAACCAGTCGAATGCTAAGTAGTTTGTCCCCAAACGGGACTGCAGTCCCAAAGGGGTTTCTAGCGTAATGAGGCGTGCTACGATAGGGGTATATAGTTCATTAACCCTTTTAGTGCCGCAGTCCCGTTTTGGGAACACACTCAGATTCTAGGTAGTTTGTCCCCAAAACAAGACTGCAGTCCTCAAAGGATTTCTGACGTACTGAGGCGTGCTGCATTAGGGGTGTATGGTTCGTTAACCATTTTAGTACCGCAGCCCCGTTTTGGGGACAAACCGCTCTAGTTCTTAGGATGTAGTTTGTCCCCAAAATGAGACCGCAGTCCTAAAAGGGTTTCTAGCGTAATGAGGCGTGCTATCATAGGGGTATGTAGTTAGTTAACCGTTTTAGTATCGCAGTCCCGTTTTCGGGACAAACCAGTCTAATTATAACTACTTCGTCCCCAAAACAGGACTGCAGTACTAAAAGGGTGAATATCAAGCGGAGTTTCCCCCCCCCCCCGGCCAGAGTGGTGTACATTGCAGCGAAGTGATACAGCAGTAATATAGTGGTCCCTCTATAGTGCCGGCTTCCCTCTACAGTGCCTGTGAAACCGCCTGGCACAGGTGGGAGTGACCATTGTGACAGCATGCCGAGTAGTGCCGGTGCCCGTTATAGTGCGGTAATGTTATCGGCTGGCTGACGCATATGCCGGCACTGCTGTAGAGGTACCCGGGAACCAACCGCGAGAACTCGGGCGGGGGGTCAGTCCTTCCTCCGCAAAACATTCTATGAACAATTATACAGCTGTAAGCAGGCCCCCCCCCCCCGCCGCCGCCTCTCTTTTTTTTGGGAAACCCCTTAAAATTTTGTGCCGGGACTAAGTAAAAGCTCGTACCGGTGTTTTCGGACGTCGGGCATGGTCACGTTCTCGATGATCTTATTTTGATAGATGCTGTATTTGCTGCGATGGGATGTCGCCCTAAAGAAGAGCTGTATCGTACAGATCCCACCCGTAAAGCATAACCTAGATCGCGATCTACAGCACTAGAGTAGATCGTGCGTACCATACAAATCATGAGCTGTCTTGCCCCGAGCGGTCCAGACCATTAAATGGGGATCTGGTCTCTCTCTGAGGCGTGGAAAAGCTCGACCATTATCAGGTCACTCCAGACCCACCAGCAAAATAAACTGTATTGGAAGTAGGACTGGTGCTCTGTCCCGAAAGAGATGCGTGGTCGATGGTTAAATGGCCAAGCAACTAACGAGTAGCCCCCCCCAATCCCCCCCAAAAAAGAATAGGAAGAAGAAAACAAAGTTAGAAAGCCCGCCTCACAAGCGGTTTCTCATTGAAAGACGAAGCTCTCGCTTCATGCGGCTCGCCGGACTCGTCACGGAGGGCCGCGCTTGGTGCGGGTGTTGTCTGCCGGATCGATGAAAACCCGGCGTGCTCCGTGTCCCGGCATTGCACACCATGAGGGGTGCTATTACGGGGGGCCATAGTTAACAGGACCAAATATTATTAGTAAAAATGGTTAAACATATACCAGGTAGGTTTTTATGTGTACCATAGGTCCTGTTAACTATGGTCCCCCGTAATAGGTTCTACGGCCCTATCTTAACGACTACGGCCATGCGTGACAATTGAGTAACACCCCCCTCATCCCTTCCCCCCCCACCTCCCCACCTCCTCCAAACCCCTCCGGACTGATGAGCAGCCAAGATTGACAAGTACGGGCGTCAAGTCAGCGGGAAGGCTTCGAGCAAGGCCAAGAGCCAGCTTCGCGCCTTCTACAAGGTGGAGGGAAGCGGAGACAAGAAACCGATAGCCGATAGCATGGAGGAGGACGATGATCCGGAGGGAGATGAGATGGAAGACGTGGAGGGGGGGAGTGGAGAGGACGGAGAGGAGGAGGAGGAGGAGGAGGAGGGGGAGGGGGAGGAAGGGGAGGAGGCGGGGGAGGAGGAAGAGGAGGAGGAGGAGGAAGAGGAGGAGGAGGAGGAAGAGGAGGAGGAGGAGGAGGAGGGGGGGAGAGGGGAAGGAGGAGGGAGGGGACGGAGGGATAACAACCCCGGCAGAGTCCCGGCAGGCGTACTTGACCCGCCTCTCACGCGGAGAGGCGTCGGGGTCGTCGTCCGCTTCCGACACCTCTGACGATGATGACGAGGATGATGATGATGACGAAGACGCTTCCGACTCAGGTGAGGGCTGGTGAAGCCAAAACATTTGGTGATGCACGTGGGTTTGGGTCGACGGGTGCTACAATTTCTTCCGCGCTCAGGAACTGACCATGATCTATCTATCTACTGTAGATCTTTTACGCCCTGTAACCTGCCGTTCTGAAAGGTTTTGCGGGATCTATCTGTATAAGTACAAACCCAACCCAGGAAACATGTCTTGGAATAGATCATGCAGATCATGCAGCTCCTCCCACCCGGCAAGTAGAGCCTGTTGGTCAGGCGCTTCAGGAATCTATCTACTGCTGTAGGTCGTGATTGTGGGGACGATCGATTATCTGTTATAATGGGCGCATTTTTTTAAATGGCGTCAACGCCTCGTTATACATAGTAAAACCAGTGTTGATGTGGGAGTTCCTTGGCGGCTGTCTGTCTGTCTGTCTGTCTGTCTGTCTGTCTGTCTGTCTGTCTGTCAAGGCGGCAAGAAACAGTTGACGTCCAAACCGACGTATTTGCCGGGGAGGGGCCGGTGGGAGCGGCGGTGTGAAAGGGGGAAGGGGGGGGAGGGGGCGGGCTGATTCGGTTGAGCTACTGTAGTTCGGTTTCGCTCTTTTTGGTTTCGCGTCGGCATTTCGAGGTCTGAGGGCGCGCGAGAGAGAGAGAGGAGGAGGAGAGATAATATGACAGCTTCTCAGATCAACGCGCTAGCGCACGCGCAGCGGCCGTTCAGCGTAAGCAGCGCCCGATTTTCGAGACGTCTTCAACGTTTCCCCGCCCCCCCCCCCCCCACTGCCTGTGTTCTCCCCCCCCCCCCCTCCGCCTCGCGCCCCCCCCCCCCACCCCTCGTCTCCCCTTCTCCGCCCCCTCAGCGCTCATCATGTCCCCTTCACCCCCGACCCGCCCCTCCCTGCTTTGCTCCCCTCTACCCCTCCCCTCCCTCCCCTCCTCCCTACCTTCCTCCCCCCCCAACCTAACATTGTCAGCGATTAATCGGTTGATTTGTTTAGCTGCTACTGCTACTGCAGCTGCTTCCTAATCTCTAGAACAAGTACAAGCCCCTCCTCCCCCCCCCCCCTCCCTCCCTCCCCAGTTCGCTCCCTTCCCCTCCCTTTTCCCACCTGATATCGCCCGCGATCTGACTGTCGATTGGTTTATCGGCCGGTCGATCTGACTTCCCCTGCTGCTGCTGCTGCTGCTGCTGCTGCTTCTGTACTAAAAAACACGCACGCAACCCTCATCCCCCCCCCCCCCCGTTCCCCCGTTCCCCCCTCCCCTCCGTCCCTCCCTCCATTCCGTTTCAACCATTCCGTTTCAACTGATATCGTCCGTGGTCTATCGATTTGTTTGTACAACTGCTGTTGCTGCTGTTGCTTTTTTTAAACTGTTAAAAGGTTGAAACCCTCCTCCCTCCCTCTCCCCCCCCCCCCCTCCCATCTTGTATGTCCGCGATGCCTCTTATTTGTTTAACTGCTGCTGCTTCTTTAACCCCTATAACAACGACTATAACAACAACCGAAGACGGTGGAGGCAGGGCGGGACTGGACGACCCCTCCCGGGAGGCCATCCCACTCTCTGAGGAAACCTCCTGCCGCCTCGCGGTGACCAATTGCGACTGGGACCACATGCGCGCCAAGGACCTCATGGTGCTGTGCGGATCGTTCTGCCCCGCCAACGCAAGGCTGCTGTCGGTATCGGTGTTTCCGTCCGATTTTGGCCTGGAGATGATGAAGGTCGAGGCTGCGGCGGGACCACACGCCGCCCTGGCTGGCAGCCGGTGAGGTTTCGGGGGGGGGGAGGGAGCGGGGAGGGGGGGGGGGGGGGGGTAAGGTACTAGTAGAAGTGTAACGGTCGGGAAGTGTAACGGTCGATAAGTGTAACGGCCGATAAGTGTGACGGTCAACATGTGTAACGGCCGGGAGGTGTAAAGGTCAACAAGTGGAACGGTCGGGAAGTGGAACGGTCAAGAAGTGTAACGGTGGGGAGGTGTAACGGTCAACAAGTGGAACGGTCGGGAAGTGGAACGGTCAACAAGTGTAACGGTCGGGAGGTGTAACGGTCGGGAAGTGTAACGGGTGGTAAGTGTAACGGTTGAGAAGTAGAACAGTCGATACATGTTGCTGTGTGGGTAGTTATGACAACGTTCTTTTCGTAGCTGTTGTAACAGAAGTTGTAGCGATATCGGTGATTCCGTTGGGCATTCGGCTGGAGATGAGGTCGACGCTGCAGCGAGACCATTCGCTTCCCTGTGGCTGGCAGCTGGTGGGGTCGGGGGGCCGGAGGAAGGGGGGGGGGGGGGGGGGGAGGGGGGGGGGCGGGGGCGGGGAGGGTCTTTGTGTCTGCTTTGCGGGGGGATGTGCGGTGCGGGCGTGAAGCTGTAACGGTACTTGTAGCTGTGTAACCGCCGGTACTTGGAGTTTCAGAAACCATTGGATAGACAGCATGCCGAGCCCAACTCTACCTCCGACCTCACCCCCATCCCCACCCCCAACTCACTCCCAGTCCCAGCCATAGTCCTAACCCTGGCACCAAGCTTAGTGCCACAGTAACCCGATAGGTAGGTTCGGATACAAAGCGCGGCGGCCAACGCTAGCGGCAGCGGCGTCGACGTCGAAGAAGAGGAGAAGGAGGAGAGCGAAAAAGCGAGTTCCTCGTCCCGGGCTTTTGTTAGGCCTAGTCATCCCGACCCCAAAAAAACCAACCCCTCCTCTCTAACCCGTCTTACAAGTAACCCCAACCCCGATCCCACCTCTACCACCAACTCCGACCCCAACCCCCCACCCTCACCCTGAAATCCGTCGTAAACCCAATCCCAGCCCCAACCCTAGCCCCGACCCCAACCTCAACTCCAACCTAGCCCTTACCCAAAGCCCTGCAACTCCAACCCTTACTCTGTCCCGTTCTAGTCCCAACCCCGATCCCAACACCTGATCCAACCCCAATCCCAACCGTTAGCTAGCCCTATCTCTGACACACCCTAACCCACCCTATCCCTATTCCTGTGTTCGGGTACAAAGGGCGGCGGGGGCTTCTAACCGCAGCGATGGAGAAGAAGGAGGGGAGGAGGGGGGAGGGGGAGGGGGGAGGGGGAGGGAGAGGGGGCAGGTGTCAGCGAAGAAGGAGGCGAGGGGCAGGAGGGGACGGTGGGAGTTTCCACCCGGGTCGGCACCGCCGTTGACGGGAGGGTCGTGCACCGCCGCCGCCCGGGGATCATCATCGAGGATTATCGCGATGGTGACGGCGGTGGCGGCGGCGGCGGCGGCGGCGGCGGCGGTGGTGGTGCTGGCGACAAAAAATCAGCGGGAAAGAGGAAGAAGGTTGAGGGGGCTGGGGAGGAGGGTGCAGATGACATGGAGGAGGAGGAGGAGGAGGAGGACGGGGAGGGGGGGGGGGGGGGAGGAGGCGCAGGAGGAGGAGGAGGAGGAGGAAGAGGAGGAGGAGGACGGGGACGAGGGAGAGGTTAACTCGGCGGGGTTCAATCCGGAGAAGCTGCGGGTGTACGAGCTGAGGAAGCTCAAGTACTACTTCGCTGTGCTGGAGTGCAGCTCCACCGCCGCCGCGGAGGCTATTTACAGGCAAGGGTTGAATGGATCGTCCGTTGGGAGCGGGGGTTGGGGTTGGGGCTGGGGTTGGAGGCATATATGTGGCTAGGGGTGATAGGGCTGAGGTTAGGGATAGTATCCACCCCGAACGGTAAAGTAATATCCGTTGCTTGATATTCATAACGGAGTCCAAATGGTGCTTGTATCGCCGGTCAGAGTGCCATAGGCCCAAGTTGGGGCCAGTGTTGGAGTCAGGGTTAGGGTCAGGGTTAGGGTCAGGGTTAGGGTCAGGGTTAGGGTCAGGGTCAGGGTTAGGGTTGGGGTCAGGGTTAGGGGTGGCGTAGGGTCGAGATTGGGGCTGTAGGTAGGTTTGATGTTATGGCTGGGGTTAGAGCTGAGGTTGAGGTTGGGGCTCTTTTGGGGTTATAGGTTATGGGTGGGGTCAGGGTTAGGGTACCGGTTAGATATGGGTTTGAGTTTAGTGTCGGCGTTATATCCGTTGACGAGCAGCAGCACCAGCAAGCAGCAGGCTCCGCGTCGACCTTTTTGTTTGTTCTTTGGCCTCCAGACCCGTTCGAAAGGGCGTGGCTACGTCGTGTAAGGGTTTCCATGTTTTGGTTGCTCGTGCGTTGTTGGTTCGGCCGAAGGCGATGTCCGGTTGTTGTTGTTTTTGCTGTTTTCTGGTGGTGGTGGTGGTGGTGGTGGTGTTTTGGTGTTGATGTTGGTGGTGATGGTGTTGTTGATGTTGGTGGTGTTGGTGGTGGTAATGTTTGTGTTGGTACTGTTCCCACCCGAGGAAGGGGGGAAGTGATGAAATCTGCTCGATGAGATCTCCGCATGTGTGGAATCGTCACACCAGCAGCGTCAGCTCAGCTTAGCCCCCCCCCCCCCCCCCCCATCCCAGTAGTGGGCGTTATATTTGTCGAAGGGCGTGCCTTCCGATACGCCGCGGCGAAAATTGCCCCCCTCCCTCGCCCTTGCCCCTGGCCTTGGCCCTGCGCTTGCCCCCCCCTCCCCCGTCTTAAAAGGGATGCGTGGTCAATGGTCAAATGACTAAGGCAAGCAAGAAATGAGTACGCCCCCCCCCCCCCCCCCCCACATGGTTACACCCCTCCCTCTCCCATCCCGTCCCTCCTGCCCCTGCCCCCCCCCCCCCCCCCCCCCCCCCCCCCCCCATCCCCACCCCGCCCCGTCCTATATTTGTCCCTTCCGATGCTCGCTTGGCTCCTCGTTTTTCCGGAAAAACAGGGAGGTGGACGGGATGGAGTTCGAGCATTCTTCGGTGGCGTTAGACCTTCGGTTCATCCCCGACGGCGTTTCGTTCGCGGAGCGGACGGTCCGGGACCGCAGCGCGTCGGTGCCTTCGTCGTACCTGCCGCCTTCCTTTATCTGCAAGGTGCAGCAATATGATGCCATCGTCGGTATGATCCGAAATGGCATCTGTTTCACTTGCTTCACCCGTTCGTTTTTGCGATTGTACATACATGTATATACATATATATATATATATATATATATATAATATGTGTACATATATATACATATACATATATATATATATATATACATATATATATACATATATATATATATTATATATATATATATTATATCATGTGTTCGTACTCGTGGGTTCGAATCCCACGGTGGTCCGACCAATGTAAAGCCGATGCTCGCAGTGAGAGCCGATGATGCCGCGGAGAAGTCGCCGTGGAGAGGTCGCGAAGGGGGGGTCCCTTGCAGCCGTCCTCCCGGCCGACGTAAGCCGAGCAGGGTACTTTCTCGTATTCCGCAAGGAATTGACAGACCCCAAGAGGGGCAAGGTTATTAGAGGAACAGGTCGTAAGGGGGGTCACAACGACCGAACCTGATCGGGTCGATTATGGAGGTCCTCGCAGTCGGCTTGAGGGGGGAGGTCAACACGGTCCATGCCGCGGACCTCTAACTACCCCGATGTCTAGTCCGGTGGGGATGTTTTCATGCATGACCTCGAGAGGTGTCCTGAGTGTTCCGAGGTCTACGACCGATACGTCTTACTCCGTCCGTGACATATATCTACGACCGATACGTCTTGCCCCGTCCGTGGCATATATCTATACTTCGAAGTATATCTGTTTACGAAGTATATGTGTATTTTTCCTTTGTCTCACAGTCTTGTGGTCACATGCCTAGCTTCTCTCTCAGGATAAGGAATCAGGGCGGACACTGGGTGTACTGATACAGTGGGGTAGACAGTGAGGACAACACACACCCGGTGTATGCATGCGCTTCTCAGCGTGTATGTATTTTGTGGTACCGTGGAATCCCGAGCAATCCCGAGGAAAAACTCCTGACGTACGCCCGGTACATACTATTAACATATATTCTCGATTTTTTACGCATCTCGTTGGTGATACTACAAGTCAGCACCTATGTGATGTTCTTTTTCGGAGGGCCGTCAATATGTATCGTTTCCGTACATAGGATAGTGCCGGTCTCTCTTATACTGCCGGTATGATATACGCCTGGCCAATATACCGGCATTGAAGCGGGCACGGCCACTATTCCGCACACTGGCCATACTGGTATAAGCCTCATCTGTGCCAAGCGATTTCACCGGCAATATATCGGGCACCGGCATTATAGAGGCCCCCCCAACCGTGCTGCCGCCCGCCGAAAGTGGGGGTCGGGGCCCTAAATATTGCCACCCACTTCCCTATGTTGGGTTTCTTCTTGCGATGGCGTTTTTTTGTTTTCCATGTGTTCTACTAGGTCCTTCCGCGAACGAGGGTGGCAGTCCGATGCTCCCCACTTTTGACGGTTGGCACGGTATTTATTGGCGAGGGAAACGTATCGTTTTACGTATTATACACTTACTAACATGTTTTTCTCGCCTGCCTCGTTGCGTTTTTTTAATTCATGAATGGCGGTTCTCCGTATGTTCACAGGCCCTTCAGCAGACGAGGGTGGAGTGCACCTGGGACGAGGCTCCCCTGGAGAGGCAGGTCCTTCTCGGAAGGGTTTCCCAATGGAGGGATGCGGCAGAGGAGGATTTCGAGGTAACCCCCCCCCCCCCCTCCCCCCTCCCTTCCCCCCTTCCCCCCTTTCCTCACCGCGCCTGATTCTTCGCTTTTCTTTTTTCGGCGGGTCTGTGATGAGAACGGTTAATTGATGTTGATGATCGTGATTGAGTGACGCCGATTTTCCGTCGTGTGCATTGTGTGTGTTGTGGTGGTGGTGGTGGTGGTGGTGGTAAGGGTAATGGTGTTGGGTTTGGTAGTGGTGGCGGTGGCGGTGTTGGGGGTGACGGTCGTGGTTGTGTTAGTGTTGTTTTTTTAGGTGATGTATTGCTGTGGTCGGCTTTTGTTTTTTTTGCTCGTTCTTGTCATCACGTTTGCATCCACCAACTACCCCGTGGCTGCCCGACGTTCTCGACTCGTCGCCTGGTCGGAGCTGCAGAGGCTGATGATGGTGATGTATCATAATGTATGATGATGTTGTTGTTGTTGTTGATGACGATGATGACGTCGATGATGATGATGATGATGGATGATGATGATGACGATGATTATGATCATCATGATGATGATGATGGTGATGATGATGATGACGATGATGTTCTCATTAGCTCGCTTCGCTGAAATACTATCTAATATTAGCCCGGGGGCGTAAGAATAGCCTAAAAAACAACTGCCTCTCGATGGAATAAAATAAAATAAAAAGGGTACACATTACAACAGTACGTGCACCGCGCCAGTCAGTGCCAGTATGGTACTATACGCAAGGAGAAAATAGTACTTTTCGAAACGAGCTGTGATAGGTATCACCCCGTAGCGCTTGCAACCAACTATTACGGGGGACCATAGTTAATAGGACCTATTGTATACATAAAAACCTATATATTTAACCGTTTTTAGTAACAATATTTGGTCCTATTAACTATGGTCCCCCGTAATAGTGCCAGGAGGGTGTCCATGGTGCGTACACCCTCCCCCCCCCCCCCCAAAAAAAAAACGTAATAAGAGAGGGCAAACAAAATAACCTACCAGCAGATCGCATGTTGCCTCTGGATTTGGAGCACCCCCCCACCAAAGGCGATCGCGCACAGTAGGTAGCAGTGTCGAGCATGAGTGGTGACCACTGCTGAATTTCTTGCATGTACCCACCTCTTTTTTGCTGCCATGCGAACCCCAACCAATCAGATTGGTTCATCCCGCCTCACCGCCCCCCCCCCCCCCCCCCCCCCCCCCAAACCATTGGCGCGGTTGGCGACGACGCTGTAAAGCACGCCTCCCACTGCACGAGCTAGACAAGTAGGGTACCGCTTTTTTTTTTTTTTTTTTTTTTGGGGGGGGGGTCACCCCGGCTGGCGGTCGAGTTGTATATGTTTTGGTGTGCGGGGAGAAGCTTATCTCCGCACAAGGGGGATAGTCGTATGACGTAGTGTGTATGTATAGTAAGGAACCCCCACGAGGCAGTTACATAGTAAAGCCATTGCTGTGTCTGGGAGTGGCCACACCAGAAAATATACGTATCACGTCATTTGACGCTGTCATCCACATGCATGAAAACCGGCCTCAAAAGCGGTTCTTAGTGGGATGCATCCCACCCTTGATGCGACTCAACCCTTCCACCTCTTGGCGCTTCGCGCTTGGTGCAAGCAATGGCTGCCTGGTCGGTGCAAAGACCCGACGTGCTCCGTCCCGGCATTGTAGGGATGCGACGGGTCTGTGGCCGTACGACTACGGCCATGCATGATAAACGAGCACACCCCGCTCCGTCTCGAAAGGGATGCGTGGCCGATGGCCCAAAGACTAAAAGGCCTGTAACGAGAGTGAGCCCAAGCTACGCAACGAACGCTCCAAGTGATAGAAGGTGTCTTTCTATGAGGAGTAGGAGAGGTGCTCGCCCCGCCCCGAATGCGATGGTTGGTCAACGGTTAAACGACTCAAGGCGATCAACCAAATGAGTGCGCCCCCCCCCCCCCCCCCTCCCCCTGCTCGGTCCGCGCGACTGCGTTCACTCATCCAGGCCTACCTTGCCTCGTCAAGTGAGGACGATTCTAGCGATGACGACGACGAGGATGCTGAGGACGACGATGGCGGTGGTAGCGGGGACGACGATGATGATGATGATGATGACGATGAGCATGGCCTGGAAGGCTTTTCTTCTCCCTCTTCTTCTTCTACTACTACTACTACTACCCACGCTCGGGGTCGGGGAAGGGGAAGGGGAAGCGACGACAAATACGACGATAAAGAAAGAAACACCAGAAAAAATGCCAAAAAAGTAAAAAAAGCGCGTGGCCCCGCGAAGAAGGAGTCCGTCCGCCGCGCTCGAAAACTCCTGCTGCAGGACGCCCTAGACTCTACCTCAGAGGGGAGCTCGGCGGAGGAGGGGGAGGGGGGGCGGGAGGGCGGGCCCGGGGGGAGCAGCGACGAGGAGGTGAGCATGTAGGTTGGGCATGGACTTATTCGCTTCCACAGCATCGACAGTACAACAGTTTGTGTAGACAACTACGAGTAACTCTGAAAATTTACCCGTCGAACGAGGGGTGCAATCGAATTGTCCCACCAAGCTTGCAAATATGAGTTTTGAGTCATATTTCGACCTCACGGCCTCGTTGTTGTTGTTGTTGTTGTTGTTGTTTTTTTTACTTCGCATGCAAGAGCCTTGCCATGCAGATTATAACACCCATTGACACGTCACCCCCCCCCCCCCCCCCCTACACCCAAGGGGGTTGCGCTTTCGCTGATCGAAGACCATAGTGAATAGGACCTATGGTACACACAAACACCTATGTATTTCCCTATTTTTGCCAACATGGTCCTATTTACTATGATCCCCCGTAACCAGTAGTATGCCGGTCAAGCAGTATGATACTCTGACTGGTATGCGTGCTTCGGACGAGACATTGGGCTCTATGAGGCACGACCCCTCAATGGCTTTGCTCAGAAAATAATAAGACACCACCCCACCCCTTACCGGCATTGCTCAGGAAATAAGAAGACACCACCCCTAAAAGGCATTGCTCAGAAAGTACTAAGGCACCACCCCACCCCTAAAAAGCAAAATAATAAGACACCACCCCTAAAAGGCAAAATAGGAAGACACCACCCCTAAAAGGCAAACTGATAAGACACCACCCCTTACCGGCATTGCTCAGAAAATAATAAGACACCACCCCTAAAAGGCATTGCTCAGAAAATAATAAGGCATCACCCCTAAAAGGCATTGCTCAGAAAATAATAAGGCACCACCCCACCCCTAAAAGGCATTGCTCAGAAAATAATAAGGCACCACCCCACCCCTAAAAGGCAAAATAATAAGACACCACCCCTAAAAGGCAAAATAAGAAGACACCACCCCTAAAAGGCAAACTGACAAGACACCACCCCTAAAAGGCATTGCTCAGGAAATTAATAAGACACCACCCCTAAAAGGCATTGCTCAGAAAATAATAAGGCATCACCCCTAAAAGGCATTGCTCAGAAAATAATAAGGCATCACCCCTAAAAGGCATTGCTCAGAAAATAATAAGGCATCATCCCTAAAAGGCATCGCTCAGAAAATAATAAGACACCACCCCTAGAAGGCATTGCTCAGAAAATAATAAGACACCACCCCTAAAAGGCAAAATAAGAAGATGTAACCCCTCGAGAATCGCAGTCTCGTTTTTGGGGACAAACTACTTGAAGTTTGAGTGGTTGAGCCACCACCCCACCCCTGAAAGGCATTGCTCAGAAAATAATAAGGCACCACCCCTCAAAGGCATCGCTCCTCGCCCCCCGTCCCCGGTATCCCTCATCCCCACCCCCTCTATCCCGCCCGCCCCCAACCCGACACGCATCCCTCCGCGGCTGTATCGCACCACTGCAGGGTTATTCAGAAGAAGGCGGCGAAGATCGAGAGAAAGAAGAGGGGGACACAGAGTTCACGTTTGTGCCCCGCGGCTCGTCGGCCCCCGAAGGTAACTAACTGTTCGTAGTGCTTGCTGGCGGTCAACCAGTGAATAATCAACACCGAAGTTGATTCATAGTGTAGTGGAAAGAGTGCTTGATAGTCATGAATGTAAAAAACATCGCCGAGAACGTGTGGTCTGTGTGTGTGTGTGTTTTTTTTTCTTCGGTTACGTGCTCTCTTTTTTTTTTCTTCTTTTTTTCTTTTTTTTTTTCTTGTACCACGGGTTTGCTGCAACTGTAAGCGCAACACCATAAAGTGTGCCAGTAGACTTTGTTGTTTTTAGAGAGAGCGTCATTCCAAATTCCATATATACAACGAAAAACGCATGCCGGGCGTGGGTTTCGGTACGCCAAAAATAGATCGGTCGTACCTGATACAATGAGAGTTTTGGCATGCGTACGCTAAAACGCCACAGAATAACCCGAACAGTCACGCAGTCATCATGATGGGTATAGCACGAAAAATAAAAAATCGAATTAACGCCGTTTTTTGTGTTGCCAACATATACTCGAAGGGGAGGGTGACACAACAATGGAGGAAGAAGGAGGAGTTGCAGGGGCTGAGAGGCTTTTGGCCCGAAGAAAGGAGAAGGAGGCCCTCGCCATGGAAACCCCGTGGGAGGCGTCTCTGCGGAAGGACCGGGAGAGGAAGAAGGCGAGGAAGAAGGCCATCAAGGAGAAGATTGAGGCCGCGGCGGAGGCGGGGGAGGGGGAGGAGGAGGAGGAGGAAGTGAGTGCTTGATCTAAGGAAAGATTTGTCCATACTTTTTGCGCAAGCTTTTTTTATTTTGGCGTCTTGTCACAAGAAGAGACGTGCTCGACTTGTTCGTCATCGCTTTTGCTTATCATCCGTTGGGGAGCAACGAAATGGAGGCGTTGCTTTGCCTGCATATGTCATGGCGCGCTTGTTTTTGTTGTTGTTGCTTGTTTGCTTATGCGGTGTGTATACTGTTCAGTATATACCCTAAAACCCAATATATGGTTATACGGCATTTAACTGTGGTCATACTAAATTCCACACGATTTGCTCAGACGCTAAAACACCTACACATTTTGTGTATAAGAGATTACGATGAGTTTTTTTTAAGCGCATACAGTTGATTTTATATGGCGTCTATAAATAGTATACCAGGTATTATACTGGTACCACGTGAAAAAAATAACACAACCAAAACAAGCAAAAACGCAAAGTCTTATCGTATTTGCTTCGATCTTGCTTACACATAGGCAACCGGAATAGAAACAGCCATTCTTCCCGGAGTTTTTTTTTATCGTCCATATTCTCCTGATTTTTTTTTCCAAACACATATGAAATGTAACGTTCCTGATTTTTTTTGCTTCTGACGAATTTCACAAAGTGTGACAGAACGCCTCCGTGTCTTATACATATGCCCAATTATTTCCGAGCTTGTGACTGAACGCCTCCGTGTCTTGATACACATGTCCAGTTGTTTCCAAGCTTGGCGCCTGAACAACAATAGGCATGCTCATGTTTGTTATTTGCTGACACAAATCACTATTAGTAGCAGGCGCACACATCGTTGGGTTTCCTTCATGTATGTGTATATATAATATATATATATATATAATATATATATACCGTACTTCGAAGTATCTGGGTGCAGTACGTACACACATGCTGATGTATGCTACATATTGTTGCGTCCTGGTGGAATCAAGGTGTGGGCGTTGACCCAACCCAACCCAACCTGTAACTGTAATTTTCCCGGAAAAATGTTGACCCAACCCGTAAAAAATTACAGACCCAGTCCAATCCGTTACTGATATTTCCGGCATTTTTCCGGGAAAATGTTGACCCAACTCTGATCCAAAAAACGGGCGGGGAAAAACACGGCTGCGCCGCTTTCGTTTTCTTTGTCGTCCCTCCCTACACTATGACGTGACCGTAATTTTCCCGGAAAAATCCCGGAAATATCCTACCGGACGACGTGTGAAGTAACTATTGATACGGCACGCATGTGCTGCTGAATTTTTATGTGCATCCGGTCTCGACAGATGCATGGGCTTCCTTGACGACATCTACGCACAGGACGTAGCGCGCGTACGTTGATCTGCTCATATGTGTTTTTTGTCGGCTGTTGACACGGTAAGAGAGCTCGATACGATATGATACAAGGTGATGGAATCAATACGATACCGATGAACGAATAAAAACTATGAGTAGTTGATATGTACGATACTAATATATATCGAAAAAACTTGTCGATGCAGTCCCGATATCAACCTAAATAAAGGAATCAATACCTAAAAAACTTGTCAATACAAATCCCGATATCAACCTAAAAAAGGAGTCAATACGATATCGATGTAAACCAAAAGGTAATCGATGCGATTCCGGTAGTTGATACCTGGTGGTGAACTTTTGTTCATTATCGTCATAGAACACACGGGAGTGTGCCAGGGGTTGGAGAGGAGGACAGAACACGCTCGATATTTTACGATATACACAAAAATGTTTTGATATTTTGATATACTTTACGGGTATCTGAACTTGAGCTGTCGATACGATACCCAATACTATGGATTACGTGTGGGTTGTCTCTGGTACATAGTCTCTGCACCACGTTAATGTTGCTGTTGTTTTCGGACCTTGGTTCCTTGTCTTGACTGTGTCTCATATCGCTCTGCCCCCCCCCCCCCCCCCCCCATTCCCATTCCCATTCCCATCGTGGAGAATGGTGACATGACTAATGGTCACATGACTAAGGGAAGCAACAAATGAGAACGCCCCCCCCCCCCCCCCCCCCCCCCCCCCCTCCTCTCCCGTACATGCTTCCGCGGTGCTCCTCCGCCGCAGGGAGACGACTTCTTCCTCGACCCCGAGGGGACACCCGCTGGGAGAAGTGAGGGGACGCCGAAGGGGGAGCCCAAGGCGGCGAAAGGCTCGCGGAGAGAGGCCAAGAAGGCGGCCAAAAAAAGCAAGCTGTCGGCTTCGGACGCGGAGGACGAGGTGATGGGATGGGATGGGATGGGATGGGATGGGATGGGATGGGATGGGATGGGATGGGATGGGGTGGGATGGGATGGGATGGGATGGGATGGGATGGGGTGGGATGGGGTGGGATGGGATGGGATGGGATGGGATGGGATGGGATGGGATGGGATGGCGTGAGATGGGATGGGATGGGATGGGATGGGATGGGGTGGGATGGGATGGGATGGGATGGGATGGGATGGGGTGGGATGGGATGGGATGGGATGGGATGGGGTGGGATGGGATGGGACGGGATGGATGGGAGGGATGGGATGGGATGGGATGGGATGGGATGGGATGGGACGGGACGGGATGGGATGGGATGGGATGGGATGGGGTAGGATGGGATGGGATGGGATGGGATGGCGTGAGATGGGATGGGATGGGATGGTATGGGAGGGGATAGGATGGGATGGGATAGGATAGCGTAGGATGGAATGGCGTGAGATGGGATGGGATAAGCTTACTTTGGTTTTCATTTTTGCATTTTGAATTTTGGGCATTTTCGCTTCCGTTTTCGTTTCGTTACGTTTTTTTTTTTTTTTTTTTTTTTTTTTTGCTTGATTTCGTTCGAATTCATTTGGTTTTTGGTTCCGAATCCCTTGCTTTCCTTGCCGTCCCTTTCGTTCTACTACGGGGGAAAAAAGGTAACAGGACCAAGCACTGTTGGTAAAAATGGTCAAGTTTATACCTGGTAGGTTTTTATGTGTGCCATAGGTCCAATCAACTATGCCCCCCCCGTAATATATTCGATTCCGTTCGGTTCTCAGGAAGAGGAGGACAGGCGAGACTACGACATGCACCGGCTTGCCCGAGAGGAGAAGCTGAAGGGCAAGAAGCTCAGGGGCAAGCGGAAGCGGAAGGAGATCGAGAGGGAGAGGGCGCCGGGGCAAGACTTCCGCGTCGACGTCGGCGACGAGCGCTTCGCGGCGGTGCTCGAGGGGGACACTCGCTTCGGGATCGACCGCACCGACACCCACTTCAAGGCGAGCGGCTTCTTTCTTCGGTTTTTGTGTTTTCCTGCCCCCATCGCGTTGGATGAACGGAGTGAAGTGTTGGCTCTTTTCCATTTTTTGAAAAACGCATATTTTTTTGTTGTTGCGTTTGCCACTCCGACGACGAAGGCCGCAGCATGAGCTTCTTTCTACCTTGGTCACCAAAGAACATTCCCGAAAGAAGGGGGGAGGGGGGGGGGAAATAAATCAAGGACGAAAACAAAAACAAAAAAGGAAACATGTATTTCGTGTTTTCGTGTGCACGAAAGTCTGGCCCTTTTCTGCAGGTACCTCCTTCCGACTTTGCCATCTACTCCACTTGCTGTTATTCTTTTTATTTTTTATTTTTGTTCGCTTCTTCCCGTCATGCTCCGTCCCGGCGTTATGGGGCTGCGAGGGTCTACTATGGTCATACGACTACGGCCATGCATGATCATGAGCACACACATACCCCCCCGTACCCATTTGCGGTCCGTAATGTGTTTTGGAAGTGTTTGTTTTCTTTCTGTGTTCTTCCGCGCCTTCACCGATCGTTGGAAGTGGGTGTTGGGGTCGTTGGGGCGGCCTCTCATGCCCCGTAGAGGATACTGATTCCTTTCCTTTCTTTCGAAGAGCGGTTCAAGCACGGTCTCGTTTCCTGTCCTGTGTCCCCACGACGTTGAAACCTTTCACATCTCGACCAGATCATGTACAGATCATCTACAGGTCATGCCCGCTCTCGTGGTCTAGATATGTCGAGGAGCTGTATCGCTCGTGATGCCGGGTGGGGGCGGCATGATCTAGAACCTGTACTATGCCAGATAGATCCTGCTCCGATTCTCGTAATAGCGGCAGGGAAATATCTGTCTGATCTGTCTGATCTATCTGGTCCATCTGGTCTATCTGATTTTGTCTGATCTATCGTATCTCCTCTCTTTTTGTTGAAAATCCTTTTGTTTCTGTTTCCCACCACGTTGAGCGCACGTTTTCATGTCCCTTCCCTGTCCATCGCGCCGAAAATTCAATTTTCTGTTGAGGCCTCCATCATATAATGGAGCTACAATGCTCCCGTCGCAAGATTTCTAGATTTTGCACGTATACAATTAGTCTACTTCTGTGTGTCCCACGTATGTGTGGAGCTGTCTGTTTATTTTGGCTGCAACTGTATGTACACCGCAGGACATACTTCATATTACGTACGCGTTCCTGGTGTCCTATAAACCATACTGGTACTCGCATTTTCCTTATTCGATGTATGTACGCACGACGGGGATGGGCGTGTGTTGTGTCCGAAGTTATTCTACTTTCAAAGCGGCAGTATCTTTGTTTCAAAAATACACGTTTTCTGTTGATCACTCGCTCGTTATTTCCTGTTTCGATGCACGGGGAGTGTACACAAACGGCACGCACCGCGTGTACAACTTGAATCTACTTTCTTGGGTCAACCGTTTGTCTCCGCGAACTAATTCCTGAGGCGGAACACATGAACGGACCCATGAGACGGATGGATGCCGTATCGATCCCTTCGGTCTGGTTGACCTTTGCAGCGGCGGCTCGTGTGCGTTTCTAAGAATAGTTTGTTTTTTTTTTTTCGCAACCCAAGCCATAAGAAGAAGCGAAACACAAAACGAAAACTTAACTCGTGAAAAAGCACAGCCGGAAATAAAAACCACCGAACAAAATAAAATCACTCGACAAGACCATTATTTCTCGACTGCTCGACTTATTTTTTTGAAACGCGAAAAAAACAATAAAATGCAACAATGCTCTTGCTGGCGGCGTGCGCAGGACACCGAGGGAATGCGGCAAATCCTGGACGAGCGAGTGCGCCGGAAAGACAGGAGGCACCCCAACGGTCACAATTCGAGCGGTCGCGGTGCCAACGGCTCTCTTGTCGGCGGCGGCGGCGGCGGCGATGGTCCAGATAAGGACGGAGGCAATGGCTTGAACCGCGGCGGCACAGGGGAGGGGGGAGGCGGGATAGAGACCAACAGTAACGGCAGTGGTGGCGGCAGCGGCGGCAGCGGCGGCGCAGGCACAAAGAATGTCTTGTCTGCCCTCGTCCACAAGCTTAAGGGTAGAGGTCTGGGAAATGCCAAGGGTGTTGCCACTAGCGGCGTCGCCCCGCAGAGGGGCCAGGGGGGGAGGCGTATAGGCCGCCTCAAAGGCGCTGCTAGCAACGGCGCCCCCTCGGACAGGCAGCAGGGTAGAGGTCTAACAGGCGGCCTTAAGGGCGGGGGGGGCGTTGCTGCCGCGAACAGCCGGGCGGAGAAGAAGAGCGGCACTCCTGGGAGGCAACAGACGGGGTCGACGTCGACGCACGCAGATGGCGGTAACGCTAGCGCGGGTGCTGCCGGGCAGGAGGGGGGAGGCGGGGGCGACTTAATGGGGGGAGGGAAGAGTCGCAGGGGGAAAAAGAAGCGAAGAAAGGCCTAAGCCAGAGAGAAAGGGAGGGTGGGGGAGGGGCGGGGGGGGGCGTTCTCAGTTGTCGCTTGCCTTAGTCATGAGACCTTTGACCACGCAATCCGTTTCGAGGCGGAGCACGGTGGGGGGGGGGGGGGGGGGGGGGGGGGAGGGATCAAAGGGGTCTGGTTTAATGGTGGTGGTGAAGGAATCACGGGGGAAAAAACAAGCAAAGGAAGGCGTGAACGCTTCGGGGGGGTGGCGGGGTTGGAGAGGCGGCTGGTTTTCGCACTGTGACTCAAATTTGGCAGCGTGATTCACGATATTAGGTGCTTTTGGAAGGGGTTGCGGTTACCTTCTCCTATTTTTGAGGGTAAACCGCGCACCATACCGTGCTGCTGTAACGCTTCTTTCAGCGTCCTGCGACGGCGTTGTTTTTTTTTAGGGTGGGTGGAGTTGAACTTCAAGTTCTCCCATTTATTCTAAATAATGGAACCATAAACTTATCACCCTTTTTGCGCGTTGATGCGTTTCCGGCGAAGGACTTATATTCGGGAATTTATCTTCGGGGATATTAAGGGCAACCCCCCTTCCCCCCCCCTACCCCTCCCCCCCCCCTCCCTCCCTCCCTCCTCCCTCCATCGGGAGGCTGCCCTTCAGCTTTCTGCGATCGCCGCTAAAAATAATGCCGCGGGCGTACATCAATAGTTCGCCTCCTTTGCTGTAGAAACACCGGGCGTGGAACCTTTCGCAAATCGGAGATACCCTTTGAGGGCGAAACTGCAGTCCCGTTTGGAGGCGTTCTACGATAGAGGTTCACCCCAATTTTTCTGAGGCTCCTCACTTAAGGAGCTCCACACCTCACCCGAAAATATACGTCAACAAAAATGGAATTGCACCCCGATGAAAAATCCCATGGCCCAAGTATACTAAAACGTCAGTTTTCGAAACAAGGATGACATTCCAACGATTTCGGGTTGAGGAGCCCCGTCATTCAAAAAACATTTAGCGGAAATGTGCTACCTCTATCGTAGAACGCGTCTTTGGGGGACTAACCAGTCAAATCATATTAACAAGTAATTTGTCCTTCCGAAACGGGTTATAACGATTTAGATATTGATCTATACGATGTACTATTACTGCTGTAGAAGTAGCGTGTTATTTTACTTGAGATCTGCGTGATCTGTATCGCACAGCTCTTCTCGCGCACGTGTTTTCCGGGTGGGGTCTGTATGAGAACTGGGGTCTGTATCAGAACAGCTCTTGAGCAACATATATGTCGACGACGGTAAGTCTGAACTATCTTATTCTTCGCTCTACGAATATCATGTTGAATGCGGTAAAGGATGTATGGATGATCTGTGTGGAGTCGTGATCTTGCCCGATTCTCCCGCACAGGAGTTGCAGGAGTCCGCCCCTTTCACCCCGTAGATTCTGGCCCCGATGTCGCCATCAGAAGAGGGGTTTTCGCATGTGCAGAAGGATCCCACCCCGATAGCTGCTCACTGCTAAACGTTTCTGTCGCTCCTCGGTCGGCTGCAAGTATCTACGTTCATAGCCACGCCTGGCCTGGCATTTAATCCCCGTCTGGACGTAAAACGGGGATTGGGGCAACAGCGTTAACACCGCGACAGGCACTATCGCGTCGCGCGACGCGAGCGCGAGACGCCGCCGCTGATGCCACCAACCACGACGACACAGCAACAGCAGCAGCAGCAGCAGCAGCAGCAGCAGCAGCAGCAGCAGCAGCAGCAGCAGAGGGAGGTAGGAGAACAACTCTCGCGCGCCGCCGCCGCCAGTGCCGCTCTTGTTGTGCGTGTTGAGACGTAAAGCGTTCCATGTATTTCCGTGACGATCTCCTCGTATTTGTGTGCGAGCGTCCAACCCTCAAGAATAAAGCAGTACGCTGGTGAACAGCTGAGCAACGCATATATATATATATATATATATATATATATATATATATATATATCGTTGGCTCTGCTCCACATGATTGTCACCGAGGGTTATATTCCCGGGCATCCCACAAAAACTAGTACATTAAGTCCAAAAGAGCCCCAAAGTTTTGCAAGGTATCATTTTTCAGTGGGTACATAGCATTCAGATTATAAAAATATTGCGACCTGAAAGGACTTATCCATGGCTCTCGATTTTACGCGCGTGTTGCCGAGCTGGGGAAATGCGAACAGGCATAAAATTATACCGCTCGGTAATGTGAACACCAGTTTGAGGAGTAGTCCCTGCTGAAACTACAACAGGAAGGAACACAGGGAAGGGCAGTGCCGTTCGTTGGGTCGTCAGCTCAGCGCTCGCAGTTGTGCGAATACAGAAGAAGAGGCACACCACGAGCGGGCGGCAGACGACTGCCTGCTGACCGCTCCCCACACTGAAACGGCGTAGCATTCTGACAGAAAACATAGCCCCCGTTAAAACTCTGGGGGCAATTTCAACCAGTGGCCAGGTTTACGGTCGCAGTGGTTGTATATGAAGCCCGAAAAGAGAAAAAAGATGTATTGCACTGCTGTGCTGAAACCTCAATATGACTCTGATTCCAAGTGTTTCGTTCCGAGAACGACACTGCAGCCCTTAAGGCCTCCTTAAGGTCTAGGCGTATTATTAAGAGGCCGGTCTCCTTATTGATAGGCAGCGCCGATCACGACACGAATTGAGGAATCCTTTTCCACGTGAAGGGTTGTTCAGGAGTTCCAGCGCATCGCCACGTTTTGTTTTTTACGTCGCCCAGAGGCTGTTCTTCACTTTGTTTCTTATTATCCCGCCGCTGCTACGTCTCATTCTACGTGACGTACAGCAGCCTCACCCCCGTCCAGGACGGTCGTATCTTCCCCATCCGAGCCTGAGGGCTTCGCACTCGCTCTTCACCGACACCCGGTGTCGGTTTGAGTGGGCTGGTGCCCCGCACCGAAAGCGCCGTCTTGGATAGGCTGACTTTCACGTCCTCGGATTTTCGCGACTTTCGAGCACACGGGCCACGAAGGAGGATTGACGACCTTTCTGCTTCTTTGGGGAGATTCGTCGCTCGTGTATCCGCTCCGTCGCCACCGTCGATTGACGTCCTGCTTTCGCTTCGGTTTTTTGTCGTACCCTCAGGGGGCGACCAGGGCTCTGCAGAAGCCACCGCTGCAGCGACGATTGTGGCACAGCGCGCTCCTCTCCCGACGAGAACTTTACAGGCAGAAGATTCGGACGTATATCGCTGATCGGGCCGCGTCTGCCCCTTCGCCGCCTGGAAACCCGGCGCCTCTGAATGGCTTGCCGCCTTCAGGCCGCATCTCCACTCGGACCATCTCCACTCGGACGAGCAGACGAACAGCCGATGCCGCTGGCACCGTGCCGCCTGTTGTTGATTTTGGCTTCGGGCCGGGCGGGGGCCCTCGACCATTCGTCCGGCGTGCTATCACCCCGCCGCGAGTCCGACGGCCATGACAGCCCGCATCCGTCGTTATGGCCCGGCTCCTGCCGCCTCGTCGGTCCCGACGGTACCCATCCCGTCCGACCGCGACCGCGCCGAGCCCGCGGGAACTCCTCTTTTACGGCTTCCGCCACCAACTGACGCACCATCCGCCACCACGACGGACTTGGATGCCTTCGGCGCAGCTGCCGAATTTCAGTTCAATGATTCAGCAGTGCTCTATTCGCACACCGACTGGGCTCGGTAACAACTGGCCGAGCCCGCGAGCAACGCCGTCATGCGTTACATAGCCCTTGGCCGGCCGGAAGGTTTGCCCGTCGACTTTTTTGTCGTGTAACCCTCCTCATCAGCGCCCTCCCTTTTCGGGGGTGCAGGAGTTAGTAGCTAGCAAAGGCCGATTGCACTCCATCGATACGGGCATCGCCCTGCTTGTCCAACAGCCACCCCCCCCCCCTTGCGCCGAGCACGCAGCGCCCGGTGGGTCGTACGGCCTGTTTATTGAACGACAAGCCTATTCTCATTTACGTGCCGCTGCTCATGCGCCCATGGGTCATGCAGGCTTGTCATTCCACAGCTTCCTGCCACCTGGGAATCGCGCGCACCCTGCGTATGCTCGAACGTTTTCATCGGCGGATTAATGTGAGCATCTGCACCCGGTGGTGACAAAGCAGCTGCTTGAAGTGTCAAATACGGAAAACGTCGCGGCAGACGGTCCGGCGGCCCACCATCACGTTGCCCTTGCCAGAAGGGCCCGGCATCGCTGTCAGCGTCGACTAATCCGACCCTCTCCCGGCGACGCCTCGAGGTAGTACCTACATCTTGCTTTTCACTGATCGTTTCAGCCGCCGAGCCGACATGTTCGCCGTCACTGCGGCAGAGTTCACCGCTGAGGGCACGGCTAACATTCTCATCAACCGGTATATTCCCCTCTGGGGATGCCCGCGCATAATCCTCTAGGACAACGGTCTCCAGTTCTGCTCCAAGCTTTCGCAGGCCGTTTATCCGCTTCTCGGGGTTCGGAAAATTGCCACCAGCTCCTACCGCCCAAACGGCAACGGCGGAGTGGAACGCGTAAACCACACGATGGCCCAGATGCCGGCAATGGTCGCCAACGAGCCCGCTCATGTTGAATTTGCGTACAGCAATGCCGTCAACGCCGCCACAGGTTTGTCTCCTCCCAACGCAGTCCATATGGGTCGGCTGCCACTCCCCCTCGCGATTTTCGAGCGTGATGGAGTCGCCGTCCACCAGAGTTTGGCCCGCGATCATCTAGCTTACTGCGATTTGGCGACGGATCGCCACCAGCGTTCGCGAACACCACGCCCTTACAGTTGCTCGCATGAACCGCCGCAACTCCGCCATTTCCGACGCGCTGCGTCCAGCCCTCAAACCTCACCGTTGGTAGCTGGGCGTGGGACGGCGGCCACCATCCGCCAGAGCGCGAAGCCTGACACGGACGCCAAGGTCCTCTAGGCCGAACTCTCGCTTAGTTGGAGGGGCCCCTACAAAGTCCTCGCGGTTGGCCCCTGCTCCTCGGTGGACTCCCCGGACGGATCTCTTCTCGGGACCAAGCTCCTGTATTTGGATCTTCCTTCCGATTTGCCCGGCGCTGATGCTCGCCGCCGCGTATCAATTCAACGCTGCTACCCCTGTGCCAACACCCACGACCGTGGCGAGAAGCTGAAGATCTTTCCCGCGGGATGGACGCAATGCGTGCTCAACAGCTTCTCCAAGAAATCCCTCCCGTGCCACGTCCCCCAGGATGACGTTTCGAGCCCTCTTCAACGACTCGAAGTGGAAGATTACAGGACGCCGATCGGTTCGAGGTCAAGGGGGCGCCACCGCCGTGATTGACGAGACGCACTGGACAGGACTATCCCGACCATCCTGAGAACGGGAAAAGGGCCTTCAGCTTTCGCTCTACAATTTTTTGCGCTACTTGGCCGGCACCCCAAACCACCAAACCAATCGCCTGTACCGCCGGATGAGAAAAGGCGCGGCACAACGGGAGCCTTCTCGGAGTAACGACCAGCTGTTTCTGCCACCCGGCTATGGCTGCGTATCGCACGCCGATTGGCTTTGCCGACACCACAACACCGTGCTGCCCAACGG
Source organism: Nereocystis luetkeana (assembly GCA_031213475.1). Taxonomy (NCBI): domain Eukaryota; class Phaeophyceae; order Laminariales; family Laminariaceae; genus Nereocystis; species Nereocystis luetkeana. The sequence continues at coordinate 5,302,428 of JARUPZ010000014.1, read as the reverse complement.
GGCCCTCTTTTGGTAGAAGGGCGACGATGGTCTGTGTTGGCTCGGAAAAATCAGCGCGACTACATCAACGGATGGGGGATATTTGGTTCAATGTTTTGGACGATCCGGGACCGATCAAGATTCCTCTTTCTCCGGCGCAGTACACGGCTTCGACGAGAGCTGTACAAGGTTCTAGGTGGCTGCAAAAGCACTTGGCTAGCGCGCTTGCAGGGGGGGTCCAGCGTAACGTAGATGAATTACGAGGCACCGCCGTGGATAGCTGGACTTCGCTCCTCAGCTGCACTCGGTATTTATTTTTCTTGCCGTTTTCCTAAACTTTGGGGGGCTGTCTTTTACTTTTTTGACGTTTTCCGAGTTTTTTGGTCCGGAGTTTCCTGCTCGGTATGTTGCTGGTTTGTTCTGCTTGGGCTGGGCTGGGGATGATTGTGCGTATTTTGTCCTGCCTATCCTCCCGCTCAGTGTCGGGGCTGATCTAGGTAATCGGGCCACTCACTTGTGGCACAGGTCACGTTTCCGGAGTTGTGGGCTGGGTTTAGATGGTTCTTGGCGTATTCCGTGTTATTTTTATTTTCGTCCTACCGACCCCCCCCCGCTCGGGAACCGGGGGCGATCTGGATAAAAATGACAAAAGACTTACTTGGGAATAGGACCGCCTCGTTTTTTGTGTTCACGTTTGCTTTTCCGTAGACACTTTCCCGCCCTACCTCCGTTTCGGGTGGCGTGGCGATGGCTTTCGCTGACGATTTATTTCAGTCCCTTAAGGCTAGGTCTTCCTTTCTGTATTTTTTTTTACGTACCTTGCCGGCTTCGTTGCCTTGCCGTTCAGAGGCGTGGGAGTGGGTTTTGAGGAGCCGCATCTTCGACTCGTGTTCTAGCTCATGGAATCGGGGCTTCCACGAATTTCCCATAATTATGCATGTACGGCTCATCAGAGTGGGCCAGTGTTATGGTACTACTTTGAATGAGACTGAAAGCCCGGTAATCACCTGGGTTCAGGTATTGGGATCGTATTGGTAGTACTTGGGAGGCGTGTATTAGAGGGAAAACCTGGGGTTCGCCTAGCGAGGCACGAGCTGTGCTCTCAGTCTCCCCGTGCACGAAAGGAATGAAGCTGCTCTTCTTCTATCTCTAAGCAAACAACACGCGTGAGTAACAAATGAGTCCCGGATCAATAGGCCACCCTGTCCAGAGATACAAAGTGTCCCGATCTTGATCTTAACAGGTAAAGGAGGCCTCGCGCTCTACAATTTGTGCGTAATACCTTTGGGATTGGCGGGCGCAACGATTGCACAAGCGTGCTCCTGTTTTCAGGGGGAACATCGTTAAAAGGACCAAATATTGTTAGTAAAAATGGGTAAATATATAGATTTTCATGTATACCATAGGTCCTATTAACTATGGTCCCCCGTAATAGTAATAGTTGTTCTTTTTCCCGCCTCCGGACTACTAATCGACCGTCTCAAAGATAATGGGGCGTCGAAATGTTGCTGTCGAGAAAGGAAACCTACCCGCTACTGCTGTGGTTGCCGTTTATCCCTATCTTGAGACAATATCTCGGGGCGTTGTTTCAGGGCTCAATGTTTGCCGGTGAGATACACATCCCCTACGTACACGAAAAAAAAAACATTTCGGTGGGATGCGACGCTACGGAGAGAAAGAAAGAGAGAGAGCGAGCTTTTTTCATTCTTTCGACTCGCCACATTTTCTTTTGCAAGATGGCAGAAAGCGGGATAATCGAGGGGGGGGGATTCTACAGTAGTTCAGGGGAAGGAACTCGTCAAGGGCGAGCAGAGATGGGGAACGCGTCAATCGAGAACGATGTGCCTTTTCGTGCACCCTCTCGAGTAACGATATCTTCCTCCACACCTTCGACGGCGGGTTTAACATGGTCTAGATCCTCTCGTTCCTCGCCAGCGGTTGTGAGAGGTTTGGGCAGGATTTGGGTGGCACAGACCCAAAACACCCACAGGAAACATGCGCTACCATAGACAAATGCGGATTGTGCGAGTCCCACCCCAGGAAACATGAGCCACTGCAGCAGCGTATCAATCAAGGCGATGGGATAAATATATGCTTCAAAAGGTTTAGGTCATGACGTGGGGAATCGATGATCTGGTCGAGGTGTGTAAACCCTATCCCCGGCCTGATGCAGGTGCGATCGGACAAGACGCACAGTGCCCACGTCGCACCCGCCCCCGTTTTTTGGTCATCGTGGTCCAAGAGCAAAGCCAAAACATGGACCCGTGTTTTTATATACCATTTTCTGACGTATGTATCGACAACACGGTCTAAGACCGAATTGTTAGGCAGTAAACTGGCAAATGAATGCGCGAAGAGAGTTGCCGCTGGTGTGCATGTACTCGATATTGCTGTCTGCTTGAACCTTGTTGCAACTCATCCGGGACTGGGGCGCACTTTAGCCCACGGACAGAGCACTTGCGCTTGCTTCCGATGCAATCGAAGGCAAGGCCCAGTAGTGAAACAGAAAATGACAAAAAAAATGTGGTCCTCGCGGTTTTTAGCCAAAGCCAGGTCGCGCGTTTCTTTTGCTCGGTTTCGCGCTTTTGTAGACGCTCCAGCTCCCGTTGTTCTTGCTACATATTTTGGAGCCGGTTTCAGACAGGGCGGATCGCAAAAAACGAAAAAGGCGTCCCCACACCGTTGCTCTTCGCGTGATCCATGGTCTGGGCGGCGACGATTGCCAGAGGTTGTGTCAATACGCGCACGGCCCCCCTTCGCAAGACCCTTTCACTGCGTCTGAAACGTCCCATCCTGCAGCACATAGATGCGACCTCCGGGGGGGCGGCTGGAAGACGGGGCAGCCCGTCCCTGATCAGCCCCGGTTTTTCGAGGTTCGCTCCCCTCGCTCCCGTTTCCGTCGACGGTCGAAGCCGAGCGGTCGCTTGCGGTGTCGGAATCGTTCGGAGGTAAGCCCGGTTTGCTGTTTTCGTCTCCGCCGATTCCTTCCTTGACGCCGTCTGCTCCGTTTCCCAGGCCGGGAGGAACTCGAGCCACGGCGATGTCCATGGCGGCGATCTTGAGGGCTTCATTCAGGGTTTCCACCTGCGTATGTTATCCAGCAGGCGTTTTGGGGAGAGGGTGAGCCGAGGGGAACGCTAAGCAGGAGAGACTAGGGGGTTGGGTCTGAGCATTTGCGTGAATGGGGGGCGGGGTGTTTAGGGCTGCTTCGTTCAGGGTTTCCACACTCGCGTTATCCAAGCAGGCGTTTTGGGGAGGAGGGGGGGGGGGGGGGGGGGGGTGGGGGGGGGGGGGGGCAAGGAGGAGATAATCGGGCCGGGTCGGAGGATGGTGCGTGAAGAGAAGGCGGGAGACAAGCCGCGGGGACGGAGGGGCTGAAAATCGATGCGCGGTACGATTCAACCCTTCTGACGATCCGACAGGCGCTGGCGTCAGGAGGTGTCTGCCGAGAGCTGCGATGCACCCATTAAGGAGAGGTGCGTGAGCACCGTGCTAGGGCTTTGTTGCTTGCGACCAGAAGGCCTAGATGGTGTCTAGAGCGAGACCGGGGGGGGAAGGGGGGGTGCTGGGGAGTGGGAGGTGTGGTGTGCGAGACGGTTTCCACGTTACATACATCGCGCTTCGGAAGCGACTGCCTGGTAAGAAACGGGGATAGTGCCTCAGCCTGCATTGCTCACCTGTTGGGTTTCTTATCTGACAAAAAGCGAATTCTACACGAACCTCAGCTCGACGGTTCCTGTATATATATATATATATACCTGGTATATATAATATACCCGTAAACCTCAGACTGATGTTTTTCGCGCTTGTCCTCCCAGTACCGGTACAAAACGAGCGCCCTGCACTATAGATCCTTGACCGCGCCCCGCAGATTCTGCCGCCACGTCAAAGGAACCCCCGCTGCGTGAAATATTTGCTTGTGGTGTGCCAACATATAATATATATATATATATAATATACTGGTATATTATATATATATTTGCTTGCTCTTCCCTTTTGTCTTGTTCGTCCTTCTTTTATCTCTCCCTCCTGCGGTAGTCGTATAACTCAGATCCGGGGTCACACAGCAGCCTCCCCCCCCCCCCCTGCCCTCCACTAAGGTTCGTGCCTTGCCTTTTTGTCGCGAGAGTACTCCAGCAACCATTCTCTTCCCCTCGCTGACTCGCGTGGAATAACAACGCCTACCCACGCTACGCGCTCTCAGCAGTCGGGGTTCCTTTTTTATGTATGAAAGCAAGGAAACTCTCACCGCGGGGGGTTTTGAACTCTCCGGAATCAACCCTAGCAGCATTCGAGGTTACCACTAGACCCCACCGGCGGCGACCGGCAGCACGCTGTACTTAGTGGGAGGCGACGTCTTTGCCTAGTCGTGGGGACAACATGCAGTACCAGGGTATACTAGCCGTACGAGAAGGTGAGTGTTCAAGTTTGGCTGTGCGTAGACGGCACGTATATTATACCTCGTCCTTGTAGCCTCGAAGCATCTTGTCGACCCTTTTTCTCGCGTCGATCTCCCGCCTGATCGTTTCTTGCAAACGCCTCTTTTCGATGTCGAGATCCTGCGTCCGCTGTTGGTCGTGAGGTCAAACGTGGGTGGGTGGGTGGGTAGATGGGGTAGATGGATGGGCGGGGGATAAGGGAGGGGGGTGGTGGGTGGAGGCTGGCGCAGCGACTTCATTGATCTGTGTCACAAGCGGCCGCGCGAGGGTGACGAGTTTGCCAGCCACGTACTTACTGTAGAATTGGTCAGTCGACGTTTGAGGGTCGATGTCGGTTGGCGGGGGGGGGGGGGGGAGGCGATGCCCCCTAGCACGATGCGAGTCGAACGCCACAAATTCAGTGGAACCCTGCAGACGGATCTTTCTTAGTGCCCCCTGTTGCCTCTGCTACTTGCCGGTGCTGTTATTTTTCGTTGTTGCTGCCCACGCTGACGGCGGCTCTGCCTCTTGACGCCGCCGCTGTATCTGGCTGAGCGCGCTCCTTACGATTTGGAGGATCCCGGCCGGCTCAGGAGTTCCTAACGATTTTGGCGGTTCCGACCCGCTCAACGTCGAGATATATCCATCTCAAGAAACTCGGAAAGTGTTACCCTCTTCTATGACTGCTTTCAGACAGTAGAGGTCACACGCTACCTCTTGTAGAGGCGAAGGATTCGACTGCTGTATGGGGGGGGGGGGGGGGGGAGCGATGTTTTCTGTAAGGCGTTGTGGCACAGCACGCTAGAGCTTGGAGAATTTTGGGACCTGAGGAACGCAACGTGGAGGTGCATCGCTGTCGTGTTGTCTGATAAAAAAACGTGCAGGTCGGAAAGATGAAATCCGACGATTTCCCACGGGAAATTCAGCGTGACCCTACAGAGTCGGTTCGCTTTTCTCGCTCTCGTCGTCCCCTGTTGACCATGCCATGGTTGCTGACCAAAAACAAACCGAGTCAAGCCGAACTGCCACAGACCACAACCTCGGCTAGGTGGCAGCAGCAGCAGCAGCAGAAGCAGCAGCAGCAGCTGCCATGGTTGCCGACCAAAAAAAAACGAGTCTAGCCGAACTGCCACAGACCACAACCTCGGCTAGGTGGCAGTCGCAGCAGTCCTAGCAGCAGCAGCAGCAGCAGCAGCAGCAGCAGCAGCAGCTGCTGCAGCTGCTACTACGTTTGGAGATTTACAGAGTAATTCAAACACATTCAAGGCAAGGCTACTGTCGGCCAGCACCTCGTTGGACTCGCCCTTTTGAAGAAGCAGCACCCGCCGCGTTGTAAACCCCGCGGAACACCGTGGTTGCGCTGGACGCCGGCAGGTCTACGCTGATAGTTAGTTTTTTCACCTGAGGCAGCAGCCCATGATAGCTCCGTGCCGGCGAGCGCTTCGGAGCCGACTACTATTACGGGCGATCGTAGGAAATAGGACCTACGGTACACACACAAACCTACGTATTAACCTATTTTTACTAACAAATATTTGGTCCTATTGACCATAGTAAATAGGACCTGCGGTGCTCACACCAACCTATGTATTTACCTATTTTTACTATTAATAATAATATTTGGTCCTATTTACTATGGTCCCCCGAAATACGTGTGGGCTTATGTAACAAGCAGAACTAAATAAGGTGCGTGAACATAGGAGGGATACAAGCTTTTTGGGGTCCGTCGTGTGGTTCCGATTACTATGTATTACTATGTAGTACTATTGCGGGGGGCCATTGTAAATAGGACCACATGTTGTGAATAAAAATAGGTAAATATATAGGTGTTCGTGTGTACCGTAGGTCCTATTTACTGTGGTCCCCCGTCGTACGTATTCCTATCTATTTATAGTATTATGTATTACTATCTAGTGTACTATGCATCATTACTATGTATTACTATGTATTACTATGTATTACTATGGCCCCCCGATACAGCGAGAAACGATTCGAGTTTTTTTCAGGGGAACGGGGCATAAGAACCGGTCCCGGTCAACTCCTCTACGTCGGCGACTCTTTTAGTTTGCTGGTTTATTTTCTTCCCGTCGCACCTTTTCTAAATGTCGAACCTTATCCAGAGTGTCGTCGTGGGCCGCGTCCGCCGACAGCAAGGCCGTGTTCATCACCCTCGCCACCCGCCACACCCGCAGAGCACCGAGGAGTCGGACTCCTGATGGCGTGTGTTTGTTGAGGGGGGGGGGAGGAGGGAGAGGGGGGGGGGAAGGAGGAGATGGGGATAAAAGAGGAGAGGTTCTTTTGTTAGAGAAACACGGGGCGCGCTCGTGTGAGTGTAGTGTCAGCGGTAGTCGCCCCCCTAGTTTGCGTTTTTTTTTTTACATTATCGGGAGACCCGGGGGGGGGGGAGATGCCCAGATAAAGAGACGTACCTTTTTTAGTTTGAGCACACGGGGAACGCTCCTGTTGTGAGTGCTGGAATGACGGGGAGGAGGGGAGGGCATTGAGAGACGAGCAGATGGAGTTCGCGCTCGTATGTGTGTATTGTCTCATTGTTTGCCATGTCCTTGCAGCGTCAGCATCGCATTTCCGCAAGGATTCGACCCTACCCGGGGGCTTCCCGGCGGTCGATTCCCACTTCGAGGTGTCTTCCAGCCGGTGAGGTGGGTGGGTGGGCATGCAGCTCTTCCTGCAGCTATTCATGCCCCCACCCCCCCCACCCCGTATCCGAGGAGATAGATGGTGGCCACAGGCGGCGAAACAGGAAGGGGATACGATTAGCGAGATTTTTCCTCGTAATATGCGGAAACAACGTAATGAGCGCCCAATTATTGGAGGTGTCTCTATTAGGAGTAGGAACGGTTCTCCGTCTCGAAAGGGATGCGTGGTCGATTGTCAAATGACTAAGGCAAGCAACAAATGAGTACGCCCCCCCCCACCCCCCCCACCCCTTCCCTCCCCCCGGGTATCTGCATATCGCAAACCGACGCGAGTTGACGAGGGAAGGAAGAGGGGAAGTCTTCTCGCGATATAGATGAAGGCATGAACCGTAGCGGGAGGGGGGGGGGGGGCGTACTCATTTGTTGCTTGCCTTAGTCATTTGACCATTGAACACGGATCCCTTTCGAGACGTAGTGGGAGGGGGGGGGGGGGTGTACTCGGTAGGAGAGATGTACTCGATCTCATGCATGTCCGTAGTCGTGTGACCATATACCCTCGCATCCCTACAATACCGGGACGGAGCATGTCGGGTTTTCATCGACCAGGCAGACATTGCTTGCACCAAGTGCGAAGCGCCGTGAGGTGTCTGGCGAGTCGCATGAAGGGTGAGCTGCATCCTACTAAGAACCGCTTTTGAGGCGGACATGTATATGGAGGGGGGGGGGGGGGGGGGCAAAGAGCCTGCTACAGTATGCGACCCCAGATCTGAGTCACTACTGTGGGAAGGGAGAGAAAAAAAAAAATGGCGAATATGAAAAAAAAATGGGACGGAAAAACAAAAAATCAAGAACCCAGTGCGGGAGGAGCACGTTGTTGGGGGGGTTATCGGGGGGTTCAGCCGGCGCGAATTACCCCTCTACTGCTGTATGTAGCCCACCCGTGGGATTGCTGTAGATAACTATAAAAAAAGGCGGCCTGACTGAGACCGATGCTATCGGAAACATGATACCAGGTACTGTTTTTTTTTTTTTAGTATATATGCCATTGCAGCGGCTGTTTGCAAATGCATAGCTCTCCAGAAAAAAAGATTGAGCTGCAGTGCTCCTGATAGCAGAACACATGAGTTTCAAGGCCCCCGTGAGATACAGCCGCAGCCGCTGTGATGGCGTGAAGACGAAGCGTTTGCCGGAATTTAAGATGCTGTGTCCACTAGCATAGGTCGAAGGCGGTTAAAAACAAAACCGGGTTCGAACCGGTGCACGAAATATGGATATGTGTTCATGCCAACAAAACGAAAGCGGATACGGGTTTCAACTGGCCATCTGCACACCCCCCCCCCAACCAAAACCAAAACACAATAAAACTGTAAGTAGTGAAGCGTGTTGACTAGAGGAACCTTGAAGCCTTACTCCGGAGACGAGGTGTTTTCCGTGCTGCCGGCATCGGCAGCCATAATCTTGGGACGTGCTCGTGTCCCGTCGATTTAGTTTACCGAAACCGTGGCAAATGATCTCTGCCCCAGGCCGGTGATATGGTTGTCTAGTCTCCTCTCCTGTGGTGTTCACACGACTCAGCGGATCGTTCATCGCGACCCCGCCCCCCCCCCACCCCTCCCCGCTCGCGCCACGCTTGTAGAGCCATGAACTACAACACTCAAAGAAAGCCACAGCAGTATTTCAATGCCGCCCATGCCTCCTGCCGCTCCCGGAACGGTACTCAGACCGGCAGAGGAAATCGCTGCCCAAATTATCGTAAGCAATAGAGCACGCACCGAAGTCTCTGACCTCAAGCGCCACGGGCAAAATAACCCCCCACGCCCCCTATTATTTATAGATGGGTTGGGTTGGCGTCGGTTGGTAACGACACTGGAAACCATGCCGCTCACTACTTTAGCGACGTGTAGACAACCAGGGGACTGTTTTTCATATTCTTTGTTCAGCGGTCGGTCACAACTGGTGGTCGAGTTAGATCATATGCGCGAGGAGGAGAAAGGTCACTCCGCACGAGAGGAAGAAACACTGCGTTTATGGTAACGCAGCCGAGAGCCAGTTACATATTAATGGTACTCCCGTTTCTGTCTCTGTAAGTGGCAGCACCGGAAATTGAATTGGATCATTGAAGCTGTCATCCTTGTGCAAGTCCGCTATACAAGCAGTTCTTAGTAGGATGCAGCTCACCCTTCATGCGACTCGCCGGACACCTCACGCTTCGCTTTGCGCTAGGTACGAGCGATAACTGCCTGGTCGGTGAAAACCCGACGTGCTCCGTCCCGGCATTGTAGGGACGCGAAGGTCTGTGGTCATTCGACTACGGCCATGCATGATATCGAGTACGTCCCCCCATTCCGACCATTTCTTGGTTCATAGAGGCAAGAGACGGACACCACCGTCAGGTCGAGACCGTTAGACGGGGTTGTCTGATCTACCTGATCTATCTGATATGTGTAATCTGTCTGATCTATCAGACGTATCTTATCTATCGGATCTATCTGATCTATCTGACCTGTCTGACCTATCTGACCTGTCTGATCTATCTGATCTATCTGATCTGTCGCGATGTGTGTGCGTGTGTCATCACCTTTGCCCATTCCGGCCATTTCGTGGTAGAGGCACACAGACACCACCGCCAGGTCTAGGACGTATCCCAGGTGCCTGAAGAACTTTCCTCGGAACGCGGCCAGGAGCAGGACCACCTCGATCGCGAACAGGATGATCGTGAACCCTGTGAAAGACTGCCGGACACAGACCGCCGTGGGGCGGGCGGGCCGGCGGGCGGGCGGGCGTGAGCAAGGGAAGTCGGTCGAAACTGTACTACCTACCAGGTATTCGTTTTTTGTTCTTACTTACTTGTGGTCATCGTCTCGCAGGTGTTTTTTCTCAGTTAGCGAGGAACAAACAGCTTGGCCCCGGGGGGGGGGGGGGGGGGGGTCCCTCAACCTCTTTAGGAGCGCGATCCCGTTTTGGGATCAAACTACCTAGAATTTGAGTGGTTTGTACCCGAAATAAAACTGCTGTCCTAAAAAGGTTTTGAAGCGCACCCGTGTTTCGGGGGGCAGGGCCTTCGATCGACAACTGGACTTGTTTTTGCAGCTGTAAAAGCGGCTACATGAGTATTTAAAAAGGATAAAATACTTCAGCTGTGAGTTCGACTGATTAAATAGTTGATACTCAACTTTTCAAGCTGCGTACATGATGCCATTGGTTTTCTTTTATGGGGGTCGGGGGCACGGTTGCGCGGATCGTAGACACGATTTTCTCGCAACGCTGTCTCCAACGGTAAGCCACTCATGTTTTTCGAGTATCGAGTATTACATTTGAGCGTCTACTGTACAAAGCGTTTCTATTTATTGCAAGGTGACATGTACCTGGTAAGTCTTTCAGAGTGATACCGAGTACATACGTTGCCACCTTTACAGCAGAAGCGCCACTACGTGTGTATGTATACCATGGATGGCCGAGTATATCGCATGCGCGCCTCCTCCCCACCCCCTGCATGCCGGGCACGGCGGCGGGCGTCTTGACCCCGGTGGTTTTACACCCGACGTTTAGAAGCACGAGCGTTTCGTGCACTACTGTCCAATCGCGTTTATATTCACGCGCGGCGCTTAATGCACGTTGATCTCGGGCTTGTAAGAATCGCGTGCGTTTAGTGCACTACACTGCCCACGCACAGGACGTCACCCCCATGCGCTTCCACGTCTCCGGGCATCGTGCACCCCGAACCAAGTCAACTGCCCGTGTGGCAGACACAGTGCAGGCACCGCGCGGATCAGAGACCGACGCGGAGGCTTTGGGGATTCAGCGGGTTAACCCTTTTAAAACCGCAGTCCCGTTTTGGGGACAAACCACTTAAATGCTAAGTAACTTGTCCCCCAACACGGGACTGCGGGCCTAAAAGGTTGAAGCAACAAGATAGTACTGCTGCCTAGGTCGACACCCTGGCTACTGTACACCCCTCTGCCTAACTAAGACACTTAAAACCCACCCTCCTGCCATGCGACGCCCCCTTATGATCGCCCCCCCCCCTCCTCCTCCTCTGCCCTGGGCATATGTGTGTTGGGCGGCATCACTCTGATCGCGTGCCATACAACACACCGAAAACAAGGCTCAGCTATGACTCCCCGCGTCTCGGATACTTCATCCCTCAGCGGTACCGTCTCTCTGAAAACACACACCTCCCACGCCCCCACGAAAAACGCGAAGAACGATCGCGATTCGCTCGTGGCACGCTCTGCTTGATAGACCAACAAGCATCGCCGGATCGGCTTCCACGTATACACAACGGTGTCGGCGAACCAACCACTGCACCTGGAGGAGTCGTACGACGAGACGGGCCGCCCATGCGCCCGTCGAAGAACCCTCTCCGTCATGTCCTTGGCCCCCTTCCTCCCCCCCCCCCCCCCCCGCCGCCGCCGCCCCCAACCCCCGTCTGAAGGAACGGCAGCAGCTGCGCCGTGCTAGCTACCAGGTCGAGGAAGATAATCGAAACCACTGCCACCTGCACCTCGAACAGCTCCACGAAGCGACCCAGGCTAGCCGCCCCCAGCCGCTGCCCGAACAAACCAGCCGATTGCCCTTTCTTCCGCCCCGGCCTGAGCACGCCGTCGCGGTCGGTTCGTTCCTCGGCGGATGATATATTAGCCGCGGTGGTGGTGGTGTTGGTGTTGTTGTTGTTAGTGGTGGTTTCTGATGTAGGGCTCCGGCGGCGACGCGCGGAGGCGGTCCGCCCGGAGATACTTGAAGCGGTCTGAATCGAACCGAGTGCACGGGGGTGGGGTGCGCGGGGGTGGCAGGGATGGTGGGGGTGTACCCAAGTCATTCATGGCCGTGTAGTCGTATGACCATTGACCATAGACCCGCGGGGGGCCGCGTTATTAATTCGAGGCGGTTGGAAACTGCTGCTGGATAAGAACACAAAGGCACAGAAATGGGGGGGGGCGTCAGCAAGGTTCTCCGCTACGGCAGCTTCGGCGTCAAGAGCAACGCATTTCCTGCCACTTCCAGCAAGCAGGTTTCAACAGGGGTGGGTGAAAAACTCTACACAGACTTGATTGAGTCTAAAAACTCTCCGTATGAGGATCGCCCATCTTGTTTTTCTTCCCGGTTCGTTTATTCGCTCTGAACCCTTTGGGGACAAGCTATTACGGGGGGGGGCGTAGTTAATAGGACCAAACATTGTTAGTAAAAATGGTTCAATAGATAGTTTTTTTATGTATACCATAGGTCCCATTGACTATGGTCCCCCGTAATAGTCAAATCTTAAGTAGTTTGCCCCCAAAACGGGACTGCAGTTGTAAAAGGGTTAACCTTTACCTTGACATGGGTCACTGTTATCGGGGTTGGGGACAAGGTCAGGGTTACTCGGATTAGGGCTTAGAGTTAGGGTTAGAGTTGGATTGGAAGCAGAGATAAGCATGGACTGCATGTCATCAGTTTTTTTTTACCGGGCAGGACTGCACGGAACCGGGATCATACCAGTTCGATATTTATTTATTTTTGCTGTATATGATACGTACCACCCAGTACTGTGTGGGGACTGTATTTTGGTTGCGGGGGGGAGAAAACTGTATCCATAGGAACGGAAACCAAAACTCGACATTTTCATTCATCCACAGGATTGCGGGAATCCCGCTTTCCCGTGATTACACCGCATTAAAACACTTGCACCCAATATACCACACACAGGAGAGGTCACGATCAACCATATCAGGTATGTGTGAAGAATTTGGTTGGAGACAATTTCGTTGGGTTTCTTTAGGTCTGTTTCCTACTTGAAAAATACCCCAACCCGTGAAGTTCTCCAGAGAATGAACCCACCCGACAAAAAATGAGCAAATTGGTGTAATTTTATTAGGAAGGCTCCATGGGTTGGGGTCATTTATATGCCGAAAACAGACCACAAGAAACCCGAATATAGTAATATATTCGTTCTGATCAAATTACTCCCAATACACCCTATACTTGTTGTGCCATTAATACTGTTCGTATATCGTCTATAAACATATCCTGTACCAGGTACCTGGTATTTGATAGTACGAGATATCGTGGTGCAAGAAAGAGCCAGGCGGGTCGCGTGCAGTAGATCCCACCCAGCAAACACGTGTGCAATAAAAGAGGTGTGTTTCACACAGATTCCACACAACCAAACACGATTCCCCGGTTGGCTATCTCTATCTCCTCTGCACCTGCCCTTCTTGGGGGTCAACATACCCAACGCGTGTGAAGGTGTTACCTAATGAGCTACCACGATATAGGGTTAAAATATCGATCGATTACCCAGCCCAGGGTAATCCTTACATAGCACCCTCCTCCTCTGATCGGCAAGATCTTCGAGGCGTACGGCCGTGCAACAAAAACGAAGAAACAAATACCAGGTAACTATTACGGGGGACCATGGTTAATAGGACCAAATATTGTTAGTAAAAGTGGTTAAATATATAGATTTTTATGTATACCATAGGTCCTACCTGGTATTGACTATGGTCCCCCGTAATATTAAGAACACGATCTCGTAAATACCAGACAGTCTCAGAAGACATACATACCCGGCTTCGTACTATTAACACGACTGACTGCCGTACCAGGTATACCCAGGGTATACTGCTGTAAATCCATCCCACGCACGCTATACGGCACCGCAATCACCACGGAGAACTCCATAAAAGCGCCGTTAGAACTGCCGTAGTATTACATACCAGTACAGTTCGTAGTAGTACTGAAATCTCACTCACCGACCCCGAAGCCGGTGCTGCCGTGCCATCCGCCTCGACTTCCTCGCCAAAAGAAGCATATCCAGAAGATGCGCCAGACGCAGGCAATGCGCTCCTGGTCGTTGTTGTCCCTGGGTTTGGTTTCTTGGCGGCCATCTTGGTCGATTCTTCAGCCTTGTCAGTGCCTGCCGAGGTGCTGGGTGAAGATTTAGCAGCAGCAGCAGCAGCCGCTACTGCAGCTGCGTCTGCGTCTGCGGAGGCGCGCTGTCGGTTCCGGATGGCGTGGAACTCGTCGAAGGTGATCGATACCATCGCGCCTGTACCGTATGTAAATCGCTGCCTGCGAGGAAGCAGCTCGCCCGACCTCTCCGTGTGTAGATTTGATATCTCGATCTACGCCGCGATTTCTTATCTCGCAAAATCCTCTCGTTCACAGTGAAAGATCAGTACGTAGAACAGCGTGTGTGGGGGGGAAATATCGCCTTTGAACGGGCTGGAAAGCACGCCCTGTCATGAGGTGCCCTCGTGCCTTTCAGCAGCAGAGGTAGAAGTACGCTGACTGGTTTCCATTATGCACACGTGCCCCACATGCATCAATCCAAGGCACTCGGGTTGTGGCTCAAGTTGGTGTATTGTAGATCGCCTCACATCACACCCAGGATCCAAGGATCCAGGATTCCAGGATAAAGAAAAAACGAAAATGGGAGAAGAGTTTCGTAGATTGATGCATAACGCCTCACGAAGAAAGTAAGGGGGTGTTGAAAGTCCAGCCCCTGTGTGTCATGTTCGGAGCGCGTTCATTCCAGCCTGTGAACTGCACGTGTAGAGCAGTATGTTGCACCTTTGGAAGTGTCTTCCGCTACTGTTACTGTCAATGCTTGCAGGTGAGAGGGGCGAGGCATAGATAGGCTGAGAGAGGGCGAGAGAGAGAGGACAGTTGAGCTGTTGATATTGACGGTTCTCTTGTTTTTTCGTCACCAAGGTGATCATGTTGCATCAACCAGCCAGCTCTCCAGCCTTCGATTATTCGTAGGGTGATAGTTGTAGCTCACAGGCCAGCGTCCACCGGAACAGCACCGCGCGGTATATTTGCCTACCACCGCTGCCACTTTCAAATACTGCACGACCACTATGTTGCATTCAAGCCTAGCCACCCTCCACTTGCCCGCGCCCCGCAGCGCGAAAAACGAACCCACTTGAAAATTGCAATTGTGCGATTTTGACCCCCTCAATAAAAACGTCTTTTTGTCATGTGAAACCCTTTTTTTGCTCTCACCGTCAGCAGCTACACGCGCTTTTGTGCCTGTAAGCCTCGCCTCCGGACGTTCTGCACTCGGTGCGAGACAGGCACAGGCTTTGCTCGTCACCTCTACGGTGCACCGCGCACGCTCGAGCCCGATGTGCAGCCTCGGTAAACTCTTTGGTGGCGGTGGGTGAGTATCTACAGTATTGTTGTATACTTCTGGTACAGTCAGTATTTTATCCAACTTCAAGTTCGAAGCAAAAGCGTTTTGGGTCTGTGCTGTGCGCGACTGACGAGCTAACGAGCGCCACCGCTGCTGTCATGTCGCTATTTTTTCACTCCAAGAAACGAGTGTTGATTCTAAACGCCATGCGCGTTTGAACATGCACTATCAACAGTAGTTGGTGGTAATGAGGCGCGACGTCAACACCTACCTGTAGTGGTCTGATCTGCGATGCAATTCGTCTCCACATTGTCTCCCACTATGTAACCCTGTGAGGGGGCACAGCAGTATCTAGGAGCATCCTACACAAGGTAAAACTACTGTACAACTGACACAGCAAACAGTGCCGCCGCAGTAGTCTCTCCTCTTCAAATCTTCGGACTTCGGCAAGAAGAGGTAGATTGTCTCGTCGTCGCTACTTCATCGCCGGTGTATTATGTTGTCATGGGAGCCTCGTGAATGATTTGTAACAACCGTGCAAGGATGGTGTTTTGCGAAGTTCAGATTATTGTTTGGTTTGGCTTATGTTTTATTCTCCCGATCCCCAATAATAATCAACTTCCCAAAATCTGGAGCACGCTCCGTACAATCCGCCCGAAATTGGCACCACGAGAGTAGAGTACTCGCGGCCGCTCCCGAATCGACCCAGAAACAACAAACATCTTCTCTATTTTATTATGTATATATTTCGTATCGAGTTTTTGGCTGAGAGGTGCGATGTCTCATTTCTTGAGCGAGCTCGGGAACGGCGGCGAGTTTGAATTCTGCGGCACAACCCAAACCAAGGTGAAATTCAGAACGAGGTGTGATGAAATATGTATCCAAGCCCACTGTGCGATCCCGTTCGGAGTTTCACCGGAAAATCAGGTTCCTCTCCCTCCGCCGATACTGTAGGATATATGGAGTTGGTCTTACGTGATCCTACAGGACGTCTCTGCGGCGTCGAAGTTGGTTGTGTTGTGTCTATCATCTATCATACCATTCCACCCAGCGGTCCCGTTCGGAATTCCACCTTATTTGTTTGTCTTTTTACTCTGGGACATACAACCATCTGTTGGCGTTTGTATTTCACGATCGTACGCCTTTTTCTCGTCGGTTTGTTTTCGCTTCTATCTCATGCCAACCCCTCGCCGCTGCAATCCCCTTCGGGGATCTCGCGTTTGTTTTCGGGTCGTTCAAGCAAGAGCCAAGCCAAAGATGAAATCCCGAAGGTCATTCCAACAGCGTTGTGATGGAAGGGTGTGATGGGATGGGATGTGATGTATGTAGAAGTGAAAACAAAGAACGTTTCTTCATGATCCATACGCCTCTGCCGCATCGATTTGTTCCTCGTCTCTCATCTCTTACCATTTTGCACGCTGCAATCCCGTTCGGAATTTTACCCGTGTTGGTCTTGCTCGACCGCCAAACAAAGGTGGGATTCCGAAGGGTATTACGGCGTGGAAATGGTATGACGAAAGATACCTGGTAACTGTCAAAAATCAACGCGGTAAAGGCGTAGAATCGTGAAACTTCCAACTCCAATCGACAGCTATGTCGTAGGATAGATTGAGGCAAACACACGTGCAATCCCCTAAGGGATTGCGGCGAGGAGTGGTCATGATGGAGAAGTATCAAGATTCGACGCCGCAGAACCGTGGGGTCATGGAACACCAGGTCCGATCGAAGGTTACCTGGTACCTGGTACCTGGTATGTTTTAGGGACATGACCCCGACAGTCAGATTCAGGGTCCCGTCCCTCCGACAGTACCATCGATTGGAGGGATTGGTGTTTCGTGTGCGTGTGTTTTTTCCGATTACCAGGCACGGCGTGTCTTAGGGACAGCACCCTGCCATTCAGATGCAGGGTCCTGTCCCTCCTACATTACCATCGATAGGAGGAAATGGTGTTTTCGTGCATCTTTTTTCCTTTACCCCTCCGACATATCCGCCGATTGGATTGGTGTTTCATAGATCAGGGTCCCGTCCCTTCCACAAACCATCGATCGGAGGTGGTGTTTGTGCGGGCATTTGAGTATGTGATGTTTCTCTCAACCATAAAAAATTCTGCGATGCAACCTCGTATGCGGAGTTTCATCTCTGCCTGGCTCTTGACGCAGAAGGAAACTCGCGGCAGCTCTCGAGGTGCTCAAGAAGTGCACCATTAGTGCCAGTTGTACCATTCTTATCGGAAGTGTAAGGCGCTTTTGTTGTACAAAGTAATACGAAGACTTCACGGTCCCTATATTCCAGTCCAGAGCAGTGGTGTGAATGTGCTGCAGATAACTTTTGTTGTTCGCGACGCTAGGCTTGCGTTTCGCCGTCGTCGTCGTCGTTGTTGTTGTTGTAGATGTTTTGTCGTCCGTAGACCGACCTCAGTTGATGACGCGATATGTCATGGTCCTGACTGCGCTGGTGCCCGGTGTCCGTGTGAAGATGCCGGAGACTCGCGGGGACCGTTTCCTGATCGACTGTGGGCGAGCCCCCCTCGCAGGCTGAGTACCTGATTGGTCGGCGACCTGGCTGCTTGTAACATCTCACCCAAGAGACGGGGGGGGGGGGGGGGGAGAGGGAAGGTCGATCTTTTCGTCGTGAAAATTGTACGAGAACGAATGTGTATAGGCCTAGGGTGTAAGGAACCCCGGAATTGTGACGGACTGCTGTGCCGTGCGCCCCCACGCATCGTAGTCGAGCCCTTTCGACTTGCTGTGCCTACGACAGCTCGGACGAGCGTGTCCACCGTCGCAGCTGCTGCAGAGGTTGATTCTCCCGATGTTGTTGTTGTTGTTGTTGTTGTTGTTGTTGTTGTTGTTGTTGTTGTTGTTGTTGTTGTTGTTGTTGTTGTTGTTGTTGTTGTTGTTGTTGTTGTTGTTGTTGTTGTTGATGATGCTGTTGTTGTTGTTGTCGCTGGTGCTGTAATCGGGGCTTGGTGCTTGTTCTTGGAACGTTTAGTCTTCCGCGTTCGGAAAAGGCGATGGTGGTCATTTGTTTCCCTTGCCGCGGGCGTGATAGCGTGACAACTGTCTTGACCTTGCTGGCCGCGTGATAACTTCTTAATAGCAGGCTCGGTGCTCGCTTCGCGTTTGACACACGGCGTGAAAACAATCTTGACGCGTGCGTCGAGCGTGGTAGCGCAAAAGCAGTAAATGATACGCATGCGATTCGCGCGTGATGGCGTGAAACGGAGCTCCTCTCTTGAACAGTCCTGAAGAACTTGGCGAACGTCGCTGATGCCTGGTACTTTATTGTGGCACGCTGGCTCACCCTAGCTTCCCCTCAATGTTATCAACGCCCCGATGAAAGGTAGGTTGAACACCTGGTGCGCAATGGGCCGAACGACGCGCAAGAACAAACTCATGTTATCGCCGCGCATCGCGTGTATTCGGTATCCGAAGTACAGCAAGCTGCGCACTCGCATTGACACTAACGTCGTATCAACAGTGGAGACTGCACGTCAAGTACGTTAGATACGCATGGGCCTCGAAGTCGATAGACACCCTGCCACTCGCTTCGCGCTTGCGCGGCTGGTTTAGTTATTGCGTCTCTCGTATTCTTGTGGTTGTGCAAGAAGCGTGCTTGCAGTAGAGCAATGTTGACAGCCCAGAGATATGTACCAGGTATAGAAGAGCTGAGGGCAAAGGCCAAAGCGCGCCGGGTTTCCATAATCCCAGAAGGCACTACGAGTATGTATGACGGGCGTTACGCACCGCGGCAACGCGGACCATATGCACACGTATATTTTTTGTCATAGTGCCGGTAGGAATTGAATACGCTATTACCCCGCTGACCGGGTCAACGACGGGATAATAGCGTATTCACGCCATGGCATTGTTCGAGAGAATCGTGCTGGTAATGGCAGAAGACCCAATTTTTCATTTTTTTTCAAACGTTGGGGCAGATCATGACCTGCCTGACGATACGGCCGATCGTCCAGATCAGTCAGTGCGTTCGGACATACGTTGGGCATAGATTGCGCGTATCCCTCCCATCCCCGACGTGAAATCGTGTACAGATCTCACAGATCGTACCAGCCCACAGCGCAATAGGCTTAGAAACCCGGGCACACCCATGATAAAACGTGAGCACACCCTGTAGATTGCTGCGGCTGCGGAAACATGTACAGATCGTACCAGATATCATTCAGGTCCCGCATCGATCAGCCCCCGTCGAAAGGTTTGTGATACAAGGCTGATACAAGAGATCTGTGTAATCTGTGCAGTGATCTGATCTGATCTGAGATGATCTGAGCTGAGCTGAGCTGAGCTGGCCGACGTGTGCAGATAATGTACCACCGCTATTGGAACTTGCGGCCATGATTGTGTCGGCAGGTCGGAGCCCACCTCCATCTTCGACTTCAAGGTGACAGACTCCGTCGGCGGGGAAGTGGACCTGGCTGACTACAAGGGGCAGAAGAAGGCCTTCCTCATCGTCAATGTCGCGAGCAAATGAGGTGAGTGGGTGGGTGGGTGGGTGGGTGGGTGGGTGGGTGGGTGGATGAGTGGGTGAGTTGGTGTACTCGTCGTCCTGCCTGGCCGTGGCCGTACGAAGTGGTATGGCCATAGACACTCGCATCTCTGAAGTGCAGACGTTGCTTGCACCAAAAGCGCGCCGTTAGGTGTTCGGCGAATCGCGCGAAGGGCGAGCAGCTCACGTGCAATCCTTGTCCTCAAGTTTGTAGCTATCCTCTTCCTCGCTTTTTTTTGTTTTGTTTTTCTTCTCCCGTGCCTTTTCAGCACAGTTTCCCTCCATTCTCCTACTCTGAACATTTTCATTGGATGCTCTTTCCTCGCCATGTCCTCTTCGTCGACCCTTTTCATCCTCTATACGTACCTGGTATATGTTTTCCCTCTCCTTTTATCGTCTTCTGCCTCTCGCTCTTCCTGTCTGTCTCTAGGCCTCTTTTGTGTTTGCTTTTTTTTTTTTCAAATCTGCTGTTCCTTTCTTTTTTTTCTTGCCTTACTCGTATGCTCTTGCTCTTCTCTTGTTCCTCTCTTCACCTCTCTCCGTCTTTTTTTTGTTTTTCCCTCCTCCCCCCATCGACGCGCGGCGTGTGTTATTTAATATTTGCTTTACTTTGCGTTGCTTTGTTTTGTCTTCGTTTTTTGTTTTTTTGTTTTTGTTTTTTTTTTCTCTCAAGGTCTAACCGCCCAGAACTACGCCGAGATGGCTGCTCTCTACGGAAAGTACGCCAACCGCGGCCTAGAGATTCTGGGCTTTCCTTCGAACCAGTTCGGTTCGCAGGTGTGTGTGTGTTTTTGTCGTTCTCGTTTTTCGAGTGTGTCGCACTTTTTCTTTTTTTTTCTTTGCTTTATGTTTAATACGCGGTGCGAGAAAATATTTTTGAAACATAATTTCCTGTTTTTTTTTTTCTGGTCTTCGATACTCGAACCAGTTCGGATAGATCAAGGTCACCCGGGGGAAAAAAAAATATGTGAACCTTCAGATATATATATTTTTTCGCTAGACAAGGGGGGGGGGGGGGGGGCTACTAGAACCAAGTGAAAAAAACCATGTGATCACATCGGTTGCAACGGCTTTCCGTTCCGACTTCTGGGAGTGTGGTCTTTTTCACAGACGCCCCTGGATCGATGGTTATTTGTTTCTCTCCCCCGACTGTTGTTGTTGTTGTTGTTGTTGTTGTTGTTGTTGTTGTTGTTGTTGTTGTTGTTGTTGGTGTTGTTGTTGGTGTTGTTTGTTTGTTTGTTTGTTTGTTTGTTTGTTTGTTTGTTTTTTTTTTTTAGTTTTCTGGGGTGTTCTTCGAATCAATTTGGACCCAATCTCAACCCATATATTTTCCTCTTTTTGGCTTTGGTTCGTCGCCTGATCGATTCGTGTGTAATAAAAGCTACACTTGGGTTCTCTGCGGTTCGATCTTCGAACCTGATGGGGTCCTTCGTTCATGTCGCAAACCATACCGGGTTGCTGCTGCTGTACAATTGGAGTGCTGGTGATGTGGATGTGGGTGTGGATGTGGATGTGCAGCTGATGGGAGACGGCCGCAAAAACACACGCTCTTTTTTTGCGCGCATTGTTTATATGCCAGGCATACCTCAACCCGTTTGGGAACCGTAGTTAACAGAACCTACGGAACACACAAAAACCTATATATTTCGCTAGTTTTACTAACAATACTTGGTTCTGTGTATTATGGTTCCCCGTAAATTGTTAATATTTGGCTATTAATAGTTTGCCTGCGAAACAGGACTGCAGTCCTAAAAGGGTTCTGAGCGTTGAGCTCGTAGAGGGGGTGCGATAGGTTTTCAGAGCTGGCTTTTTCACGGGAGGGGAAGATGTTTTCACTACCGAACGAGGCAGGCGTTTTCGGAAATATTTGGTCGAGAGAGTTCTTCCGAATTTTTAACGTTCGGTTTTAGCCGTAGTCGAGGAAACGAGCGCTCTCTGTGCGCACGTACTCCGTTCTCTTCACGTTTAAAACGACGAGATGAAAAGTGAAATAGCTCCTCAGCTGTCAGGTTGAGGCCGTCGTCGAAACTCGTCTTTGCAAGCTGCGTGTGATATCTTATTTGTTGATGTGCTAGTGCTACAAAGGGCGTGTGTACTGCAGTTTTTGTAAAGCGGTCTGCAAAATCTGACAGGTAGTTGTTGTACGCACGTACGTCGTTTTTTTTTTTTCCCATTGTGTATGTACACATGAGGTGTCGCAAGGACTACGGCAGCTACGGCAGCACGGTGGAAGATAGCAATCAGAACTGACTATGCTGAGTAAAACTTCTGGAATATGTAGGTCTTTTGTCTATATGATGGGTCCTGATTACAATCGTCCACCGTAACGAATGTTATTGTTCAAGTTATGGGGACAACGGATGCTATGTGAGTGAGATAAAAAAGGGAGCGAAGACGCAGGGGCCGAGATTGTGGGGGTTTCTGACTTCTTGAGCCGTTCATTTTTTTTTTTAACGTTATGAACATGGTTGAAAATACGTCATCTTGTACGGAGTTCGACCGATCGAAGTGGTCGATGCTCAGCTTCGCAAATGGACCGTTGGATGCTCGCATTTTATTTGCAAAACTAACAAAAAAGCAACTGTGAGATCGAGAGGACTTCGTCGAACCTCGTCTTCGCAAGCTGTTTGTGGTACTCGATCGCGCGCACTGCGGGTTGTACATGGCTGCAGAGTGTTTATATTTATGTGTTAACGTTTCCTTGTATTTCCGTCGTAGTACTCAGAACCCACGATGGCACACCATGCGTATTTTGTTCTGATTATAGCGTTCCCCCGCAATAGTCTGCGGGATTTGCGGGTTAATACGGTGTTTACACACCGTGCATATTTTGTGCTGATGAATATGTTCCCCCGCAATAAACTGCGGGGTTCGCGGGTTAAAGGTGTTTTATTTCTTCCTCCCTCCCTCCATCCTGCGCTCTACCCCCCCTCCTCTTCCTCCTCCTCCCCCTTCTGCGCTTGTCGCGGCTGTTTTCTCGCGATCCGACGGAAAATTCTTGGTTTTTTCTCGACGGCGATATGGCGGTTTCATGACGGTTTCATCTCGAACAGGAACCCGGCACCAATGCCGAAATACAGGTGCGTACGGCGGGATAGCGCCTTCTGTTGCGTATTATATCGATTTTACTGACGAGCATATGTACCATCTTTGTGTGCGTGTGTTTCTTTTTCTTGTTTTCAATTGTGTACGCGCCTTGCTACGCCTTACGGTCGCTTTTGGTGAGCTGTAGTGCACGGGAGAAAATTTCGGCTTGTTTCTTCTTCGACCCTTTAATGTTTCTTGTGTATCGCTTTTGCTCTGGGGAGATCGCGTGCCAGCGTTCACAGCACTATTTAGGATGCACCTGGCGTTTTTAGAGAGCAGCGAAAAGGACGTTGAAAAAAACGCGAAAAAGTAAGCACACGCCGGGATTGAGGTGTTGCGCGCAGCTTTCAAAGCTGAGTTTTGTGAAAAAATCCTCGATCTCATCTGTTTTGTGTGTCTCTTTTCGTTTTTTTGTTCTTCTTTTCAAAACCGTTTAGAGACGAGCATTTTATTTTGTTTTGCGTAAGCACTACTACTGCAGTTGTAGAGCAGTGCGCGCTATATACGTGTGATACCATGCCCGCCAGGCGCTGTGGTGTTCCTTTAAGAAATGAATACTTGTCTCTCGTAGTCGTCAGCCTGAGCCAGCGCGTTGTCAGCACTGACAGGAAACGCTGAGATGTTGTTCTCTCTTTCTCCCCCCCCCCCCCCTCCTCCCCTATTTTTCCCTCGCATTGATGCGAGGGAGGAAGAAACCAAAACACCTTTAACCCGCAAACCCCGCAGACTATTGCGTGAGAACGACCTTTGGTTTTGAGCTCTTGACGGAGACCCTCGCATGTTTTTCTTTGACGCGCCCCCCCTTACCCCCCCCCCCCCCCCCCCCCGCCCCCCCCCCCACGGCCCGCTGTCATCCCCACTACCGCTCTAAAAAAAACAAAAAACTGATTTACGACTGTAAAAAAAACAAACTAAAACGACGACGGCGACGATGGCGATATTGATGACCGACGTCGACGAAAAACACTGCTGGAACAACGAAATGCCGGGACGAAACTGCGGATTCGATCAATTTTCCAGGACTTTGCGAAAGCGAGGGGAGCAGCCTACCCCGTCTTCGCCAAGGTCGATGTGAGTACGTACAGTAGTAGTTGCAACGAATATGCTCTAGGTTTATGGTGACCGCGTTTTGACCATTTGACTGATCGTCCCTGACCGCCCCCCACATTAACACTAGTATCTTGAGGTGGTTGACCCTCTTGCCTTGACTGACCGCCACTGACCGCCTCCTACACTAAAAGCAGTGTAAAAATGCTGGCGGGCCGCGGTTTGACCGCTTTGACTGACCGCCCCTTACTTACCCATATACTAACGCTAGTATTTTTAGGCGGTGTGACTGCTTGACTGACCGCGCCTGACCGCCCCCTACGCGAACAGTAGAAAGAATATGCTGATAGACGGCGGTTTGACTGCTTGACTGACCGCCCCTCACCACCCCCTGCTCTAAGAGTAGTATTGATATGCTGGTAGACCGCGGTTTGACCGCTTGACTGCCCGCCCCTGACCGCCCCCTTCACTAACAGTAGCATAAAATATGCTGGTCGACCGCGTTTTGACCGCTTGACTGACTGACGGCCCTCCTTCGCTATACCGATGGTAGTAGGTATGAGGACCAAAAGAGGCCTCCATGCGCCCAAGAAAAACGATCTCCTTCCGTACTGTTGCACAGCTCCGTGGATAATTGGAGGACGGCCGTCCGCTCCCTCGACCGTCCTCGCTACGTGTTGTTTTGCTTTTGTGATTGTGCTGGCGCGTGCGCGCTGCTGCACCCACCTTGCTGTTCGCTCTTGGCTAATATGTATTATGCTGTATGCAGTTCTGCCCCAAAATGACTACCAGGCCTTTTTTATTGAGAGGGTTTCGGACATTGTAAGGCTAGTAAGATGACTTGCTCGGAGAACATAAAATATCGGAACATGCACGACGACCGAAGAACAACGGAATTATTTCGTCATGTCTCACGGCCGAATTTGTACGGAAGAAAGGCTTTTGGAGAGGGCAGCAATAGGTAGGAGCGAAGGAAGGGCACGGAGT
The DNA here is from genome assembly GCA_031213475.1 of Nereocystis luetkeana. Lineage (NCBI taxonomy): Eukaryota > Phaeophyceae > Laminariales > Laminariaceae > Nereocystis > Nereocystis luetkeana. The sequence continues at coordinate 5,277,634 of JARUPZ010000014.1, read as the reverse complement.
TGCTTGCTGTTGTTGTTTAGGCCTACTATTACGGGGGACCATAGTTAATAGGACCAAATCTTGTTCGTAAAAATGGTTAAATATATAGGTCTTTTATGTATACCATAGGTCCTATTAACTGGTCCCCCGTAATAGAGACTACCGGTACCAGCTAGGACTATTGTTGTGTTTTTTTTTTTTTTACTCATCTCTCGTGTTTTTCTTGTTCGTTCGTTCGTTTTTTTTTTTTTTTTTCGTTTCGGTTCGTCCTCTGCTGTTTTTTGCCGAGCTTTTTCTTATCGAGAGTGAGATGGTTTGAGGGCGGCTGTTTCGCGTTCACCTTTTCTTGCTGATGTTACGACCAAAATCTCCTCGTTTTGCTTCCACCTTGCCCGGAAACTGAATCAAACATCGGGTATCCAAAGTCGAATGCAATGTTCGAATATTGAGTATCGGGCTGAAACGTTGAAAAAAAAACACCAAAAATGTCGCGCATGAGACGTTAAACTTTAACTTCGACTATTATCAGGCATCGACCATCGAAAATCGCGTGTACGTCGCACGTTGAAGAATATGAATACCAAGCACTGAATACGATATCGTACCGGTACATCCATCGCGCGTCAGATTTCGAACACCGATTGAATATCGTAAATTGAAAATAATATGTCGAACATACGATAATCGAACAGGTTAACGGCTTCGGTGCTATCCCGCTGTACAAGTTCCTAAAGGGCAAGCAGGGCGGTGGCTTGGGCATCAGCGCCATCAAGTGGAACTTCACCAAGTGCGTTCGTTGGTCGCTAAAAGTCTGGTCCAATACTGACTTTTCTTTTACCGTCTTGCGTTCATTGACATTGACTACTGACCTTTTTTTTCTGTCGTTTTTTTTTTTCTGCCTCTTTTGCTCTGCCTTTTTTTCCGTTTTTTTTTTTTTTCGTGCGAGCCGAGTCTGCTCTCCCCACAGCTGAGGGTGTCCCGCCCCTCCCCCCCCTACAAATGTATTCCGCATTGAACTATCTTTCCTACGAATGCGGGCACCGAATAAGTCGGAAGAGTCGGCAACTCCAGGAAACGACTAGTAATATTAATAACCGTTAGTCCGACTAGTGAGTAGTTCTATTAAATACCTGGTAGTCTTCATTGACACTTGTGAAAGGGCTGGCCTCAATACTTGGAAGCGCCACCCCGTCAGGGTTTGGTTTGGGTGATGGGAGTACCTTTGAAACTTCGTACAGTAGCAGTCTGGAAAAAAATGGCAAGCCACTGGAAAAAAACATGGACGGTTCGGGGGCAGAATACTCTTTTGGAGCTTGATTTGGTCAGAGTCCTATCGTAGTCGCGGTAGATAGAGCTGACCGCTTTGGCAACTGCACCACCCTTCCGCGGTTGGGGATGTACTCGGTATCATGTCATGCATGGCCGCAGTCGCAGTCGTATGCTCATAGGCCCTCGCATCTATGTACAATGCCGGCACGGAGCACGTCAGGGTTTTCGCGTTTTCACCGACCACAGGCAGACGTTGATTGCTTTCACCAAGCGCGAAGCCCCGTGAGGTGTTAGCGGCGCAGTCGCATAAAAAAGGGGGTGAGCTGCATCTTCACCATGAATCGCTTGTCAGGCAGACTTCGGCGGCACCTTGTGCGTACCTTTTTGCATACGGGAGGACAGCGTCGAGGTTAGGGGGGGGGGGGGAGGGGGGATACTTTGGATTATTGTTGGCCATCTGTTGATCAAAGTAAAACCACTTCGGACAGAAACATAAGGGCTTCTTTTTACATAGAACATGAAGACCAAGCGGCCCTGACATTGCGCCCAGAGGTATGGACAGCTTACCGACCCCCTTTTCAATTGCAGTCGCGCTTTTTTTTTTGCGGATTTTTGGACATACCCTCCGTCATTTTTTTTTTGCAAGTGATGGTGTTCGTATTTTTTCAGGTACGGGATATTACGTAACCCTTTTAGAACTCCAGTCTCGTTTTGGGGACAAGCCACTCAATTTCCAAGTAATTTGTCCCCAATTGTCCCCAAAACGAGACTGCAGTCCTAAAAGGGCTATAAGCGAAATACTCACACTCCCCTTGTTGCGAATGCATCGACTATTATGCTGAGGGCTTGGGTACTAAGCCCACTCTCGATCATGTTTGAGCCGGGAGAACCTTCCCTCCGCACAAGGGGGATGATCGTATGACGGAGTGTGTATATGGTGAGGCACCCACGAGGCAGTAGTATAGCAAACCCGTTGCTGTCTCTGGGACCGACCACACCCGAAATTAAATCAACTCATTGACGCTGTCATCCATATGCAAGAAAATCCACCTCAGAAGTAGTTCTTAATAACTGTCGGATGCAGCTCACCCTCCATGCGACTCGCCCAACACCATACGGCGCTTCGTGCTTGGTGCGAGCACCGTCTGCTTGGTCGATGAAAGCCCGACATGCTCCGTCCCCCGGCATTGTAGGGATGCGAGGGTCTTATGGTTTTCCGGCCATGCATCATGATGAGTACACCCCCCCCATCACCAACCGTCGCGGACGCATACAGTAACAACGGTCATCTTCCCAACGGCTCTGTTTGCAGGTTCCTCTGCGATGCCGACGGGGTGCCGATCAAGCGCTTCGGGCCCACGGAGAGCCCCTTCTCCTTTGAGGACGACATCAAGTCTCTCCTATAAAGCAGCTCAGCTACATTCCAGCAGTATCTGGAAGCTCTTGCCCTTGTCTGGTCGTGTGTTGACTGCCTTTTTTGTCGACGTTTTCTAGAGACAGAAAGAAGTGCGGAACGCCTTAACCCGACCGTGACCAAAGATAGTGACGAGATAAAATAGGAAAGGGGCAGTGATGACTACGGCAGTCCTATCTGCACGTGCTTGCTCGATCGGTCAAGGGACGATAGAGTTAGCAGCAGCAGCAGCAGCAGCAGTAGTGATGTCCAAACTAGAATACGGCGGCTGCAACGAGAGCTGCATGGCGCACGCACACGCACGGCGTGGGGGTCTGCATTGCATGCTCGTACAGCTGCGCTCGCGCTTGCATCGGGTTGGCCGGGTTTTTGTTTTTCTTCTACTTCAAGACCGCCCGCCCTCGTTTGTCTTTTTTGTACTAGTGACGATATATCTGGTTGGATTCCACTGGACCAAAGGGGGTGGGTGCCGATGGGGTCACCTGGGGCCCCAAGAGGATAGACGGTTAAGTGACGGTTTCGTTTCCGTTTTTGTTGGGGCCCCGGACAGGTGAGAGATGCGTTCATACCACGCGCTACCATGACGAAATCATACCTGGTACGATTTTCGCTAAAGCTTCAAGCGCGCTAGGGAAGGGTGGGGGGTGAGAGCGGAGGGCGGAGGGGCCCCTTGATCGTTTTTTTGGGGGAAGGGGGGCGAGGAGGAGGGGAAATGGAGAGAGAGGGAGGTATTTCGGTGTGTACCAGGTAATGATTACGTAGTACTGCTGTATATTTTCCCGCTCGGGGTTCGTATCGTGTGACCTTTGTCTGTGTTGACATAGATGCGTGTGCGGGTGGGCGGAACCGCGTTTGTTTTAGAGCTTTGTTTTGGCCGATACGTACCTAGTGAAATGACGGAAGTTTTTGCGAAAAATCGCTCCGAAAAGTGATCGCTCTTCTTGAACAACTGGGCTGCGGCTTTTACCATGACTCTTCGCGATCGACGTCGGTTTCGACAATCACCACGTTTTTTTTTCCCAACGAAACAGACAGGGGGGAAGGAACGGATGGGGGGGGGGGGGGGGGAGGGGGGCTGCGGTTTTTGATAGCTTCGTTTTGATATTTGCTAATCTTGGTTGTTAGAAGTGTGGTGACGACTTTTGTTTGTTTTGAGAGTTTTTGGTTTATTCGCCGATATGTTTCGAGTGAAATGACGGAAGTTTTTGCGAAAAATCGCCCTTTGAGGTGGTCGCTCTTCCTGAACAACTCGGCAGCGGCTTTCCCATATGACTCTCGGCGGCTTTACGGCAGTCACCACCCAGGTTGAAATTTTAATTAAGAGACGTGGAACAAAATATATGAGACGCGATTCGACTGCCTTCGCGCGATGAAGGGGCCCACCCTAGGCTCCGCTGCTGTTCTATTTTTCTTTTTCTTTTCTGCTGCTATCCCCCCCCCCCCCTCCTCCCCCCCCGGTCCAGTCCCTCCTCAGGTTACTTTTACGTTGTATTACGGGGGACCATAGTTAACAGGACCTATGGGACACTTAAAAACCTATATGTTTAACCATTCTTACTAACAATATTTGGTCCTGTTAACTATGGTCCCCCGTACTTGTGTATATATACCAGGTATATTTTTTTTTTGTAAACGTTTGGCACACCGAATAATACCATTACGTTGTGGCAGTGGGTGAAATCAGTCATCGCTCGTTCTTTCGTGCTTCTCGTCTCCCTCTTGTGCATCTTAAGTTTAGGAACAACAATCCCCGCGTTTTGTTCGCTTGGTTGTTCCGAACAACTATTACGGGGGACCATAGTTTACAGGACCTATGGTACACATAAAGACCTACCAGGTATATGTTTAACCATTTTTACTAACAATGTTTGGTTCTGCTAACTATGGCCCCCCGTAATACTATTAATACGTGATGATGGCTGTGTAAACATTTTGCGAACAAGCAAATGGTTGTTCCGAACAAGTCGGTGATGATGGCTGTGTAGATATTTTTTTTCGAACAAGCAAATGGTTGTTCCGAAACAACTCCGCGGTGATGACTGTGTAAAACATTTTGCGAACAAGCAAATCAATCTATGCAGCGGCCACACCAGCGCTGTGAGACTGGCAGCAGACACTTTCCCCTTGCGCCCGGCAGACGATTTTTTTTTTTTTTTTTTTTTCCAGAGAGATGGACAACATGTATGTGCTTCTGCGAGCAACAAACCAGTTCCCCACCCAAAAAAAATGAATTGGGTTTCGTCTCAGGGGGGCAAGGCGCCCTCTCCCACTTTCCCGCCCCGCTCGAGTTCCTGCTACGGGCAGTTAGTTACCAGCATTGCCCACCTTACCATTTTGACAATCCCTTTTTTCTTCCCCGTCCTCCTTCTCTCTCCCCCCCCCCCCCCCTACCCCGTGTCCTCCTTGTCCTCCTCGTCCTCCTCCCCCCCCTTCAACGCTGTTATCCATTTGCAAGAAGTCCGCCAGAAAGGCGGCTTTTTGGGTATGATGTAGGACACCCGTCATGCGACTTGCCGAACACTCCACGGCGCTCCGCGCTTGGTGCAATCAATGTCTGCCTGGTCGGTGAAAATCCGACATGCCCCGTCCTGGCATTGTAGGGATGCGAGGGTCTATGGTCATATTACTCCAGCCATGCATAGGATCGAGTGTCTCTCCTATCGGGTGCACCCCTCCCCCCTTCCACTGCCTGTCCTCGCCATGTGATCCTATAGCATGCAACAATTGTCCAACCTGTTTACTCCAAAGCTTCAACTACTGTTTCGAGACTTCAACTCTCTCTACTTCAACTCAGTTAAAATCTAATTCCTCGAACTTCAACTCCGGCAACATCAACTTTTGATGCTACTACTACTACTACTACTACTACTACTACTACTACTACTACTACTACTACTACTACTACTACTACTACTACTACTACTACTACTACTACTACTACTACTACTACTACTACTACTACTACTACTACTACTACTACTACTACTACTACTACTACTACTACTACTACTACTACTACTACTACTACTACTACTACTACTACTACTACTACTACTACTACTACTACTACTACTACTACTCCTGCTGCTGCTGCTGTTGCTGCTGCTGCTGCTGCTGCTGCTGCTGCTGCTGCTGCTGCTGCTGCTGCTGCTGCTGCTGCTACTACTACTACTACTACTACTACTACTACTACAGAGAGGTTACACACCGACGATGAGGACGGCTACTACAACAGAGAGGTAAAAGCTAGGGACGAAGCACCACCGGCGGTTATGGCGGTATGACGTAGTGTTACCGGAGTGGCGGTCTTAAAGTTTGGAGAGCTGTGCCGCTATTGCCTGGGCACGGGACAGACCCCCCAATCTGGGGCGTGCGGCTGATCCCTTAGTTCTACTTGTTGTATCGGCACACTCGTCTTTGATATGCCGTAATGCTGCACTATTCTCCGTATACCCGTGTTTGTGCTAGCCTAGGGCGTGGCGGAAGGGAGGGGGGTCTTTTCCCGTCGGTGCGAGGCTGGACCCACCCCCTACAAGTGAATCATAGGTGCGATGCAGGTTTTATCGACAGACCCCGCCCCGCCTGCCAACTTTTAATAGGTAGCCTTGGTTTGTGCTATTACTACAGTAGTAGCGGTAATTCGCCAATGCCGGCTGATCAGGCACTGCGAGTGTCTTATTCGTGGGCTTGTTACTACAATTACGTGCGGTACACCCGCGGTCTCGCCTGTACCAGGTATGTGCAGAGACAGGTGGACACCGTCGCTCGCGGAAGGCTGGTACATACAGCAGGTAGGTCTTGCCTGGATGCCATAGAGGGGAAGTTCGTCCGGTTGATACGTGCGCTGGTTTTGATTCGACAACGAAGGTGGAGCGGAGATCTCTCGCCGGCGCTCGGAAGGGGGCTTGGTTGGACCCTTCCCGCCCGATAATTTTTGTTTTTTGAGACCCGGAGGAAAGAAACACTATGTATGTATGTTAAGAGTTTTTCATGTCTTATTCCACGCCGAATTTAGGATGGAAAACCTCTGGGATGAGGTAGCCATAGAGTTGGCGAGATAGGAAAAAAATCGAGTGAGAGAAGGAGGTCACAGGAAGTGTTTGGGACCGCGGGTGAAACGGCATGATACCGACCTGGCGCTTAAGGTTGACGGAATCCCCCCCCTCCCTTCCCCCAGGAGGCTTTAACCCGTTTAGAAGTGCACACCCCACCCGCGGTTTTGAGGACGAACCGGTTGGGATAATAAGAGTAGGATGCGTTTTATTTTTTTTTTGCCGTTCTGGGTCAGGGTTAGTATATACCCGCTAGCCTTCCGGGCACGTCAACCCGGCCAGTTGGTTGGTTGAGCCTTGTGGCAGCAGCAGTTGGTTGTAAATTCGACGTGGGATTACTGTACCGTGATGGCCTTTGCCGAGCATGGTCAGGCGAAAGTTAGACGCGAGCAGGTGATGACTGAGGACAGCCCGAATGACATTGATTTTCGAGATACGGTGTAGGCGCTCGCTAAGTTGGAAGCCCAAGCGCGGAAGTAGTTATTACGGGGGACCATAGTTAACAGGACCTATGGTATACATAAAAACCTATATGTTTAACCATTTTTACTAACAATATTTGGTCCTGTTAACTATGGCCCCCCGTAATAGTTGCTGTCAGTCAGTGCGTTTTACGTACTCGTGGTTGTTTCTATCGTTTGCTTCTTGTTTTTTCCCCTTTGCGTGCGCCATACGCCATTCATTCGGGGCAGCACTGTAGGTAGTTGTTCGTATTCGCTGGTTCTTGCGCGATACAGCCAGCACGCTAGACATTGACACACAAAAAAAACTGCATCTATCTGGTATTCTCCTTCATAGCATAGCAGCAGCGTCCAGTTAGTTGTGGTGCAGACGAGGGCATGATTGCCAGCTGAGGCGTTCTGCGATAGATAGAGGTTCACCCTAACTTTTCTGAGGCTCTTCACTCAAGGAGCTCCATATACCTCACCCGAAAACTGACTTCAGCAAAAAACAATTTGCATCCCGATGAGTAATCCACCCCATGGCCTCAAGTAATAAAAAAATGCCATTTTTCGAAACAAACCAACAACAAGATTGGCATTCCGACGATTTTGGGTTAAGGAGCCCCGTCATCCAGAAAACATTTCAGCGGAAATGCCCGACCCCTATCGTAGAACGCGCGAGCGTTGGCCTGCGTATACCCTCTCGCCATCGAGCACTCGTGGTTGGAGGCGTTCTACGATAATAATAGAGGTCGTGCCACATTTATTTGGGGGAAAAAAAAAAAAAATCCTGAGCCACAAACGACGTCCTTGCCGGGCGCCCGTTGAAGAATGATGAGCATGAAACTTGCGTGCTCTACAGTGTAGGGCACAATGCGTGCGTACACGTGCGAGATGCGGGTAGCATCCGCCGTACGTATTCATATGTTTGTTTTCCCCATTGTACCTTAGAGGGGGGGGGGGGGGGGCATACGATCCTCAGAAAATTTAGGGTTGACCTCCATCGCAGAACGCCTCGGTGCTATTACGGGGGACAATAGTTAATAGGACCTACGATGCACACAAAAACCTCTATATTTCGCTATTTTTGACAACAATATTTGGTCCTATTAACAATGGTCCCCCGTAATAGTTAGTGTACAATGTCGAACTATTATTGCATGGTACGTGCCTGAAATAGACGTGTGAGACGTAACCTCCGCGCCGTTTCTTGGCGTGTGAAACTGTCGCTGGATCCTTCGAGACTTCATCAGGTTAAAAACTATCTCGCTGTCCTGTAGACTTCGTGGGCCCCTTGGCGGCCACGGGGCTAGACTTTTCCAATAAGAGAACCAAGTTGTAGGTTACATGGCGGTGTTGCGCGTGTATCAGGCTCCTGAAAACGTGTTCGAGCGGCATTTTTTCCCGCTCTCGCGCTGGCGTTGTATCGGACGGGGAGGGGTGGAGGGGCAAAAGCCCGGGAAATGCTCTTCTGGCATTTTTCAGGCTGGTTTTTCATCCCGCGGGATGATGGATGCAGATACCGCGCCTTGACAAGGATCGAGCAGGAGCATACGCCTTGGCTTTTCGTGTACAGTGTCATGCCAGTGCCGCCCGCTACGTACGACAAGTATACGAAAACTCGCTACGAATTACGATACAGGCTTATTTCTAGGTTCGACGGCCGCAATCGGACGGGGGGGGGGGGGGGGAGGGTCGGCTTTACTTATTAGGGACCCTCGATTTATTGCCGTTCCGAGTAACTACTTTATTTTTTACCTGGTACAAAAGTCTCGCCACCTTCTGTATTTAGCTGATACTCGTGGTTAGGTTTAGTGCGGCGCTAAGGGCTGCCGCAGCTTCGTTGCTCTCTTAAAAACAAATGGGGGGCCTTGATCAATCCGGAGTAATTTACCTATTTCGTCAGCAGTCAGAAGTGAGTGCCAAATAAAATTAAGCTGGCTCGACATCATCAGCGCCGGAAAAACTAACGAAGTTGACCTCCGGCGGCTCGCCAGCCCCAACCAATGTGTCCTGTCATCTGGGAGGCACTTTTTTCGGTTCTCGGTACGATCGTTTCCTGACTGAGCCCTTGCGGTTCGACACGCTCCCCCCCCGTGCCTCGGAACGATTTGTCTTATTGGCCAGGGCAGCGGGCGAGCCGTTCCATCAAACACGTAACCAGGAATATTAATTGAGTTCGATGCCGCGCCAGCTTATTCTGCCGTGCTACGGCATATACTCCTACACAGCAGCAACGCGTGTGAGTCGATCAATCCGGTTGTCGTTATTAATCCTTCCGCGCGCTGAAACAAAAAAAACGGACCAGATCTACTGTAGATTGCCTTTCGTGTTTGCTTCGTACAGCCGCAACATCAAACTAATGTCCACCCCCGCTTTCGGACGATATTTCTCGCCCATCGTGAAACCTAATCAGGGCGAAATGGTGGTGTCCATTGCACCAGCCCTTCCTACGAACTCCTCCTGCGCGACGCTTCCTGGGCACCAACACAAACGCTATCGTACCGCGGTGCCACGGGAGGGGAGGGGGTCGGGGGTGGGGGGGGGGGGGAAGCAAGAGCACGGTATAGTCTACATCTAAACTCACGTTGCCGTGCCAACACAAAACCCGCCCGTGTGAGCATGTCACGCAAAAACTCTGAATTCTGTTGCGAGCACGCCATATATAACATGAACACTGCGTCCACCCACGCTGGTGCGCAAACGCCGTGCCATACGGTGAGAAGCCATGCCGGCGCGCGAACGGGCCACAACAGCGACCGAAACTGAAGACCCCGACCCCAGCTTCAACCCCAAGCCCAAAGCCCGTTCCCTACTCCTACTCCTGCTCCTAAAGTTACCGACGCAGAGCGACACCCACCCCCACCCCCGCCGATAGGACGAACACAATGAAAGCATGTATGCCAAAGCGTACAGGTAGCCCCGCCTCGATCAGAAGCGGCGGAAAGAGTAACTCTTGTTCCGTCGGTACGTCTCGAAAGCGTCGCTCTCCGCGGCCGTCACCTTCTTCACGCCCCCCGACTCGCCCTTCCCGATGCCCGCCTTGTCCATCTGAGCGTCCCCGCGCCCCGTGTTTCAACGTTTTGCAACACCGTGCCGAATTGGCGCAAAACAAACAAATAAAAAAAACAATAAAAATCAAACGTGTCATAAAAAACCAAACAAAACAAAAAAACGCCCGCACATAACGCGTGCAAAAAAAAATGGCGAAAAGCAAAACACGGGGAAAAAAGGGCCAAAGTGTGGAGCGCCGAGATGTGTAGCACCGCGCGGGATATGCCAAAGACCAAGGGCAAAATTGGGCATGATCGCGTGCGAAAAGGTCGGAAAAGAGCGGAAAAGTGGTCAGAACGCACCGCCGACGTGTTTACCACAACAAAATTCCGAAGCGCGGAAATCGTCAACACCAAGCGCGAGAATTGGCCAAAGACCACGTGGAAAAATGAACAAAAGGCCAAAGCGCACAAATTTGTCGAAAATATCACGCGATGATTTTTTTTTGAGGGCGAACAAACCCAAGACACGTTTTTTTTTTTGCCAAAAGAACAAGTGCAGAAATTGCCAAAAAGGACGCGCGCAGAATTGGCCGAGACCAAGCGCAAAACAAAAGAAGCGTTAAGGGGCAAAAAAAAGCCGATAGCACGACAAAACGTTTGGGCAAGGAAGTAACGCCGAGGGTCGCCGAAGTTGGGCGACAGACCAGTTCCCGTCCGACACCGGAGATCGCCATGGTTGAGGGGGGGGGGGGGAGGGGGGGGACGGACGCAAAGGGAGGGCGGGTGGACGATGAGAGAGTCAGTTGATGCGATGTTGGGACAGCTCAAACGATAGGCAGGGGATCATCGACCGGTCGGTTCCTGGCTACCGCTGGCTGCTTGCTTGGCCGCTGCTGCTGCTGTGCTGTCGATGAAACGTTGCGGCCGTTGGCTATATAGGGGAAGCAAAAGCGGTTGCTTGGTGTTGCGCACCTGGTGCTATACAGTGCTACCGCTGCTGATGCTGCTGCTGCTGCTGCCGCGGCTGCTTTGCTGGCACGTACACGCTACCAGGTACACAACAGGGAAGGGTCCCGACTTTTTTTCAGGGGCTTCCACTACGGGGGACCATAGTGAATAGGACCAAATAGTGTTAGAAAAAACAGGGAAACATATATAGGTGTTTGTGTTTTTCGGAGGTCCTATTTTTACTATGGCCACCGTAATAAATGGGAAACATTTATTCTTCTTCAAGAAATAACAAAGGTGCAAGATGACAGGGTGCCTTATTAAAAAACACACTGACTACAGTAATAACAATGCTGTTACAATGAAACTGGGAGATTCGGGTTCCTCCCTCAGTGGGGGAGTTAAGGCAGTCAAAAATGTCTCGGACGAGAAACTGATAATCCCTACCATATCATGCTACGAATTCTACATGTCATTTTTCGTACTGTACGTTTAGGGGGGTGGCACCACCGATGGAACGGCCGCTTGATAAGCATAATATATAGCGCTCGAATCGCGACAGCATGGGTTCTTGCATGGGCAGCTTTCCCACCTTACTCCCTACAGCACCTCGCGCACAAAGGCTCAACACCGTTAATACGGATCCAGCAGAGGACAACCATAAATAAAACGTACCAGCATGTTTCTGGCATATACACCCGCGTACACACCGATTCGCCAACACTCACCGAAAACACGAAACCATAGCACCGGCAAGAGCGGTATTATTCCCAACCATCGTGCTGCGAGCGTGCCGCACTCCTCCTTGCCTCGCAGTTCCGCTACAAAACTTATACACCCCCCTTGCCCGCCCCGGCCCAAATCGAGTGGCCGACGACGTACTCGTCTTTTTAAGTTCGGCTCCTGTGATTTTCTCTCAGTGCGGGTCTGCAAGAGTGCTTCGGGTACCCCCCCCCCGCACTACGCTACGTTAGCATAAAAAAGTCGAACAAAGGGGTGGGGGGTGTGTTGACATGACATGACAGCCCCCCCCGCGCATGAAAAAAAAAAAAAAAACATGTTTTTATTCACACACAAAAAACAACACGACCCAACAAACAGCAAACAGATCGTCGTACACAACACGCCAGCATCATCAGCCAAACGCAAGCAAAAATGGCTGCAAACACTAATAACAATAACACGAAGAGCACCATCGCCGCTATCAATGCCCCCCCCCCCCCCCCCCCCCGCCCCCGCCCCCCCCCCCCCCCTCCGCGCCACCAAAAAACACTCGCCTGTCCCGCGCCCGAAATGGGCTCCACCATCCCAGATCGGGTCGACCCCAGCCCGGTACCCTCGCTCCAACCTTCGTTGAAAACATCCAACCCGTATAGGAGAACCAGCAACAACAAGGAAACACGGAGCAGCAAAGAGCGGGGAAAATTTCATTTCGACCGCGGCGATCAGTGCGTCAGTACAGACTGTTTCGAAGGTCATTCGCGGAAGCTTGCAGCCTCCGTCGAAAATCCCATCGAATGCAGGAGGACCGTAGGAACGACTCCAACGAGCAGCAGCGGCGGCAAACGAGGGATGTGGGCCGACCGTGGGACGATCAGCCTTAGGTGGTGGTGGTGGTGGTGGCGGTGACGGTAGAAGCGGTAGTGGTGTTGGATGCCACTCACCACTATGCCCCGAAACATAATCAAAAACGTTTTATTTGCCAAATCAGATTTAAACCGGTGCTTACATTATGGGACAGAGTGGTACTCTGAAGGGATACGCGAGGGCCGTTTGGGCAACACCATTACGGGGGACCATAGTTAATAGGACCTATGGTATACACAAAAACCTATACATTTAACCATTTTTACTAACACTATTTGGTCCTATTAACTATGGTCCCCCGTGAATAGCATGGCTGCAAAAACGATCCTTACACACCCGGACGGAGTTACGTACACACGACACCCGAGGTCTGTTCTGTGTTCAGCAGCGAACGATACGCGTGGCGCTTCGAATACAAGCCGGAGGCAACGAAGGGGTTCTCGCTATGGCTGCAGTTCCCGTTTTGATCTTCCGGGTAAGAATGAAGGTCTCCATAAACAAGACAAAACAAAAAAGCAAAACTAAACAAAACAAAGGGCGCGCGTGTACACGAAATGGAATCGGCAAATATCTCTACAGCAGTAGCATGGTATTCTTGTGTGTACAGTCGCCTCCCTTCCTAACACGAAAGTTAGAAACCTCCTTCGACGGCTGGAAGAGGGGGCATGGGTTCGTCGCGACAGCTACACACCGCGCACGCGCCAGTGCCTGCCCACGCGCGCTACATGCAGAGTCCGCGTACTCGCCAGAACAAAAAAAAAAAAAAAAAGAGGGTGCTCCCCATTTGTCACATTTCCCCCCGACCGTCCTTTTTCAGCAAGACTGCTTCCTGCCTCCAGCCTCAAGAACGCAACACACTCAGAACAAAAAAAGCACAAACACGCGGGCGAAGCACGAAAGGAAACACCACAAAACGCACATATTAACCGAAAACCCCAACACACGAAACCCAGCACACACACAACACCGAACAAATACGCACACACCATATACACTGGTATCGTGTATCGCACAATACACGAACGACCAAGCACAAGAGCGCAACACACAAAACACACGAAACACAAAGCACTCAGAAAACCACAAAGCACACGAAAACAGCATGTACATGGCACAAAACACGAAAACAAAAAGCACGAAAAACAAAAACACTCTACAGCAGTAGACACCAAAACACAAAAAAAAACAAAAAAAAACACACACACACACAAAAATCACACAAAAACCACACAAAAACAAAAGAAAAAACAACTCACCCATCTTCTTGAGCAAGTTGTGGCCGATGTTTTCCTCCCCCAGCACCTTCTCCCTCCCCTGCACGTCGCTCTCCAGCTCCAGCTGAGCCTGCTTCGCGCGCAGGCCCTGACTGTTAGCCAAGAACCCCCCCTCCCGATTCCTGCATCGGGTCGAACAGGGGTTTCCAAATAAAACACCGGGGGGGGGGGGGGGGGGGCATAGTATGCGTGTCAAATCTTCAAAACCTCCTTGTTCAGTTTGTGCTATACGCGTGTGAATATTGAATACTGCTGTAGTTGAAATATCCTCGTACTCGTACAAACACACAAACAAACGCGTGTGAACATCAGGAATCGGTTCTGTGAATATCAAGAGACGAAGACGTGAAGCTACAAAAGGTCCGTGCGCGTCACGCACCAGAGATAAGTAAACGTGTTTTATGTTTTGTTTGAACCGCGTGCCAAACGGTACCCCTACAGCAGCAAAAGTAAAACACACTTACACCCTTGGGACAATCCCGACGGGAAACATGCAAGTATTGTACGGACACACAAAAACAAGCAAAACACATGGTATATATACATACCATGGACAACAAAACAAACACACGGACAGTGTGAATGCAAACGCATACATCATTCTGTCCTTGAACACAACGAGCGTTTGTGCACACCAATATTCAATCAAAACGGTCCCTATAATAGTATTCAGGGAAAAAACGCGGTATAGCAAAACCACGGCCGAAAACACACAGCACACACAAAAATAAATAAATCATGAAACAAACAAACAGACGCACAGTCAATCAAATGCACAAAAAATAAAACGGACGCCCGAAAGCACCCCGCACAACCGTCCGGAAAAACCCGGCTGCCTGACATACTTCCCCCTACCGATGGTCCTCACGGGCTGTGCGACATTTTTTACGATCCCAAAGGTGCTTTGCTCCTTTAGGACTGTTGTGACAGCAATACCGTTTTGGGGGAAAAACTGCTTGGAATTTGAGGGCATTGCCCCCCCCAAAAGGGACTGCACCCTACGTCAAAAGGTTCAGCAATGCATATAAAGCAAGTCACTCTGACCCCAAATAGATGAAAAAGTTCAATCGGTCCTTATATTTGGAGGAAAACGGTCCTTATATTTGGGGGGAAATGGATCTTTATACTGCGGGGGAATCGGTCTGTATATATATGCCCAGACGGTCCTTATATTCCGGGACAATCGGTCCTTAAATTCTGGAACGAACTGTCCTGATATTCCGGGACGAACGGTCCTTAAATTCCGGGACGAGCGGTCCTTATATTCATGGAAAATTGGTCCTTATATTCCAGAACAATTGGTCCTTATACTTCGGGACAATTTGCCCTTATACTGCGGGGCAATCTGTCCTAATACTGCGGGGCAATCGATCTGTATATACCGGGGCAGTCGGTCTTTAAATATCGGAACCATCGGTCTTTATATATCGGGACAATTGGTCCTTATATATCGGGACAAACGGTCCTCATATTTCGGGACAAACGGTCCTCATTTTTCGGGACAATCGGTCTTCATATTTCGGAACAATTTATCCTTATATTTCGGGGCAATCGGCATTTACACTGCGGGACAATCGGTCTTTATACTGCGGGGCAATCGGTCTTTATAATGCGGGACAGTCGGTCTTTATACTGCGGGGCACAATATATACCTGGTATTAATATTGCGGGGCAATCGCTCTTTGTATATTTGGCCAATCGGTCCTTATATTTCGGGCCAAACGTTTCTTGTATTTCGGGACCATCGGTACTTCTATCTCGGGACAATCGGTTCTTGTATTCCGGGACAATCGGTTCTTGTATTTCGGGGCAATCGGTCCTTACATTCCGGGGCAATCGGTCCTTCTATTCCGGACCAAAATGGTATTAAATAGTACATTATATAGAAGGCCTGTCTTTGCTCATGTTCCGATAGTACCTTTTGCAGGATTGTTTCCGTTCCGAAAGGTGAATACCCCGCATGCAAAAGGTCTGCCTTCGGCCACCTTCCGATAGGAACTCCCACTGAGAGGGGGGCAAAGGGGTAGTCCCGTCGGCCTCGAACACTCATCGTGCACGACTACGAGAAACAAACACGCAGACACAAATCATGGACTCAATTGCTTACCACCGGACAAAAACAATATCGCGGACAACGGGCGCACAAAAGAACACCACACACCCAAAAACCCACGTCACGGGGCAAGAAAAAATAAATGTACGTCCAAAATACCAGCAACCATGGATAGGTACGTAACACACACCCCAAGACAACGCAAAACAGCGAAAAAAACACCACAAACAGCACGAATGACACAAAGCAACACGAACACGCGCCAGAGTCCCTTCCCGCACCCCCGCCTTTCGCGAAGGAGAGGAAGTCTCCGCGAACAAACCTGCGGCCTCGATCTTTCCCCCCGCCCGCCTCTTTCGGCTCCTTCCCGTCCATGCCAGCGGCCTTCCGCTCCTCCTCCAGCCGCCGCTGCTCTTTCTCCTTTCGACGCTCTTCGTCTACATGAGTAAGGGTTGCCCGGCTGTAGAACTCGTCCACGCGGACCTGCGAATGCGATCAACCAATCGACCAACCGGAGGGAGGGAGAGCGAATAAAAAAAAAAACGCCAATGAGGGGTTTCCATGAGCACGGGGGACGGGGTGATGGGGTTTGGGGGGCGCATTTGACCTTTAGCGACGGCGAAGCGGAAAATAGGCCACCAAGGGTTTCCAATGTGTGGCGGAGTGCGCGCGGGGTGGGGTGTACTCATTTATTGATTGCCTCGAGTAATTTGACCACTGACCACGCATCCCTTTCGAGACGGAGTGGGGGAAAAGGGAGGGGGATAAGCGGGAAAAACGCCAAAAAGGGTTCAAAGGGGTTTGGTGGGTGGGGGCCTGGGGTGGAGGGTGGATGCTATCAACCGACCTAGAGACCACCACCACCACCACCGCCACCACCACCAGCACTGCCAATACATGCGATATTTATTAATGGAATAGCAAAACCTATAGACGGCACTATCGAACTTGGCCCAATAACTCACGTCCAGTCTGCCCGGTTCGATGTGCGGAGCGACATACTTGGGCAGCAGCTTGAGGTCAATCGGCTTGTACCTCCGGAAGCCGTTCCGAAGCGAAACCTAGCGAAAACAAAACCGGGGTGGGGTAGGGTACGGTGGCGAGAACAAAAATCCTGGCTGGGACTCGGATCGGAAAACAATAAACATCACGAAATGAGCGTTGAAGCAAAAGAGCATTTCCCGAAAGCAAATCGAGCAGCGCTACGAACCGCCCTGCTAGTATGAAGGCCGTCGGGGGAAAAAAACGAGAAATGTGTTCATCAGCACCATTTGTCTCTACCTCGCGCTCTCTCCCTGACTTGAGTCCCCTCATTTCCTTCTTCGTCTCGGTTCGTGTGCATGCTTCTCTCTCTCTCTCCCCCCCTCCCTTCTATTCTTTTTTGGCGGTCGGTCAGAGCTGGTTGTCGAGTTAGATACTTTGGGCAAGGTGACGTACCTTTACTCCGCACAAGTGGGAATGATCGTATCACGTAGTGTGTACGGTAAGGCGCCCAAGAGGCAGTTACATACTGTACTACTCCCATTGCTTCCGTTGCTGTCTCTGGAAGTGGCCACACCGGAAATTAAATTGACCCCTTGAAACTGCCATCCATACGCAAGTTCGCCTCACAGGCGGTTCTTATTAATAGTAGGATGCAGCTCACCCTTCATTCGGCTCGCCCAACACCTCACGGCGCTTCGCGCTTGGTGCAAGCAATGTCTGCCTGGTCGGTGAAAACCCAACGCTCCGTCCCGGCATTGTAGGGATGCGAGCGTCTATGATCATACGACCACGGCCATGCATGATATCGAGTACATATCTGCTATCGAGTACACCCCCCCCCACCCCCCCCCACCCCCGCCCTCGCGCTTGGTACAAGCAATGTCTGCCTGGTCACTGAAAACCCGACGTGCTCCGGCCCGGCATTGTAGGGATGCGAGGGTCTATGGGCTATGGTCATACGACTACGGCCATGCATGATATCGAGTACCCTCCCCCCCCCCCCCCCCCTCGCGTTTGGTGAAAGCAATGCCTGCCTGGTCGGTGAAAACCCGACGTGCTCCGTCCCGACATTGTAGGGATGCGAGGGTCCGTGGTCGTACCACTACGGCCATGCGTAACATCAAGTCCACCCACCCCACCACCCACCCCTCCCCCTCTCACTCTGAGGATGCCGGCCATAGTGCCAACGGGAAGATTCTCTAGCATGTTGCCGGCCTCGTGCGCGGTGCTCGCCAGACCGGCAGCGACTGGGAACTTGTTTGTCTCCACCGCCTGCGCCTTTCCCCTGTTTTCCCCACGAACGATTACAAAAAAAAAAAGAAAAAGAATGACCATCGTAGGTTGCGGATATGTTGAAATTAAAAATAAATATATCGATAAATGCTGATAGTTACTTCATGGATACTGCTAAACTGTTACCGGTGATTCTTTCGGAACGAATTTATCGATACTTGCCGATAGCTTTTGTTAATTAGCGAGAATTATCTATATTTACGTCATCGTATCATCCGTAGTTATTGAAAATAACGGTCATATACGTAAGAGTCGGATGCTTATCGAAGCCAAACGTACCGTCGAAATGTTTCACGGTTTGCTTCATGATTTCCAAATAATGCCAGAAAATTGGGGAAAAATGAATATTTAAGCTATCTCGTCATTTTAGCAAGCACGCTCCTAATTTTCCACAATCGTGGAACTTTCACATTGTTTCTTGCGTTTAAATGGGAATTGAAAAATAAACAAATAAAAACGGAACATTCTACAAAACTTGCGGCCATGAATAAGCAACGGCCCTAAAATATCGGACATTATAAAGAAGTAGCGATAACAACCGATTCATCGACAGGGGGGGGAGGTTCTCAGAAAAACAAGAAAAACAACAACCTCGTCCATGTCACTTACGCTCTCCACCTCCGCCCGTTACCCCCCTTCCACGACTCATCCGCCGATTGGACGACGGGGATTCCCTTGCCCCCCCCCCCCCCCCCCCCACCCCACCCAAGGGGCAGGCAGTTACATAGTACTCCCATTGCTGTCTCTGGAAGTGCCTACACCGGAAATTAAATCAACTCAATGAAGCTGTCATCCATACGCAAGTCCGCCTCAAAAGCGGTTCTTAGCAGGATGCAGCTCGCCCTTCATGCGACTCGCCAGACACCTCACGGCGCTTCGCGCTTGGTGCGAGCAATGTCTGCCTGGTCGGTGAAAACCCGACATGCTCCGTCCCGGCATTATAGGGATGCGAGGGTCTATGGTCATGCGACTACGCCCATGCGTGAGATCGAGTACATCTCTCCTATCGAGTACACCCCCCCTCCCCCCCCTCCCCCATTCCAAACACCATCGAAAACCTCTAAACGTGTTTAATGTGTTCGACTCACATGACGGGGTATAATGCTCCCCTCCAGGGGAACATAACGTTACAGGTGGGCATCGTTTCCGGTGCCGGGGCCAGCGCAGGCACAGCAGGAATCACTGGAAGGCCTGCTCCTGCTCCTGCCCCTGCCCCTGCCCCTGCCGCACCCGCCGCCGCACCGTCCTCCCCGCCCTCCCCCCTGTTGGCGCTGTCTAACCCCCCTCCCCCCCCCCCCTCTGCCATCGTCCTCACTCTTGCCAGGGATCGTTCCATCGCTTCGTCCGCTGCTGCCTGAGGGAGCCAGGGGGGAGAGGGGGTACTCAATTGTTGCTTGCCTTAGTCATTTGACATTTGACCACGCATCCCTTTCGAGACGTAGAGCCGGGGGCAGGGGGGGGGGGGGGGGTGTACTAGATAGGAGAGATGTACTCGATCTCATGCATGGCCGTAGTCGTATGACCATAGAGGGGGGGGGGGGGGGGGGGAGGGGAGTAGTGGTGGTGGCGGTGGCGGCGGTGGTGGTGGGTGGGCGCGGGGGGAGTGTTGGAGTTGGCGGTGGGAGGTAGCGTTGGTAGATGGGGGGATAGGGGGGAGGGTTGGTGTTGGTGGCATTGGTTGTGGCCGTGTAAGTGTTGGCGTTGATGAGATTGTTTGCTGCTGGTGGTGGTATTCATTGCTGACGAAACGCTGCTGTTGCGTCCCCTTGAAAAAAAAGGAGTGTACCAGCAGTAGCTTTGCTGGCGACACTGTTGTCGCTGCGTCGCCTGAGTAGCTTTCGGTCCGTGTTTCAAGTCAGGGTACGTTTTCGCTGATGACGTTTTTTTATTGCAGAGTATACATATACTTTTACTGTAGTACATATCATCAGAGCACGACGAGTGAAAGTTTACACTTCCGCGTAAAAGGCTGAAAGCGAAACTATTGTACCAACGCTGGAAACGGCTACGCGAAGTAAGAAAGCGCAGGCAGCGTTCCATGCTGACGAAAGTAACAAGACGACGGACCGACAACATGCGTCGCAATACGGACCAACAGGCCGAGCATGGTGTCGGGATATCGACCGCATGCCTTCCAGCACACCACAATCTCCAAGAGCTCCGCTGCTGCACCACCAAACACCAACACCCCAACACGAAACACCATTACGCAACTCAAGCCAGAAACGCAAGCCAGAACACCTTCAAAACACGAAAACAGCAGCAGCACCACCACCACCACCACCACCACCACCACCACCACCGTTTGACATAAAACACCACCAACAGCACACACCACGAGCACACAACGGTGACAAAAAACACACAAACACACACACAAACAATACCGACACCTACATGAACCCCAAACCTCCTCCACCTCCAGAGGGATGCGGTGGTCGATCATCAAAGGACTAAGGCAAGCAACAAACTAGTACGCCCCCCCCCCCCCCCCCCCCTTCCCTTCCCTTCCCTTCCCTTCCCTTCCCGCCCGTCTCTCCTCACCTCGTCCGCCTTCCTCCTTTCATCCTCCTGCTTGCGCCGCTCCTCCTCGTCCTCCATAGAAAACGCACCCGCACCCAACCCGCCAGCACCATTGGAAATCCCGCTCACCGACAGCGAACCGCTCCCTGAGGCAGATGTGGGTGGTTGCAGAAAAAATGCGGTGCGCGGAATCACGTCGGGTGAGCAGTGGGCAGGAGAAACACAGCTCGGGACGACCAACCGAACAGGTAACGCCTGAAACAAAGCCCTGCCTCCCCCCACCACCCCCTCCCCTTGATCCAGCCACGGCCGTCCCTATCCCTCCCCTCTTCTTCCTCTTACCCCTCCAAGAAAACCCAACACCATTTACTCCCCCCCCCCTCCTCACCCCCATCCTATTCCCGGCCATGGGCACCCCTACCCCCCCTTCCTCCCTCTCCTTCCACCCCCAATGCCCCTCCCCACCACCATCCTGACCCCAGTCACGGCCGTATCCGTCCCTCCCCCTTACCGCCAGCCTTCGGGCAGCCTTATTCGTCATGGTCATAGCGGCGTCATAAACATCACCCCCTTCGTTTGTTTTGTTTGTTTTTTTTTGGCGGTCGGTCACAGCTGGTTGTCGAGTTAGATCGTTTGTGCGAGGTGAAGAGCCTTTACTCCGCACACGTGGGAATGATCGTATCACGTAACGTTCAAGGTAAGGCGCCCAAGAGGCAGTTACGTAGTACTCCCATTGCTGTCTCTGGAGTTGCCTCCACCGGAAATTAAATTAACTCATTGAAGCTGTCGTCCATATGCAAGTCCGCCTCACAAGTGATTCTCAGTAGGATGCCGCTCACCCTTCATGCAACTCGCCAGACACCTCACGGCGCGTCGCGCTTGGTGCAAGCAAATGTCTGCCTGGTCGGTAAAAACCCGACATGCTCCGTCCCGGCATTGTAGGGATACGAGGGTCTATGGTCATACGACTACGGCCATGCATGAGATCCAGTGCACATCTCCTATCGAGGTACCCCCCCCCCCCCCCCCTCCAACCCCCCAACCCTCCCTCATCCCCCCCCCCCCCCTCTGCACAACACCATCACCCCCCCCCCCCCACATCCACTCCCGCCAACCCTCCCCCCCTCTCCCCTCCCCCTCTCCCCAACCCTCGCTCACCCCACCCCACCCCTCCCCACCCCTCCCCCATACCCTCACCACCACCTTGATCCCAGCCACGGCCGTCCCTATCCCCCCCTCCTCCGTCCCTGCCTCCGGCGCGCTCCCTCAGGCCTCGGGCAGCCTTGTTTGCCATGGCCTTGGCGGTGGCGTGCTTGGCGGTCACAGCCGCGGCGGCGGCTAGCAGGTCGTCGCACTCCGCGGGGGTGAACACGCCGTTCGAGCCCCACAGACGTACGATGCGCTCCACCTGGACAGATAAATCGGTTTGGGTAGATAGAGGGTACACAAAAGGGGTGGCTTCGGCCGGATCGGGTTCGGCTGGGTTGGGGTTAGATAGGTCGGGCTGGGTTTGATTTGCGTCCGACCCGGTAGTGTTGCTATAAACGGGGGGGGGGGGCGTAGTAAATAGGACCACGCAGTGTTGGTAAAAACGGCGAAATAGAATAGGTTTTTGTTTGTACCGTAGGTCCTATTTGATATTGTCCCCCGTAAATAGAGCGGCGAGTGAGTTGGATGTCTAAAAGTCGGCGGCTGCTGGGTTAGGTACTAGTTAGTTGGCTGGGTATTATTGTAGTTGCCGCAGTTGTTTGCAGCGGCGCCAACCCGACCATTTGTTTTTCCTTGTTGATGGAAGGCTTTTTTTCTGCGAGGTGGTCGTGCGCATTTCTCGGTGGGAAGCACTCGCTCCGAGAGGAACAAGAGGGGTACGTAGAGCTGAGAGGTCTACCGCAGATCATGGTCCATCAAAAACCCATCGCCCATCGACAAAAAAAAACTTGCTTTCGTCGGTCCTGAATTTTTCTCTCCCCCTCCCCGCCCCCTCTCCTGAGCTGGTTGTCGAGTTAGATCATTTGTGCGAGGTGAACAACCTTTGCTCCGCACCAGTGGGAATGATCGTATCACGCAGTGTTGATGGTAAGGCACCCAAGAGCCAAGTTACATAGCACTCCAATCGTTGTTTCTGGAAGTGGCTACACCGGAAATTGGATTAACTCATTGAACCTGTCATCCATATGCAAGTCCGCCTCACAAGCGGTTCTTAGTAGGATGCAGCTCACCCTTCATGCGACTCGCGAGACACCTCACGGCGTTCGTTTCGCGCTTGGTGCAAGCAACGTCTACCCGACATGCTCCGTCCCGGCATTGCAGGGATGCGAGGGTCTATGATCATACGACTACAGCCATGCATGATATCGAGTACACGTCTCATGTCGAGTACACCCCCCCCTCCCCCCTCTCCTGAATCTTCGCCGTGTGAACCTGTAAAGCCAAGCCGACCCAACACAAGGGCTGCGAGGCAACCGAATTAGTTGACTAGTCGGCTGGCGCTGTTTTGGCCTCGTTATATGTATACTACACAAACAGCGCCAGCAGACGAAAACAGAGCTGTGCTGACCTTGTCAAGGCTCCCGCCGGTGAGGTCTGGCGCCAGCGTGCACGCCGCTCGCAGCACGCCGGGGACCTGCCGGAGGCATCTGCGGAGACAAAACAGACAAGGGGAGGGGGTGGAGGATTGGACAGGGAGAGGGGGGCGGGGGGGAGGGCTGCAGCAACCGCGGTCACAAAAGACACTCGCACAACCTCCGGCATCCTTTTGCTACCTACCAGTATGAATATGGAGGGGGAAGGGAAGGAGGGGGGGGGGGGGAGGGGTCGTCCATCCCCTCCCCCCCGCATCGTGCGGCGTCATAACCGGGACGAGTACCGTCTAACGCGGGTATGCACAAACACGGCTAGACGCGGGTTTTCAATCAACCAGCCAACCCCCGCAACCAGGCAGAAGGCAGCTATCCTACCCATTCGGCAAACCCCAGCAAACCAGCGCTCAGCAGATCCACAAACAACCACCACGAACGATCAGCTGCTAACGGCCGAATACCAAAAAAAAAAAATAATCAAGCAATCAACCAGCGACGACGACAGACAGACATCCCCCGAAACGAAGCAGCTGCTGAACTAGAGTAGAAGCGAGTCGACGACGGACCAAATGGCCCAAGTCTGTCTTCTCGAGATAAAACGAAGGCAAGAATCGTAGTGGTGGTGGTGCTGGGGGGGGGGGGGGGGGGGGGGGGGGGGAAGCCTGCTACATGACCACGGACCGGAGTTACGAGTGATAGGGGGGGGGGGGGGCAAAGTAAATAGGACCAAATATTGTTATTACGGGGGGTCATAGTTAATAGGACCTATGGTATACAAAAAAAACTACCTGGTATATATTTAACCTTTTTTACTAACAATATTTGGTCCTATTAACTATGCCCCCCCGTAATAGTAAAAGTAGGTGAATATATTGTTTTTTGTGTGTACCGTAGGTCCCCTATTTACTATGGTTCCTCGTAACATAACAAGAGAGGGAAAATAAGGGCGAGAGGAAAAAACCTAAAGGAAAAAAAGAAAAGAAGCTGCTTTGAGTGGGCAGGATTTTCACGACTATTAACGATGACTAATCGGTAACAGGTAAGTGCCAGTAGCCATACAACTATTACGGGGGACCATAGTTAATAGGACCAAATATTGTTAGTAGAAATAGTTGGATATATAGGTTTTTATGTATACCACAGGTCCTATTAACTATGGTCCCCCGTAATAACTCGAGTTGACTCTTTCAGTCAGTAAGCCGGCTGAAAATGGCCAGCTGACTACGCCGACGTAATCCAGGCGGGGCGAAGCGAGAGCTGAATCAGTCCCGCCCACTCCAAAAAGGGCAAAAAATAATCCGGCAGTCAACAATCCCTCTTACCAGTACGGAAACCCAGTAAGTCGGATGGATAGTCGGCACCTCGAGGGAACGGCTACCTATTAATAGTGCCTTTCACAACAGTCCGACCAGAAAGTATTAAATACTGCTGTGGTTTGTGACTCAAGTCGCGCCGACTCAACCGGCAACAAAGAGCTAACTAAACCAACAGAGGCATACCAACAAGCACCCGTGATACCCCTCCATTCCACCACCCACCAGTCACGACAAAAACCGATGGAGAAAAAGACAGCCCACGAAACCAAACAACCGAAGGCATGAACGGCTGGCAGACGGCCTTGCCAACACAGGCGGTCGTTCGCAGGTTTCATTCGCGCTTGCGATCACGTGGTGTTCTACATTTTTTTACCTACAGTAGACCTAACTCTACGCGAAAAATAAAAACAAATATATTTTCCACCTATATTAATTAATTCGTGCTCAAAGCCGCGAGTACAATCAACACCTACCACTATGTCCCGAAGTATAAGCATAAGCAACGTTTTGTTTGAATAGTAGTGTTGAAAAGGTCGCTATATTTAGGGACAAGAGTGGTGCCTGGTAAGCACTTCGGCGAAAAAAACACCCCTGGCACGTATATTCTCAGTTTTTCAAAGCACAGCAGCAGTACCAGTAGTAATTGTACCAGGTAGTGCTTTTGCTCCCAAAAATCGGGGTTGTAGCGTTGCGGCAGTTCCAACTTGAATTCCAGGTGATCGGTCGTTTCCGCGCCCAGCGCACGGGGGTAGTGGTCAGAGTCGGAAGAGCGAGACGAAACAAGTACATCAACGATTCAGGTATGTAAAATAATATACACCTAAACAAATTTCCAGGACCACAGAAAACAGAACGTCCGTGTCTCCCTTTTTCCAGCAAATATCCCTCAAGTTCGGGGGTCGCCGCGCTCGTCGGTGGCGCTGAGACTCCGAGACGCGCGCACGGGAGAACACCCGTCGGAGCCCGGCTCGCGCCACCGTCGAGGAGAGCGGTCGAAAAGGCAAGCACGAAGGGCGGGGGAAGCGAAGGCGTCCGGAGTCCCAGACAGAGTTGAAGACAAAATCGGAATTTTAAGGTTCGCTCACAGAGGCCGAGATTCATTTGTCCATATATATACATCTATATTTATACGTAGTATTGAAAAAGCTCACTCTGCCTTGAAGATGTCCGCCGCGGGGTGATGTTGGATGGCGAACAGGACGTCGTTGACGAGGTACATGATGTGGATCACCTTGTCGCATGCCTGGCCGAACCCCGCAGAATCATAAACGACGATAAGGAAAACTGTAAATATGTAACATAGCGTAACATATGGTACCTGGTATTATTATATACCAGGCATAGTTCATACCTGGTATATATAAAAGGTTGAGGGTCGAAAGGAGTACGGAAGAGGACGCGGAAAAAGAGGCAAAACTACGGAAAAGGAAAAATAGAAAGGGGGGAAAACGGGAAAAAATGGTAAAAAAAGGAAAACGAGGAAATAGAAAAGAGAATATTCGCAAGACGAGAGAGCAGAACGAAAAACAATAACATCAACAACAAGCGATCATGACGAGACACACAAGAGGAGGAAAACACACACACGAAAAAAAACACAAAAAAAAATAGGAAGAACAAGGGATCAGGCCAGAGAGAGAAAAAACAGCAACCCCATCCAACCCACTCCAATCGGAACCATACCGAAAAATCAACCCACACGAACAAAAAAGGTCAAAACCAAACCAAACTAAATCAAACCAGACACGATGTATGTACGCACTGTACCTTGTTTCTCGGCAATGCCTTCGGCCCCTCCCCCCCCGCCGCCATCTGCGTTTCCTTCGCAAAAGTCCCAAGCCGCCACGCAATGGCCACCGCGAAGTGCCCCAGCCTGGATACCACCCAGTCCTTGCTGGCTTGGATGGAGTCCTGGGATCCGACCAGCTGCTTCAGGAGCAGCTCGAACTGCGAGGGACGTTGCGATGGGCGTTTGCTCTATAGGTGGTTGTTGCTGGTTGGTTTGGACGGTTGGTTGGTCGATCGTTCGGTTGCTTGGTGGGTTGGTTAGGGTTTGATTGGTCCGTCCGTCGATCGGTCGGATGACTCGGTGGGTTGGCTCACTTCGTTTTCAGTAGATAGTTGGGTGTTTGGTGGGTCGATAGGTACGTGGGTGCGGTCGGGTTGGTTTGATTTGGTTTGTAACTGTGACATTAACACACAGTCAGTAGGCACGAGGTTGGTTCGTTCGGTTACTTTTCTAGCAACAGGTAGCTAGTGATAGTAGGTAGGCTATTTGGTCGGTCGATCGGTCTGTTGGTTGATCGGATAGTTTGTTGGTTGGTCGCTACTTCGTCATCAACAGATGGTTGGACACCCCCCGGGTAGTATATTTGGGCAATCCAATGGTTGGTTGGTTTCTTTACTTTGATTCCATATCAGCACACCGTTAGTTAGCTCGCCTAGCTTGCTGGTTGGTTGCCTCGCTAGTTTGGCCACTTCGTTATCGATATACCGTTCGTCGGTTGGATAGCTCGTTGCTTCGTGGTTCCTTTCGTTCGAGTTGGCGTGAACGTACCAGTACAAAAAGCGACGACATCACACACCCTTCTCGAATAACTTACGTAAAACATTTTTGTGTTTATCTCACGCTTCACTCGTGTGCTATGACGACGGCCAACGACGACTCGATACCTCCCACCATGGAGCCGACCCAGCGGTACCGTCACCGCGACCACCACGATCGTCCACACATTCACCACCCGACAGTATGTTTCTTGGTTGCACGCCGACTTTATTAAATGTTTTCAAGGCGGTTCGCGTCTGTCTGGTCCCAGTCCCCCGTCGTCCGAAACAGGCGCTGGCCACAGCCGGGTACGTCGCGTGCTGCGCAGTGCGCATGGCGCAATCTATGCACTCCAAAGCCGAAAATACAGTCTAGCTGCACTCCCGACACCAAAATCAACACCACCACCACCACCACTAAAAGCGACATCAACACCGACACTACAAATGCGGCGACGACAGCCGCTGCTATTGTTGCCAGTCGGAACGACTGGCTGCAGCAGCGGCAGCGACCCCCCCCCCCCGCCGCTCCTCCTCCAACTCCCTCCAACACCCCACCCCCTGCATCTCCACCCCCCTGCCCTCCCACCACATCCCACGTGATCCTAACCCCCCCCCCCCCCCCCCCTCCCCACTCTAATCCACCCCACCAGACCCAACTGTTGCTTGTACAGCGTTTTGATTACGAATCTGACACCGTTAAGCTCACACAGGGGTGTCATAGTAAGTACAGTAGGACCTAGGGTACACACAAAAACCTATACATTCCCCTATTATACTAACTACATTTGGTCCTATTTACTGCGGTCCCCCATAACAGTCAGACACCGAACACACGAGGCGTTTTTTCGGAACAACATCTGGTTTATCACTGCTTCCCCGTTACCGAGACGAGTCCTGAAAAACGAACGCACCCACCCCCGCGCGAACCTCATAGGGTAGGGCTGTGAGCCGGTAGAATTTCACGACTAAAAACTAGTCATCAGTCGGCGAAGCCGCCTAGCTGAATTTTAGTCGTCAAGTCGGCTGGAGGAGCTATTTACTCTATTTGGCTTCATCTGACACAAAAAAAGCGCAATAAATATGACCTGCTGTAGATTCACGCACGTTTCAACACACACGAAAAAAAAAAGAAAAGGTTCAGCTTACGGTATGCGTAGGTACCCCCCCCCCCCAATAAACTTTCTGTTTCATGTTTTAAGGTGTACGGTTTTCTCAAGCCATGCGTACGTATTACTTCGCATTTACTGCCCTCTTTTTTGCGTCGTCTTCTTCTTCCAGGGTTATTTATTAAATCAGGGTTATTAAAGCCTGTCTTGCACCCACAGACTATCAAAACGTGGCCGCGAGTTCGTATGACAACAAAAAAAAACATACGCAACAACCACTACGTCTACAGCAACAGCAACAACAACAACAATACAACAACAACAATACAACAACAACATACCCACCACCCACCTGCTGCTCGTTTTGAGTGTCGAGCGCGAGGTTAGCCCCCGGCGCCATCTCTCCCGCGTCGATCATCCCCTGAACCCGCTGGGCCTTGGCCTGCTGCTCCATCATGGTGTGGTGGTGGAACATCTGCCGCCCAGAAGGGATGATAGGGTAGAGGGTGGGACACGATGGAGGAGGAAAAACACGTCGAGCAGAAAAGCTAGAGCGCACGCGAGCGCACGCCGCGCGCGGGGGGGGGGGGTGTTCGAGATAACTTTGAACTTTCAATACATCTATTTCTACCCCCTAGATTTCGGGACAAGAGTAGTATTTATGTCCATAAATAGAAGCACTGTTTATATTGATCTTTAAACATGGAAATGTTTCCTGAAGCTCAGGGAAGAACCAATTAAGGTGTCTAAATCACACAGGGGAACACATGGTTTTTTCGCGGTCCAACGTCGGTTCTGGTTACTACGTACCCTGGTAATAGACGACTTAGAAGACGGCGCATACCTGGCACTCTGCATGCAAGAAACTGGGGGAAAAAGGGTCACCATTAATATGACGTACCACAAAACCAACACCGCACGTAACGATCGACAACAGTAAATATTCGAAACGCACACTCGCTCAACCCACTCACCCCGATTTGAGCATGCCTCTGTTCCGGTGTGAAACCCATGCGAGCGCAGTGCAGCGACCACTTGTAGAACCTAAGCAAGTCCATGCCGTCAGATCAGGCGAAGAAACAATTACCGTCAAGGAAGGCCCGACCAAGCCAAAAACAGTCGATAAAAAATATGGTGTACCAGTACATAACTATCGATCAATTCGACAAATCTTGATCTCGTAACAGATCGTCTACCTCCACAGTTCGTCACCTGCCGTTGTAAGAAGTTGTGCAGGACTTATCTGTACAGTACAGATAATCCAACCCAGAGAGGAAACATGTCCTAGATATATCATACAGATATTACGGCTCCCACCCAGCAACATGAGCTATTAATAGATTTAATATTCTTTCTTCACGCCTCGCACAGATCGATAATATTTTCATTATTTGCCGCAGATACCCCAGGGAAGACGTTTTCTTCAACCATCTGTCTGCACCTGGTACCCGTCTACCGTAGCGCCCATGTTGCCTATGGTTTCCAGTATTACTACTCGACTATGCCAAGAAAAATGCACATACACCAGGTAGGTTTTTATTTAATAGTTCGACATAATACACGCCATACAAGCCAAGCTAAAGAGTAAACGACCAAACAATCATCAATTCGTCAAACCAACCAGAAAATGAAAAATAAAATCATTTACGTACGCAGAAATCGACCCCCCCCCCCCCCCCCCCCCCCCGTTGTTTCGGTTGAATCTCGACAAATTGTTCAATGGTTGTGGCTCGCTCGTGCAAGGATGCGCCGAACAGGATCAACCAACCAGAACGAACGAACCAAACCAAAAACCAAAAAATCAAAATCGAAAATCAAGCCCCACTGTTTCGGTTGCTTCTCAACATGAAGGTTGCGACTCACCCGTGCAAGGGTCCGCCGAAGAGGAAGGAGAGCATCTCGTTGTCCTTCTCCCTCTGCCTCACCATCTCCTCGAAATTGCCGCCGTTACGGGCTACGTACTCCGCCATCTTCTCCACCCTCTCCGCGTCCCTGACGAAAAGAAGAGAAGAAGAAGAAGAAGAATAGCAAACGTGACAAAAGGAGAGATTGAATAAAAAAAAATGGAGGTAGCGCACGCACAAGTAGCTCTCGCCACGAGCTTGCGCCGATAGGGGGCAGATCATTGACCCCCACTTCATGATTTACAGTAGGTACTTCAAGGAGGTTAGATCCCCGATCCGTATGATCTAGCTCATATTATGGGCGCCGATAGGGGGCAGATCATTGATTCCCACTTCATGATTTACAGTAGGTATTTCAAGGAGGTTAGATCCCTGATCTGTATGATCTAGCTCATATTGTCGGGTGGGAGCCGCGCAATCTGCATGATCTAGCTCATGTGTTTAAGGTTAGTAGTTTGATATACAGTACTTGCTACTAAGTAACACCAGGAACACATCCATCGTATTATATGTACACTCGAAAATTAAGAAGAGGAGACAGAAAAAAAAGAAAAATCGAAGGGAGAAGAACGGAAGAAAGAAAAAATGGAAGAAAAGAAAACCGAAGCGACCATGAGCTCGAGGCGCAGGCCGAGTCCCGTGGACAAGGTTGCTGTTTGCTGGCACGATCAGTTGCATGATAAGTCTAGCTGATGGACCAACATAATGACGCCATAAGAAGACGATGCGGAAGGCAAGACGGCAAGAAGTGAGTAGAGACAAAGAGCCAAAGAAACACAGAACAACATACTATACCTGGGTGGGATTAGGGTGCGGCTGGGATCAAGGATGCAAGGCTCATAAGCTTCGCGCCACCTGAATATTTTTTTCCTCGATTCCTCTCCAAAATTAGCCAAGATGTGCTGATATCGGCTCGTCGGCAACGCATGCGATACTGCTGCACGTATTTTATGGTAAATGATATCATCCGACCATCCAGTGATCACGGCGGACTACACATATTAGACACGCACATACAGAAAATAAACGTACTACGAGCAGATCGGTTGAAAACGAAACGTAGCAATGCCCGGTACTCCTAGAGCTTACCATCTATTCGACAGAAAATGTTGGCGCACACTACTGCTGTATGTAAGAGACAGAGGCTGGGATGCCAATCAATGGTTGACTGACTTAGGGCTACGAAGGGCTGTAGTTCGCGACCCTCAACCATTTCCTCGAAGAAGTGCTTGTTGTACCGCAGTCCCGTTTTGGGAACAAAACAGTTGAAAAATAATACTGGTAGGATTTTTTCATCGGTTTGTCCCCCAAAAGGGACTGTGGTTCCAAAAGGCTCAATCTCCCTCCAGAGGGCTAGCCCCCGCATGGCATCAACTCGTGATGATGGCAGATTTCCTGAAGCACGCACGCATCATCTAAATATCGTAACGAACACGCAGGGTTGTACGAGTATGGCCTTGACGTACCATCAACCAAGGCTTTCAGGGGGAAAAAACACCTGTGCACCACGTACAGCACAAGCAGTTCACTATACACAACGTACATACTAATACTCCCGCACGGTATGATTTGTACCGACTGAAATACCAGCAACCGTTGCGCAGGGTATGATGTGTACGTACTGAAATACTATCAACCATTGTTTTCAGGGCAATTAATGCACCTGCGCACAAGGTGCAGCCATACGTACTGTAGTGTTCATGTAACACGATGTCATGCCGTCTGGGTATAAGAAAAAATATCCAAACGTTTCTTGCGTTCCCAGACCACAGGGTGGTACTCACTTCGGTTCTGCAGGCGGGGGCGTGGGCGTTACTCCAGGAGGGGGCTGAACAAACCCTTGCTGCTGCTGCTGTTGCTGCTGCTGGGGCATTGGCTGGCCCCACCCCTTGTAGGCGGAGGGCGAAGGAGAAGGGGGGGGGGGGGGGGGGTGGGAGGGGGGGGGGGGCGTGCACGCAAGGTTGCCGTGTATGGCAGGGTCGTGAAAAGCAGCAAAGCAAAGCACAAAAAGAGAGCAGACTACGCAGTCGAACCTCAACTACATACCAGGTACTCAGTAATAAACTCCCTTCTTGAACTAAAGTGAACTAACAAAAGATCACCTACACGGACTGTTGACAGATAAACTGAGGCGAACGAAAAAACAACACAGCATTGAACGAAACAGAAAAATACAACGAAGCAACAAAAAGAGGCCCCGTACGACAGCTGTTACCGTAAGCACGCAAGCTTATACTCGTACACGTGGCCGAAAATACTCCCCGGCTATGGAAAGGCCTATACCGGAAATTAAATCAACTCATTGAAGCTGTCATCCATATGCAAGTCGGCCTCAAAAGCGATTCTTAGTAGGATGCAGCTCACCCTTCATGCGACTCGCCAGACACCTCACCGCGCTTCGCGCTTGGTGCAAGCAATGTCTGCCTGGTCGGTGAAAACCCGACATGCTCCGTCCCGGCATTGTAGGGATGCGAGGGTCTATGGTCATACGACTACGGCCATCCATGAGATCGAGTACATATCTCCTATCGAGTACACCCCCCCCCTCCCGGCAACATAGCTGGCGCCCAAAAAAACACGAGCTACAGCGGTCAGTGAAATGTTCGAATTTAGGTCGGGCGCTGCCTTTTCGGTTTCCCTATTACGATTATATGATAGGACAAGGCAGATAGGCCGTGAATAAAACACATAGGGAGGGCCGTTGGCAGACACGAACACGCGAACCGGCAGGAAAAAAAATGCCTTAAAAACCAAACGAAGTCAATAAGAAACTGAGATGAACCGAACCGAACGAACCCAACCGAACCTACCAAACCTAACCTGAACTAACCCCACCTCACCTGACCTATCCCAACCTAACCGAACCAAGCCGATTCAACCCGAACCGAACCGAACCGAACCGAACCGAACCGAACCGAACCGAACCGAACGGAACCGAACGGAATCGACCGAATCGAATCGAACCGAACCGAACCGAGCCGAACCGACTGAGCCGAACCAGATCGAACCGAACCAAATCGCATCGAACTTATCCAAACCGGGCCGTACCTGCTGTGGAGGAGGAGCTCCGAACCCCTGCGGGGGTTGTACCACCGCACCAGGCGGAGGCGCGGCAAGATACCCCTGGGGCGCGGGCAACATCACCACAGGCTGCTGCTGCTGCTGCTGCTGCTGCTGCTGCTGTTGCTGCTGCTGCTGCTGCTGTTGCTGCTGCTGCTGTTGTTGTTGTTGCGGTTGTTGTTGTAGGTGTTGCTGCTGCTGTTGTTGCTGCTGCTGTTGCTGGTGGTGTTGTTGCTGCTGCTGTTGCTGCTGCTGGAGGTGCGGCTGAAGTTGGGGGTGCTGTTGGGGGTGAGGCTGCAGCGGGGCCTGCTGCTGCTGCTGCTGCTGCTGAGTTGGCTGTTGCTGTTGTTGTTGTTGTTGTTGTTGCTGTTGTTGTTGATGTTGTTGCTGCTGTTGTTGCGGCTGCGCGTACGCGGTGGGGTAGCCCGTCGGAGAAGCATACGCCTGGTATGGCGCCCCAAACGAAAAACAGAGAAAAACGAAAAACGCCAATGGTGACGTGCAAACCCCGTTGCAATGGACAGCCAGGAACCAGAAAACAGCGCTTCAAGTACAACCCCCCTTGCAACATAGGAAGAAAAAAATATATAATCTGGAAGCAGAAGAAAAAAAACGCTGGAAGAGTGCAAACCCGTATCCCACCCGCACATGAAAAAAAAGAAAAGGAAACACAAACAGTGTGGAACCAGAGGTAGTGATCCAAGGAGAGCAGTGTTTAACGTGAAGCTCCACCCACAAAAAGAGACAAAAGGCAAAATACGAAATTGGAGTGGAGACGAACTCCTCAGTGGGCGCGCGCGCGGGGCGGGCAGGGGGGGGGGGGGGGCAACGAAAGCAAGCTTCCATACGCAGCGGAAGCAAAGGCACTGACTGCCGGCAACAGCCGAGAGAGGGGGAGGTTGGAATCGGCGGCTGTGAGAGGGGGCGGGGTCGGGAGGGGGATACCTGATACTCTGGCAGCGAGCGCGCTGAAGGGCACATATCAATACGTGCGTGCAACTGCAGGACCGTGACGAAGCGGGCGACCGAAGCACTATCCGTACAGGTTCCTGTACGGAAGGAGCTATAACGGGGGACCATAGCAAATACGACCAAATATTGTTCGTGAAAATAGGTAAATGTATAGGTTTTTGTGTGTACCATAGGTCATATTTACTATGGTCCCCCGTAATGGTATCTGTATTCATCGACAGAATACATGTGCACTATTTTTTCCCGAGGCTTGCTTCAGCTGCAGATATTGGACCGTGTCTTGGTGATCCACGGCGATATCTCGTAAGACAAACAAACAACAACAACGAAAATGGTAACGCCGACAACAACAACAACAGCGACAGCAACCACGACAACTGAGTACGGACGCATAACAACCGATAAAAAAATGCTCCTGTTTCCGGTGTATTTATCACAATCAAGAACCATCGGAGTCTGTCTTGCCACGAGAGACTTACTGTATGCAATGGCAAGGGGTTAACGTGAGAGCAAACAACGTTACAGCAATGTCCGCGTACGCGAGCTGTGACCGCGGACTGTCATCATGGCACGCGAGTTCACGTGAGAGTAAGCGATGCCTACAAACATGGTGTATGAACGTAAGGGGACATCTGGTTCGTGAGTCCATCGTCGGTTCTGATCACCACGCCCCCCCCCCCCCCCCTCCCCCCGTGATAGCATTCCACTGTGCGACGCGAGCGGGAAGAATGCGACCCACGGCGTAACCCAAGGGCAGACAACTGCTGTTCACACTAGAAACACTGTGCCACCGTTGACTACCCCAACACCAGCAAGCAAAACGGTAGCAACTCCCAGGACACCAGAAACAAAAACGAGAAAAAAAAATGATGTGCATGGTGGGGTTTTTCCAACCGATCACGACCCGCGGGAATGTCCGAGAGGGAGGGAGGGGGAACGAGAGGGGGATAACCAAAACACGTACAGACCGGACACCCATCACAGATCACCTTCTAAATGATCTACCTCGTGAATCGTTCGGGGCAGACGTGTTTCTGATCTGTATGGCCTACAGCTGATGTTGCCGCCGGGTGGAAGGAGGGCACATAATCTGCATGGTCTAGAACACACGCTTTCCTGGGTTCGATCTGTACTGCACAGATAAATCCTGCACACCATCTCGTTGCTGCAGGTGAGGGCCCAGATGATCTATCTGTAGATGATCTATATGCACATGATCTATATGTAGATGATCTATCTGTCTGAAGTGTGAACGTAAGGTATGGAAAGAAGACGCTGCGAAGAAGCGACTAAGGACGGAGCAGCGACGTACCTGGTAGGCGGCCGGGACAGCCGCGGCTGGCTGTACGTACGCCTGCTGAGATTGTTGTTGTTGTTGTTGTTGTTGTTGTTGTTGCTGTTGTTGTTGCTGTTGCTGTTGCTGTTGTTGCTGGTGCTGCTGCTGTTGCACCACCTACTTCGTGGCAACCGCCACGCGCGTGACAAGCAAGACAAATTGAATAAGATATGACGAGACAATGAAAATATGCCAAACGAGACAAGACAAGACAAGACACGACAAGGAAAGACAAGACAAGACAAGACAAGACGAACAAGACTAGACGAGACAACATGGGACAATGAAATCAATGAAGACAGGCAAAACAAACAAGACACGACGAGACGAGACGAGACGAGACAAGACAAGACAATCAAGTAAAAAATACAAGCAAAACAGACAAGACACATGACCAAAACAGGACGAGGGAAACTAGAGTAAAATGCAAGCGCCGTGCGAGTCATCCGTTCGATACGAAAAAATTACACCGTAAGTACACGTTTACTACTGTATGCCCTTACCTCGTACCACAATGGTCGGAAGTATAAGGATCGTTTATACATTAATGTGAATATGAAGCGGCCCTTATATATCCGTCCAGAATGGTATTAATTACTATGAGCTGACACCTACTATATAGATAGCTCGTATTACCTACAACTGTAGTGCTCTTTTGCCATGCATAGGGTGCCATGTTATCGCAGCATCTTTCCTGGTAACAACTAGAGGAGATCAACGAGTACTACGTGCTGCAATGCGAGCTGCACACGAACAACCCCCCCCACCCCCGGATTGACAGCAGGGAGCAACAAAAAAAGCACGTCGGTGTGCGCACGACAACCTCGCCAATGCTTTTCATTACTATCATACCAATACTGTTGACAGAACCAGTCATCGCCAAGAAATGCATTATCGAGCAAGCAAGATTCGGCGACTCTGTTACAGAGCGATTGAGAGCCAAGCAACACTATACACAGAACCATAGCTCTCACGTCTAAGGCTCCAAGGCAGAATCCTCCTAATGCATACCCTGGTACAAGGTAATGTCTAACGTAATCCTGAACCCTAACTATTAATAGTGTTCAATAACTTGGGGCGTAGCGCAAACGCGTTAACAGACCTGCGGCGCATGTATCATGGCGTAGTGCTGTGGGTACACAAGAGTGGCCTGGGAGCACACACAACGGGGACGGAGGGGGGGGGGAGAGAGAGAGAGAGGGGGGCGGGGGTGGGGGGGGGGGGGGGGGGGGGGGGCGGCTTAACGTCCCCGCCAAGAAGAACAAGTAGCAAAACGTAAAGCCTTCCGAGCAGACGAGGACGAAAGAGGACTCTAAGGTTCACCGGTAGAAAAAACAAAGCACCAAAATCGGAACCCTCTACCCAAGAACATCCGTGACCCCTGTTTATACCGCCACTCCTGCGCGCATGCCTGTCCCTACCCTCGTGTATTTGCCCAGCCCTATCCACGCGCCTTACACCTACTCCCGTGCAGGCGTTGGGCAGGCGCAAGACGTAGGGGTAGGCACACAATGGACGAACCCATACGGACAGGCGTACATTGCGCCTCCGGCAATCCCTTTATCCCATATGCCTTCTCGGGATCTCCGTGTCTATCTGTCCTCATGCGCCTGTCTATCCTGTGCCAACCCCTGCGTCTACCCCTACGCCCGTGCCTTTCGCCTATTCCTATCCCCATCCATGTATATGCCCATGCCTCTGCCCACCTGGGGCGTGGCCGAGGCCACCGCCGCCGCCCCCGCCCCCGCCCCTGCCGCGACCCCCACCGGATTCACCGCCCCATCCACGTCCATGGCCCCCTGCCCCGGCTGAGCAACAACGCCTGCCACGGTGGCTGTCGGTGGTACTGTCGGCGTCACGCCCAGCATGGGAGTCCGGGAAACCTAGAAGTTGATGATTGGCGACGGGTACACGCGGGAAGATGCGCAAGAGAGGCGGGGAAGGGGAGGGGAGGAGGGGGTGTATTCATTATCACGCATGGCCGTAGTCGTATGACCATAGACCCTCGCATCCCTACAAGGGGGGGGGGAGTGATCAAGATAACGCGGGGATGCGGATGCCGAATGGGGGGGGGGGCGGGGTCACTCGGCACTCGCTTGAAAACTGTCCTACTATACGTATACTTGCTGTGATTTTTCGAGCAGAGCTTACTACTAATTCGGGGACACGTATGTTGATGTTTCGTTTGGTCAAGAAGTGATGTTTCATTGGGTTACGATTAGGGT